>OX451740.1:753835731-754263231 GCA_948472305.1 Vicia faba | reverse complement strand
TCTTGGTTCTTGGAATTGATAGCTTCAATCTTGCTTCAGAGATATGGCCCCATACCTCAAGGATTTTTGTTTGACATAAAGTGCACTTTTACAAAAATGACATTTTACCTTTTTCCAAATAAGGGTTAATCTTGTATGTAATGTCCAAATGGACAAGATAACACCTTAATTCAATGGTATGCATTAAATTATGAGGTGCAAGTTGGTTTTGAGGCCTGCAAGCTAGAACCAAACATGCTGATTTGAAAATGCAAGTTTGTATGAACATGTATTGGTCATGGACAAAAGTGAGTTTTTGCCAACTTCAAGCATTCGATTCTCTCTAAACAAAATGGTGTTTGAAGAGTTCTTGGACAATTTGGAAAGCTTGGAACATGTACTACAATCCATCTTTGAAATGCAACTTTAAACTCTAAGTGGAACTATGTGAAAAATGGCCAAGAAGATGGGTCAAAATCCTGCCTAAACTAGGGCAAAATTTCCCTAAGTTAAAAGTTTTAGGTACCCTTGTTCCAAAAATCATAACTTGAGATACAAGCTTCTTTTGAGAAAACTTTGTGAATAAAATTTGTAGACTTTGTGATGGAATACAACTTTCATGTTTCAAGTTTTGTTTGAATCCATTTTCATCTTGGTGAAAAAATGGGACAAAGTTAGGAAAAAATAAGAAAATTTCATAACTTAGAAAATTTCTAAGTTATGAAAATTTTCATTTTAAACCCTAATTTGCATTTTTGGGTTTCTTAATGAACAAGTTTCATAATTTGACATGTCTTGATGAAAAATAACTCTTGGCACTTGATTTTGACCAAAAAGTCAAAGTTTGACTTTTTAGTGTACAGTCAAATTTTGATCAGTTGACTGAAAAATTCATCTGTCAATCCAATGCAATTGAGATCTTCTGAACTTGTTGAATGGGTCAAGACAATTTCATTTAGTCCTTGAGTCCATGGTTAAGCTTGATTTGCCATTGGTTAGGTCAAACAGTCAAAAATTGCCTTTGTACAGTCAAAACCCTAAAAATGACCATTTTGCCCTTTTGGTGATCTAATCAAATTTCTTGTGGAATTGTGATCCAAACTTGATCAAATGACCTATATGAGTTCATTATGTTGATGTGGGTCAAAAATCATGAGGTTTGACTGTCAATTGGCCACAATTGACTTTTCCCCAATACAGTTGATTTCTAGGTCAACTGTCCAATTGACTGGGCAAAAATTTCAATCAAGGCTTGAAACTTGGTATGGACCAACTTGTGAGTCTCATATGAAGTATGAAATTAAATTTGGTCATTGTGGGTCAAAACATCCTTGTGCAAACTCAAACCCTAATTTAGGTCAACAGTGCAAGGAAGTGTCTTGAGCAGAGCAAACCCTAGCTTGATCTTCAGTTCCAAGAGTCTTGTGATGAGAAAATGTTGATGAAATGGGAGGGAAAATTTTGGGGTACAACAACTATCAAGCTCAGACGACACCAATCAATCTAATCAACTTTCGGCCAAGTAGCAAAGTGATGAGACTCTCGAAGACATAAGGGAAATAACAGAGTTGGAACTCAATGGGATTGTTGCACATAGTTGTTTTCTTTTACACAAAATTGTATAGATTCTATTTTTACGGCGGCGTTCTATTACTAGAGCGTCATCCTCCTTGTACGAAAATGCCTATTACATGCCAAATTCAAAAATCAATACAAAATCATTTTCACAAGAAACTTTGAGTTTTTTCTTTTTCTGTTTTGTTTTGCAAGAACATCCAATGATTTATTCTTGACATATGAATTTGAATAAGATTGTTGCTCATTAATATTTACATAAGAAACAAAAAGACAATTACTCGTAATTCCAGAAACAGGGGCAAAAAACAAGAAGTGTCAAACCCGACAGTTACTCTGCCCAGCAGGTACCAGGACAGAGATAGCTTTAGAGCACAATCATCAGTATATACACTCCCCATAGAGTAAAAGTATTCAAAAGCATTGATGTCGGCTTTCCCAAAGCAGGAAGTAATCTCCCTAGCCAGGGTCATTCAGAAACCTGACAGCTATATCCCCTAGTCGAATTTCATAATCGCGAGCGAGTCAGTAAATTTTATCTCCCAAGCAGAGTTTATTTCTCTGGATACAGAAGCTCAATCCACGACACTCATTACTTCATCTACAGAAATTCACTTTCCAAGTTAATCCCCGACAAAGCTCATTACTTCAGCTACGGAAATTCACTTTCCAAGTTGTTCCCCGCAGAGTTATTCTCAAATGGAATCTCTCCCTGACAGAATATTCATAAATAACAAAGAGTAAATCTCCAGCATAGTCATTTTTGTTCACCATCCCCGACGAAAGTAGAAGAACCACAATTCTCTACAACAATCAGGAATGCCATATTCTCCAGCAGCAGTCAGGGATTTATTTTCCTAGACTCGGACATACCCCAATAGCATTTCATGTACATACATCATGACATGAGCATACATATCATATACATCAGGTTCTCATTTATTTTGAGAACATCATCTCACAAGGCGTTTCATGCATTGCATATAATTAACCCTGGTATCTTTTCAGGAAAGACAATTATCTTCAACAAATCCAGCAGTTATACAGGTCACGTCTGCAGACGACTAATGCAAACTCAGTTCCCGAAATCAAACGGGTCAACTAATCTACACTTTCATCCCAAAGTAACCCTACTATCCAGGTTCCTTCTCATAGCCCTACTATCCAGGCTTTCATCTCGAAGTAACCCTACGACCCAAGTTCCTTCTCATAAGCCCTACTATCCAGGATTTTATCTCGAAGTAACCCTACGACCCAGGTTCCTTCTCATAAGCCCTACTATCCAGGATTTCATCTCGAAGTAACCCTATGACCCAGGTTCCTTCTCATAAGCCCTACTATCCAGGCTTTCATCCCGAAGTAACCCTACGACCCAGGTTCCTTCTCATAAGCCCTACTATCCAGGCTTTCATCTCGAAGTAACCCTACGACCTAGGTTCCTTCTCATAAGCTCTACTATCCCGGCTTTCATCCCAAAGTAACCCTACTATCCAGGTTCCTTCTCATAAGCCCTACTATCCAGGCTTTCATCCCGAAGTAACCTTACTATCCAGGTTCCTTCTCATAGCCCTACTATCCAGGCTTTCATCCCGGAGTAACCCTACTATCCAAGCTCCTTCTCATATCCCTACTATCCAGGCTTTCATCTCGAAGTAACCCTACGACCCAGGTTCCTTATCATAAGCCCTACTATCAAGGATTTCGTCCCGAAGTAACCCTACTATCCAGGTTCCTTCTCATAGCCCTAATATCTAGGATTTCATCTCGAAGTAACCCTACGAACCAGGTTCCTTCCCATAAGCCCTACTATCCAGGATTTCATCTGAAAGTAACCCTACGACCCAGGTTCCTTCCCATAAGCCCTACTATCCAGGCTTTCATCCTGAAGTAACCCTACTATCCAGGTTCCTTATCATAGCCCTACTATCCAGGATTTCATCTCGAAGTAACCCTACTGTGATCGGTGGATCTGGAACTGACTGTTTAACGCTGGTTCGCGAAATGTCGCGGAAGCAAGAGTCGCCACCGTCTTTTATTTTCTCCAAATGGAAAGGACAAAAGCACAGAAAAATTCCTTTAAAGAGATTGCTCTCGGTTCGGGAGGTAGGTTATAGAAAGGGAAGGTGTTAGCACCCTTTCTATCCATGGTTATCCATGGGCTCTTAGATACTTGCTCATATGTTTTCAAAATTGTTTGCTTGCTTTTCAATGTGGGTTAAAAAAAGTTTCTTTGAAAAATTTCAGGTCGACTCGTACGTCAGAGTGTTTGAAAAGTTTGCTTTGAAAGCTTTTGAAAATGTGTCAGTGTGAAAAGTCTTTTGAGTTTGTTTTGAGATTAGAGCAAGTATCCTTGAGAACCTACCTATCCTAAGGAATTCGTCTGTGTAAGAGTCCTTAAAAGTAGTGCCATCCCACCATTGAGAGGTAGGTAGCACCACCATTGGAGGTGTTCGGGTCAATTCGAGGTTCGGGACATGGTGATCACCAGAGCAATGGGAAGACACCTTAGAAGCTACCCTCATGCCAGGTTCCCGGATCATGAGGACTTACTAAGACGTCCTCTACTCGACGATCACCTTTCGAGGCAAGGCAACAGTGAGGCGTACCCTAGGGGTGGTGTGTGCGATTCGTGTGTTTTTATTTGCATTTATCTTGTCATGTTATCGGTGCTCTACGCTTGCTTTTATTTAGACATTCATTCTTGCATGCTTTGTTTAACAGTTAAAAGTTGCGGAAATTAAAAGTTCTAAGCTATTACAAAGGCGCGGGTCCACATCGCCAAAATTAAACCGGACCCGATTTAGCGAAAAAATAAATAATGCAAAGAAATAAAGTGCGAAAAGTAAATTACATGGCTTAGGGACAATTACATAATTATAATTAAATGACATACGATAAATGCGCAAATTAAATAATTGAAACGAAACTAGGGCGTTGGACCCTTTTTGCAAATAATTAAAAGTTAATGAGAATTAAAAATTAAATGATTAAATGTTTTTTTTTGGTATTTTGTATTTTTTTAGATTTAATGAAAAAAGGGAAGTTAATTGAAATTAAATTAAACGGCGAACCCTAATTCTAATATTTTTTTATTTATTATGAAAGAATTAAAATATGACCTAGATTAAACCTAATTCATTTATGTACAATTTAAATAAGAAAATAAATAGATAAATAATATTATTCCAAAAAAGGGAAAAATTAAAAGAGAAATCAAAAAAAGGATATTTAAACCTAAATTCTATTTTTGGTGTTTTTTATTAAAAAGGATTAAAACTATAACCTAATTAACTAAATATTGACATACATTAATTTATTGATGAAAATAATTAAAATTGAAAAATTATATTTTTATTTGGACATTTTTATTTTTATGATGTTTTTCTGTATTTTTGTAAAAAAGATATTTGATTTAAATCAGAAAATAAATAAACAAATAAACAATTAAAAATAATAAAAGATAAAAGAAAATTTAGAAAAAGATAGAACCAGGGGGGGTTTGCTGTCCCATTATGGAGGTATTGATGTGAAAAGCCTGGCCCAATAAGCTGGACGTGGGTTGACTTTTTGAATCCCATACAACGCGTTGACTGGAATTTAGTGTACTCCTTTGATCATGGCCCTTGATTTGCTCTCCAGGACACCTGGCTGGTGGATTCTTGAGGATGTATAGCATGGATCATCACTAGCGCTGCATAGAATTTTAGTTTGAAAAATAATATTGAATATTGGCCAGACCTGGGACTTGAACCCAGGTCTTTGAGGTCACATGCCTAACACGTTACCACTGAACCACATGCATTTCATTTAATATATAATAATACATAAATAATATAAAAAGAAAACGCTAATGCTTTGGAATTCCGCGCGAAATTCGAATGGACCTGTCACCAATGGACACGTCTTCGTCTCCTTCCCCTTCCCTGTAAAACAAAACTAATGGGCAACGGTTTTGCAACCGTGGTGTTAGAGGCCTTTTGAAAAAATAGCGAATAGCTCCCTATGAACCATAAATTTATCGCGAGGGTTCAAATTGCTTCGTCTTGATATGCTGAGTCCAGCCATGGTGGTTTAAAGGGACAATTTCACTGTATTGCAAAAGCCCTAAATTTAAGAACCTGAAAACCTAAAAAACGCGCATGGTAGATTCATGTTTATGCCACAAAAATCCAATTAATTATGATGGTTAGTTCACAAACTTCATAAGAAGCATGAATATACAAACAAAAATGCAAAAAGATGTCTAAATCATGCTATGCGATTTCAATATTTTCTTGGTTCAGTTTGACTTTGTGATACCGTTTCAAGGCGTTTGACTTGTTGTTTTTGATTGAAAAACGTTTGGGGACGTCTCAGGATGCTAATGAAACAAAAATCAAAGCTTGAATCGTCCTAGAAGCTAGATTTCAGTGTTTGAGTTTTTTGTGAATTTTTTCAATATGCCAAAGCTTGAGTATGCGCAGCTTGTAGTCTTTTTTGCTTTTTGTCTTCATTCTGATCATATAGGGAATGATCTAGGTCAACAAAAACCAACAAAATCTCATGAATTCATTATTTGGAGATTTGATTTGCTTAAGGATCTTTTTGAATATTTTTTCATGGTTTTTGGTGCCAAATCTGATCAATTAGCATCAAATCCTTCCCTATTAACATGTGCACGAGTTATAGAGTCCAAAGCATGCATAAAAAGATTTTTTAGGTTAAGGTTTATATTTTTCATGAATTAAAATGATTTAAATGAATATAAATTAATATTAATTCAAATAAATAATTAAAAAATATGAAAATACTTCCCTTTGGGCCTAGTGGTCGTGCATAGGCTTGGCATGAAGAAATTTGGAAGGAAAATAGGCCCATTTGCATTTTTAAGCCTTTTGCATCAATGTTGACTTTTCAAAATTCCTAAAAATTTCCCAACTTCCACAAGGCATAACTTGGTCAATGTTTAAGCTTTTCACATATTCTTGGACATTTTGGAAAGGTCTTTGAGTCCTTTAACCAATGCCTTTGGTCCCATGTCATTTTGATTTACCAATCTCAAGTTATGGCCTTTGACTTAAAGTCACTTTTTGTTGACTTTTGAAAATGACCTATAATGTTGAGATTGATAACTTTTTGTGAGAGCATTTCTTGGACTTGGAACATGAAGATGAATTGTAGGAAATGTCTTTCTCTTCAAAATGAGCTTTGGATGGAATTTTTCTGATAATCCATGTGAAAGTTATGCCTTGGTCAATTTCAGTTGACTTTTTCAGCTGTCCAAATATAGCAACTTTTGCATCTTGATGATTTTCTGAGCCAAATTTTGAGGATCATGATCAAGCATTGATCAAATGATGTTTGTGGCTTCAAAATGATATGTTGACCAAAAATTTGAACTTTTGACTGTCAAATGACCATTTTGCCCCTACAGTTGACTGTAGTGCAATCTAGGGTTTTGACTGTGCAATTTTTAGCTGAATGCCTTGAAACTTGACATGAGGATATTTGACCATCTTTTTAAGCATATGAGACTTGATTGGGCCTTTGAAAAGTTCATTTGCTTGACCAGAACTCAAACCCTAGTTTTGACTGTGTAGGAGACAGTTGAACTGCATAACCCTTGGGGAATCTTGTGACCTTGACTTTGACAATTCTTAATGAATATGGGAGGGCAAATTTTGGGGTACAACAGTTGCCCCTGTTCAATCTTCTTAGACCTGAGGATGCAGATTGGCTGACGTGCCTTTCGTGATCCGAGGGTAGAAGATGATTGAACACTAAAGTGCCCAGAAATTTGCGCTCACATAGTAACAGTGATGATGAAGGAATGGGCTTATAGATGCCATTTTAGAAGTTGCTAGATAGGATGATGGGCTTATAGATGCCATCTGGACGTTGATCGCGTAGGAGATTCCTTAGCGAGAACCTGCATACCTGCAAAACGGAAAAATGAGTACCTGACACGCTGCAGGAGCTGATTTTAGATGCTTGGTATAGATGTATCCTGACTGGTTACAGGAGCTGGGTCTGGAACTTCAGACGCTGATGAATGAACCAGGGATGGTTACTGCCTTAGCATGGATGGTAAGAGAATCCTGAATGATTTCAACCTCAACAACGCTCGTTGAGAAGATCTTGGTGAGAATTACCATCTTTGTAGTGTCAGGAAGAGAACCAAAGGACATTATAATCTTAAAGGGAGTCACCTCACTCACCGCTGGAGAGGGAACTATAGGAAATTATGATCTGGAAGAAAATATCACCTCACGCTCATGCCGGAGAGGGGAACATCTGAAGAAGGAATTACCGCCTCACACGCCGTTGGAGAGGGGACCATAAGAGAATATCACCTCACGCTCATGCCGGAGAGGGGAACATCTGAAGAAGGAATTACCACCTCACACGCCGCTGGAGAGGGGACCATAAGAGAATATCACCTCACGCTCATGCCGGAGAGGAGAACATCTGAAGAAGGAATTACCACCTCACACGCCGCTGGAGAGGGGACCATAAGAGAATATCACCTCACGCTCATGCCGGAGAGGAGAACATCTGAAGAAGGAATTACCACCTCACACGCCGCTGGAGAGGGGACCATAAGAGAATATCACCTCACGCTCATGCCGGAGAGGAGAACATCTGAAGAAGGAATTACCACCTCACACGCCGTTGGAGAGGGGACCATAAGAGAATATCACCTCACGCTCATGCCGGAGAGGAGAACATCTGAAAAAGGAATTACCACCTCACACGCCGTTGGAGAGGGGACCATAAGAGAACTTCTACTGAGTCTTTATCAGAAAAATCTGTTTGGAGTCGATTTAACTGGACTAGAGAAATCCTTGAAATATGTTTGAGAATTTCAACTGCATCTTTCCTGAAAGGTAAAGGTCAGTTATATGCGATGCATGATATGGATCAAGCCATGATGTTCTTAACATAAATGAGATTCGTATGATATGATGCAGTGCGTTATGCATGCTATGATGATGTATGTAAAGTTTTATGTATGTTTTCGTCTAGGAAAATGAATCCTTGACGAGTGCCGGGAAGTCATATCCTGGGCTGATGTTGAGGAAGAGATTTTGCTTCCGCTGTGGATGATCGTTGCAAGAATACCGGTAGGAGAAGATAACTCCGTTGAGGAATAAACTTGGCAAATGAAATAATTCTGCGGGGGGAAAGATACTCTTAGCGATCATGCTGGGGAGCGCTACTCTGTGGGGATAGCGATGCTTTGCTGAGTTGATGAAGATAAACTCCGCTGGGGATATCCTTGTTGTGCTGGAAGTGTTGATAGACTTCGCTGGGGATAGGAAGATACTTTGCCGAGGACGCTCTTTCCGTGGCTTTTGGCTGAGGATAACCCAGTTATATCCTGTTAAGGAAATAACTCTTTAAATTAAGCCGGGACGACGCGTTCGTGCTCTGCGAGGGATAAGCTTCCAGAATCTACTGGGGATGAGCTTACTGCTTGGGGATTTATGAATTCCAACTTTCCTGGTGAACCAGATTGGACTCTTCTGGGGAGTTTGAGACTGCGGGGAAGTGATTCCTTTGAATGGTGGTATACCGCCGGGGAACAATCTTTAGACCAAGACTGCCGGGGATGCTTGTTAAGAATGCGTGCTGCTGGGGAGGTATTGAGATCTACAGGAGGATACTCAATTTCCTGGGGACTTGATAATTTTGCTTGGAGAAGAATGTATTGACTTGTTGAACCACTCTCTGGGGAATTAAGATACACTTGGCCGTGTTCTTTAGCTGAACCTTCCTTAGTACCTGGGAGGATAGAGCAATTGGATCGCTTGGACAACTCTTTATTGCCCCTGTTTCTAGTGTCACCTGCAATGAATTCTTTTGTTTCGTATGCAAATATTTATGAGTTAGCAAATTATTGTCAATGCATACATCACAAATTGAACCTTGGACGTTCTTCGCAAAACAAAACAGAAAAAGAAAAACACTTGGGCACGTTTAACTGAAAATATATTTTTATTGATTTTTGAATGGCCTGAAAATAGGCGTTTTGTGTACAAGAGGCTGACGTCCTAGTAAGAGGTACGTCGCCGATCAAAAGAGTTTATACAAGTTTTGTACAAATGAAAATAAAACAGCTGTGTGAAAGATGAATGATCCACTGGGTTTCAACTCTGCTATTGTCTTTATAACTCCGAGCGTCTCATCACTTGATGACCTTAGTTGAAGGTGAAGCTGACTGATCGATGCCGTTTGAGCTTGATGCAGATACCGGATTCTGGATGCAAAGTGATCAATGAGACATAGTTTTACGCTTTATCCCTAATTTTTGCCTGGACCGCCCTTTCAGGTTTTCAGTCCACCGGGATACCCATTTTTGCCCAAGCCGCCTTTTCAGGTTTTCGACTTGCCGGGTGTACAGATTTTTTTATTTTCATCCCTTCATTTTGCCCGAACCCTTTTGGTTCGACGGGAAGCCCTAATTTTTGCCTAGGCATGTCAGCCTAGCGGGTCTTTTTTCATGCGTAGTATTTTTTAACTATGTCTGCATTGGCGGGGTGAGGAAGGTCGTCACCATCCATGTTGGTTAAGATCATTGCTCCTCCTGAGAACACATGCTTAACTACAAATGGCCCTTCGTATATGGGGGTCCACTTGCCCCTTGGATCACTCTGAGGAGGTATGATTCTCTTGATAACCAGATCCCCAACTTGATATTCCTGTGGTCTGACCTTTTTGTTAAATGCCCTGATCATCCGTTTCTGATACGTCTGACCATGACAGATAGCAGCAAGTCTCTTTTCGTCAATGAGGTTGAGTTGATCAAGTCGTGTCTGGATCCAATCATCTTCATTCAGATTTGCATCCTTCATTATCCGGAGAGAGGGAATTTGCACTTCGATCGGCAAGACTGCCTCCATGCCATAAACCAGAGAGAATGGAGTTGCCCCGGTTGACGTCCTGGCTGAGGTACGGTACCCATGCAGAGCGAACGGTAACATCTCGTGCCAATCTTTGTACGTTACTGTCATCTTTTGCACGATCTTCTTGATGTTCTTGTTAGCTGCTTCTACAGCCCCATTCATCTTCGGTCTGTAAGGAGAAGAATTGTGGTGCTGTATCTTGAACTGTTCGCAGAGCTCAGCAATCATCTTATTGTTCAGATTGGTACCGTTGTCTGTAATTATTCGCTCAGGGACGCCGTATCGACATATCAGATTGTGCCGAATAAACCGTGCCACAACAGTCTTGGTTACTGTAGCATAGGATGCTGCTTCAACCCACTTTGTAAAATAATCAATCGCTACTAGGATGAAGCGATGTCCATTGGATGCTGTAGGTTTTATCTCGCCGATCATGTCTATGCCCCACATTGCAAACGGCCAAGGCGCAGTCAGAACATTTAGGGGAACCGGAGGGACATGCACCTTATCTGCATAGATCTGGCACTTGTGGCATGTCCTGGAGTGTTGGTAGCAGTCAGCTTCCATGGTGGACCAGTAATATCCTGCCCGTAGGATCTTTTTAGCCATAGTATGTCCACTGGAATGCGTACCAAAGGTCCCTTCATGTATCTCTTCCATGATTCTTTCTGCTTCAATCTTGTCCACACAACGTAGTAAGGTTGAATCATGATTCCTCTTGTACAAGATGCCGTTGCTTAGGAAGAACTTTGCTGCGAACCTCCTCAGGAATTTCTTATCATTGATAGAGGCACCTTCAGGGTATTCCTGAGCTTCCAGATATCTCTTCACTTCATGGTACCAAGGCTTCTCAGTCACCAATTCAGTTTCGAGATCACAACAGTATGCCGGTTCGTCCAGTTTCCAGATGATGATCCGAGGAGCTTCATTATCCCATTTAACCTTGAACATTGAAGACATTGTAGCTAACGCGTCCGCTAACTGATTCTCTTCTCTTGGAAAGTGCTCAAAGGTTATCTCTGTAAAGTGGGGAATCAGGGTCAACACACATTCTTTGTAAGGAATCAAGTTTGGATGTTTCGTATCCCACTCTCCGTTGATCTGATTGATCACTAGAGCGGAATCTCCGAAGACACTGAGGAACTTGATCCGTAGGTCGATAGCAGCTTGAAGACCCATGATACACGCCTCATACTCCGCCATGTTATTGGTACAGTTGAAACACAGCCGGGCAGTGAGTGGAGTATGAGTACCTTGTGGAGATATGATGATGGCGCCGATACCATTTCCCAAAGCATTGGAAGCTCCGTCAAAGTGCATAGACCATCGGGATCCTGGTTCAGGTCCTTCATCCGGTCCAGGTACTTCACAGTCAGTTACGATCATGATGCTTTCATCCGGAAACTCGAAGTTCATTGATTGGTAGTCATCTACAGCTTGATGAGCTAAGTGGTCTGCCAGTACACTCCCCTTGATGGCTTTCTGGGTTGTATACTGAATGTCGTATTCCGTCAAGATCATTTGCCATCTTGCAATTCTCCCAGACAGAGCAGGCTTTTCGAATATGTATTTTATCGGATCCATCTTTGAGATCAACAAGGTAGTGTGAGTCAGCATATACTGTCTCAGCCGGCGAGCAGCCCATACCAAAGCGCAGCAAGTTTTCTCAAGCAGTGAGTATCGGGTCTCACAGTCGGTAAACTTTTTGCTAAGGTAATAAATGGCATGCTCTTTTCGGCCAGACTCGTCATGCTGCCCCAGCACACACCCCATTGAGTTGTCCAGCACTGTTAGATATAGGATCAGAGGTCTCCCTTCAACCGGTGGCATAAGGATGGGTGGTTCTTGGAGATACTCTTTAATTCTGTCGAAGGCAGCCTGACATTCATCGTTCCAACGCACTACCTGATCTTTCTTCAGCAGCTTGAAGATTGGCTCACAGGTAGCAGTCAGATGAGAGATGAATCGAGCGATGTAATTCAGGCGTCCTAAAAAGCCTCTGACTTCCTTCTCTGTCTTAGGAACTGGCATCTCTTGAATAGCTTTGACCTTAGCAGGGTCCACTTGAATACCTTTATCACTGACCACGAAGCCTAGTAACTTTCCCGATCTTACCCCGAAGGTGCACTTGTTCGGGTTCAATCTCAGCTTGTATAGTTTCAACCGGGCAAACAACTTCTGCAGATGATCTAGGTGCTCTTCCTCAGTCTGGGACCTAGCGATCATATCGTCCACATACACTTCGATCTCGTGATGGATCATATCATGAAATAAGGCAACCATGGCACGTTGGTAGGTTGCCCCAGCATTCTTTAATCCAAATGGCATGACCTTGTAGCAGAAGGTGCCCCACTGGGTAACAAATGTAGTCTTTTCCATGTCTTCAGGTGCCATCTTGATCTGATTGTAGCCTGAAAAGCCATCCATGAAAGAGAATACTTTGTGCTGAGCTGTATTATCCACAAGGACATCAATGTGAGGTAAGGGGAAGTCATCCTTGGGGCTGGCCCTGTTCAGATCCCTGTAATCAACACACATTCTGACCTTACCGTCCTTTTTAGGTACCGGCACCACATTAGCAATCCACTGAGGGTAAGAAGTTACTGCAAGGAACCCGACCTCAAACTGTTTCATGACTTCGGCTTTAATCTTCTCGGACATCTCTGGACGCATCCGACGAACCTTTTGTTTAACTGGAGGGCAGTCTTCCCTAGTCGGCAAATGATGGACAACAATATCGGTATCCAACCCTGGCATGTCTTCGTAGGACCAAGCAAAGATCTCCATATAGTCATGTAGCATCTTGGTTAACCGTTGCTTCACGCTGAGCTCTAGGTTGGCACCAATCTTCACCTCTTTTCTGTCTGCCTCAGTACCCAGGTTTATAGTTTCCACTGGCTCTTCATGGGGTTGAATTGCCCGCTCTTCCTGAAGCAACAGTCTTGCAAGCTCGCCAGGCACTTCGCAATCATCTTCACCTTCGTCTTCGGCTAAGTTGATCGGATTTTCGAAGTCATAATTGGCATTAGCAGAGCTGTTATCAGCGAGATCCAGAGTGGATTGGAACCTGTATGAGTGAGTGTGTGTGTAAATACAGCTGTTTTAAAAAGTTATGTAAAGGAAAGGAAAGATAGAAAAGGAACACAATATTTGCAATGCGAAAGACGTCCAAGATTTTTATTCATGATGTATAAAATGACAGTTCATATGCCCTCACAAATAGAACCACGGTGCCTCGGGTAAGACACCGGGCCATAGAGTTTATCAATGTTTATTACAAAATAACAAAACATGGGAATTCATTACTGTGTCACAAAGGTAACAGGGGTATGATCCTTTGCACTCCAATTGTTCAATCCTCCTTCGGCCGTCGGATAAATCCAGCTGTTGAATTCGGCTTCGTCCACTTCAAGGTCTTCCCCGACAGCGTTTGCTTCTGAACCTTTAATAAATACCGGAGGCCTTCCGATCTTCTCTTTCCTCATAGCTCTCTGCCCTTCTGAGGTGAAACCCAGCCCAAGTTTATCAGTCTTCTGGGTGAAGTCTGGAAGTCTGCCCCAGTTGGCACTTTCACCCTTTTGCACTACAGCCCTGGCATCCCTTAGAGAAGCCATCTTCAGAGGACCACCTGCTTCTGCTGTTTCTGCTGCGATTGGAAACACCTCCTCGAAATGCTGAAAGGGGGTCTCAATGAACTCCCCATCCATCTCAATGTATCTGAACGAGTTTAGGTGGCTCACCATGTATTCTTCCTCACCTTGCACGGTGACAATCTTCCCTCTGACGGGGTACTTCAGCTTTTGATGCAAGGTAGAGGTCACTGCCCCAGCCTTATGTATCCAGGGTCGACCCAGCAGACAAGAGTAAGATGGACGGATATCCATCACATAAAAAGTGGAATCGAACACCTGAGAACCCACACGAATTGGAATGTCAACCTTCCCGTGGACCATTCTCTTCGAACCGTCAAAGGCCCTGACAATGATATTGCTGGGTTCCAAATCCAGGCCTTCACAATCTAGACGGTCCAGAGCCTTCTTGGGTAGCACATTCAAAGATGACCCAGTATCAACCAACACATGTGCCAAGGTGGTGCCTCTGCATTCGATGGAGACATGCAGAGCATCATTATGATCTTTCCCTTTCGTGGTCAAATCAGCGTCTGAAAAACCCAAGCCATTGTCTGCCGTTAGATTTGCCACGCAATCAGTGAATTGGACCGCAGAAGTTTCATGTGGCACATGGGCCGTCTTGAGGAATGAGATGAGGGCCTTTGCATGGGCCTCAGAGCACAGCAGTAAAGAGAGCATAGATATCTTGGAGGGCGTATGCCCCAACTGTTCCACGACATTAAAATCGCTCTTCTTTATAATCTTCAAAATCTCCTCCATCTCTTGTGGGGAGGCTTCAGCGGCTATGGGTATGGGCGCCTCCGTCTGGGCAGGCTCAGCTTCAACTCCCTTGCCCCGAGTATTGGATGACTCGGCAGCAGGAGAAACAATCGGATCAGCAGCAGGAATAACAATTTGATCAGCAACGAGAGTAGGTGTACTTGCAGGAATTATCAGGAGTGGTCTTCTAGCAGCAGGTGGCGCAATGTCAGGCGAGAAGAGCCTGCCACTGCGGGTAACTTTGGCCGGGCCAGTGATGTCACAGATGCTGGCGCCAGCGTTGAGCTCTTGTTTAACTCCGTTTATATATACATCTGCCCCATAGTGCCAAGGGACAGCTTTGTTGGATACGTAGGGCAGGGGCCCCGGAATAGTGATAGTAACAGGTGCGACGGTCAGAATTTGAACGGGCTTCTTCTGGAGAGCCGGGATCGGATTGTTGAAGATAGTCACCACAGAGACCTCTTCCATTGGAACCATACGAACAGCAGACTTCTTGAATAGAATCTCCTTACTATCCATTAAGCTTTGGATGCCTAACTTTAGCAAGGGACAACCGGATGGGGACACAACACAGAACAGGCAATCCTCACTACAACCCGGAAATAAACCGGCCTGCAGTAGGTTCTTCTTAATGATCTTTAAAGGAGTGGCTAGATCATCCACAGAAACAGCATAAACATCTTCATCAATAGCATTTACCCCGTGCTGAGGCATGGGGGCAGTAACTACATTCGGTTTTGCGGGCGCTTCGAATTGTATCTCTTTAGCATCGATAAGGTCTTGCACCTTATTCTTCAATGCCCAACAATCATCAGTAGAGTGCCCCGGGCTTTCTGAATGGTAAGCACAACGAGCATTCGGGTTGTACTTAGGAGAGGTAGTGTTAGGGAACTTTGGTGCCTCCTTGACAGATACCAAATTGGTTGCGAGCAGCTGTGGCAGAATCTGCGATAGGGTCATGCTTAACCGGGTAAACTCTCTCCGGGGTCTATCAACCCTTTGAGGATTATTTGGCCGGGGAGCGGCAGCAGGCTTAGCGATCATTACCGCGCTGACAGATTGGCGGTGATCAGGTCTTTCTGATTTTCTGGAGCCATACACAGCACTAGACTCCTTTTTAAACGGCTTCTTTTCTGAACTAGAGGATGATGCCCCCTTTGCAATCTTCCCAGATTTCAGCCCAGCTTCAATTCTCTCTCCAGTTAAGATCAAATCAGTGAAACCAGCAGAAGAATTCCCAATGAGATGGTTGAAGAACGGCCCAGATAGGGTCCCCAAGAACATGTCCACTAACTCTCGATCAGTCAAAGGTGGCTGCACCCTGCCAGCCAGATCTCTCCACTTCTGCGCGTACTCTTTAAAACCTTCGCTTACGCCCAACGACATACCCTGGAGTTGGGTACGTGTGGGGGCAAGGTCGGCATTATACTGATACTGCTTATAGAAAGCAGTAGCCAGCTCCTCCCAGTTACGAACTTTGGTCCCATCCAGCTGATAGAACCATTCGAGATGAGTCCCTGAAAGACTCTCCTGGAAGAAGTGGATCCATAGATTCTTGTCCGCAGAGTACGGCTGAATCTTTCGCACATAGGACCTCAAATGCAGCTTGGGACAGGATGCCCCGTCATACTTGGAGAAGGTGGGAGCTTTGAATTTGTGCGGGATAATTACACCAGTCGACAAACCCAGATCTCCGAAATCCAGCCCAGGTACCTGTTGAACTTCCATGGCCTTCAACCTGTCTTCCAGTTGTTTGTACCTGTCATCTGCAGGAGGATACTGTTCCTCATCAAAATCTGTCTCGTTGTCGGAGACTACTGGAGTAGGAACCTTGACTTCTGCCTGAGAAGGACTCTTGCCAACGGAAGAACCAGCCTCTTCATGTTGCAGAGTATTACCCAACCTTCGGCCCGAGTTGAATAAAACAGTTCTTCTCTTTTTCTTCTTTTTCAAGAGCATAGTCTTCAGTTCTTCTTGGCCTTTAGCTAGACCCATGATCATTTCTTGAAACTGCGCATTCTGCGCCTGGAGAGCCTTGATTGATGTCTCAGTTGATTCAGATCCGGGATTCATGATGCTGAAATAAACAGCGAAGAACTGTAAGCAACCTGAAAAGGGAAAAAACCTGCTATGCACATGATGTATGAAATGCGTATGAATTATGTTTTCAAAGACAATCGGGAATCAACTTTGTAAACAAAAAGGAACACACTTCATTAGATTCAACTTTGCAACTGAAATTATTCAACAATTTGCCCTTAGGCGTTTACATGAAATGAAACAACTGGAAAGGAAATAAAAACTGTAAAGGCACATTCAGAATTCCTCATTGATCCCATGGTCTCCTCTTCTCAGTACGGAGGTAGGCATTCAGAGCTCTTTCATTCTCCAACTGCTTTGTCAGCTTCTGGACCTTTGATTCCTGCTCGTGGAACTTTTCCCGGTAAGAATCCCGCTCTTCTTGCAGTTGCGACCAAGATCTCTTCAATGTCTCATAATCAGTAGGTATCTGAGGAGGAAGGACAGTTGGAGGAACACCATCTTTATCAGGACACTCAAGAATGACGGGTCTGACAGCTTCATACGGCATACCTAACTTCTGAGCACGGATGCGGACCCATTTGTAGTAGGCTTCCATAGGTAGAGAAGTCTTTGGCCCTAGCTCTTGTGGGTCAGCTTTATGAACCTTCTCCCAAGCCTTGATGAACCTACGACGCAGCTCGTCACTATCCACCTGAAACTCGAAACTGATGTGAGGCACCAACATCTCATGGGGGCCTGCTCTTCTTGCTCTTCCAAACTGACGGAGTGCTAGACATGGATTGTAAGAGATCCCTCCTTGAGTACCAATCAGAGGAACATTAGGATACTCCCCGCATCGATCAATAATAGCTATCTCATCCAAACCTCTGCAAGTCCAAATGATGTCTCTATCGGTGAGAGACATTAACCTGTGAGCCCAACCTCTTCCTTCTTGGTTCTTTAGTACGAACTTAGGGAGGTGCGAAATAAACCACCTCACCAACAAAGGGATACAACACCATAGGGTTCCTCGTCTTCGGGTAGTACGGGCATGAAGTTGTTGCAAGATGTCACCCAAGAGAGTGGGCACAGGATTCTGAGACATAAAGATCCTAATGGAGGTGACATTGATGAAGTTGTCAGGATTAGGAAACAGGACTAACCCATAGATTAGGAGAGCCAAGGTGTCTTCATATGCCCTAAAGTCCAAGTCATTCCAGAAGCTGTTAGCTTTACCAATCAGAAACTTGGCCAAGAAACCCTTAACTCCGCTTCTAGTTACCCAATTGTCTGTTACCTCTTGATGGGTCAAAGGAAGAGCTGCAGCAATGTCCTCAAGCCTAAGGGTCTTTTCCCAACCAGTAAAGGGAGTCTGATCCAAGATAGGGATACCAAGCAGATTAGAGAACTCTTCCAGGGTAGGGACCAGCTGGAAGTCTTGAAAGGTGAAGCACTGGTACTGAGGGTCATAGAATTGGGTCAGAACACTCATCAACTGTTGATCCCGCTTTGCAGTGACTAAACTGAGAAGAGAACCATGCCTCTGAATGAAGGAAGTGGTATTTGGAATTATGTTAACCAACTCATCAATCAACTCAGGTGAACGAACAAAGTTGAACCGGATAGTATTCCTTCGCACAGGCATCATAATGTCCTACAAAACAGAGCAAAGATGAAACCCTCTTGTCTTTGAAATGGTCAGTTCTTATGCATGCAATGCTCATGATGCTATGATGTTATGATAAAGCACACCACATACAGATACAAAGGCAAACATGGTAAGGCACACAAGTCACACAAGGCAAGCCCCTAAAGTTTAGGCCAGCATGAGGTCTAGGTACTACCCTCTTTCGGTTTGTTGGTTCATACCTGTCCTAATCAAAAGTAACCGGGTTCTTAGAGGATCCCAATATCATTGACTACCCTCAATCGGTCATAACTCCAGCATCGCAATCTTTTCTTGCGGCCAGAACCATCACGAGAGTTTAGCCTCAATGGGCGTAGCATACTGCTACTGTTCTAAAGGCCAAGTTGTGTCAATTAAGGTTCTAAGGTTATTGGTGCTTAATGACTCCTTAGAAGACCCATATTCTCCTCGTTGCGACACAAGGGATATCGGTACAGACTAAGGTGCCACACCAACGTAGCCACTGCTTCACCTGTGTCGGTCTACGCCGGACAGGTCCCTCACAGCTTATGCTACCTAAACAGGGTATCCCCAGATCCGGGTTAGGATCTATGTATCTCCGATGCAACCCACAATAGTAAAGCAAGCAAAACAATACAAGTGAAAACACAGTTATAACCTAACCCTAAGGTACACCTCACTTTATAAAGGGTCCCCAGCAGAGTCGCCAGTTCTGTGATCGGTGGATCTGGAACTGACTGTTTAACGCTGGTTCGCGAAATGTCGCGGAAGCAAGAGTCGCCACCGTCTTTTATTTTCTCCAAATGGAAAGGACAAAAGCACAGAAAAATTCCTTTAAAGAGATTGCTCTCGGTTCGGGAGGTAGGTTATAGAAAGGGAAGGTGTTAGCACCCTTTCTATCCATGGTTATCCATGGGCTCTTAGATACTTGCTCATATGTTTTCAAAATTGTTTGCTTGCTTTTCAATGTGGGTTAAAAAAAGTTTCTTTGAAAAATTTCAGGTCGACTCGTACGTCAGAGTGTTTGAAAAGTTTGCTTTGAAAGCTTTTGAAAATGTGTCAGTGTGAAAAGTCTTTTGAGTTTGTTTTGAGATTAGAGCAAGTATCCTTGAGAACCTACCTATCCTAAGGAATTCGTCTGTGTAAGAGTCCTTAAAAGTAGTGCCATCCCACCATTGAGAGGTAGGTAGCACCACCGTTGGAGGTGTTCGGGTCAATTCGAGGTTCGGGACATGGTGATCACCAGAGCAATGGGAAGACACCTTAGAAGCTACCCTCATGCCAGGTTCCCGGATCATGAGGACTTACTAAGACGTCCTCTACTCGACGATCACCTTTCGAGGCAAGGCAACAGTGAGGCGTACCCTAGGGGTGGTGTGTGCGATTCGTGTGTTTTTATTTGCATTTATCTTGTCATGTTATCGGTGCTCTACGCTTGCTTTTATTTAGACATTCATTCTTGCATGCTTTGTTTAACAGTTAAAAGTTGCGGAAATTAAAAGTTCTAAGCTATTACAAAGGCGCGGGTCCACATCGCCAAAATTAAACCGGACCCGATTTAGCGAAAAAATAAATAATGCGAAGAAATAAAGTGCGAAAAGTAAATTACATGGCTTAGGGACAATTACATAATTATAATTAAATGACATACGATAAATGCGCAAATTAAATAATTGAAACGAAACTAGGGCGTTGGACCCTTTTTGCAAATAATTAAAAGTTAATGAGAATTAAAAATTAAATGATTAAATGTTTTTTTTTGGTATTTTGTATTTTTTTAGATTTAATGAAAAAGGGAAGTTAATTGAAATTAAATTAAACGGCGAACCCTAATTCTAATATTTTTTTATTTATTATGAAAGAATTAAAATATGACCTAGATTAAACCTAATTCATTTATGTACAATTTAAATAAGAAAATAAATAGATAAATAATATTATTCCAAAAAAGGGAAAAATTAAAAGAGAAATCAAAAAAAGGATATTTAAACCTAAATTCTATTTTTGGTGTTTTTTATTAAAAAGGATTAAAACTATAACCTAATTAACTAAATATTGACATACATTAATTTATTGATGAAAATAATTAAAATTGAAAAATTATATTTTTATTTGGACATTTTTATTTTTATGATGTTTTTCTGTATTTTTGTAAAAAAGATATTTGATTTAAATCAGAAAATAAATAAACAAATAAACAATTAAAAATAATAAAAGATAAAAGAAAATTTAGAAAAAGATAGAACCAGGGGGGGTTTGCTGTCCCATTATGGAGGTATTGATGTGAAAAGCCTGGCCCAATAAGCTGGACGTGGGTTGACTTTTTGAATCCCATACAACGCGTTGACTGGAATTTAGTGTACTCCTTTGATCATGGCCCTTGATTTGCTCTCCAGGACACCTGGCTGGTGGATTCTTGAGGATGTATAGCATGGATCATCACTAGCGCTGCATAGAATTTTAGTTTGAAAAATAATATTGAATATTGGCCAGACCTGGGACTTGAACCCAGGTCTTTGAGGTCACATGCCTAACACGTTACCACTGAACCACATGCATTTCATTTAATATATAATAATACATAAATAATATAAAAAGAAAACGCTAATGCTTTGGAATTCCGCGCGAAATTCGAATGGACCTGTCACCAATGGACACGTCTTCGTCTCCTTCCCCTTCCCTGTAAAACAAAACTAATGGGCAACGGTTTTGCAACCGTGGTGTTAGAGGCCTTTTGAAAAAATAGCGAATAGCTCCCTATGAACCATAAATTTATCGCGAGGGTTCAAATTGCTTCGTCTTGATATGCTGAGTCCAGCCATGGTGGTTTAAAGGGACAATTTCACTGTATTGCAAAAGCCCTAAATTTAAGAACCTGAAAACCTAAAAAACGCGCATGGTAGATTCATGTTTATGCCACAAAAATCCAATTAATTATGATGGTTAGTTCACAAACTTCATAAGAAGCATGAATATACAAACAAAAATGCAAAAAGATGTCTAAATCATGCTATGCGATTTCAATATTTTCTTGGTTCAGTTTGACTTTGTGATACCGTTTCAAGGCGTTTGACTTGTTGTTTTTGATTGAAAAACGTTTGGGGACGTCTCAGGATGCTAATGAAACAAAAATCAAAGCTTGAATCGTCCTAGAAGCTAGATTTCAGTGTTTGAGTTTTTTGTGAATTTTTTCAATATGCCAAAGCTTGAGTATGCGCAGCTTGTAGTCTTTTTTGCTTTTTGTCTTCATTCTGATCATATAGGGAATGATCTAGGTCAACAAAAACCAACAAAATCTCATGAATTCATTATTTGGAGATTTGATTTGCTTAAGGATCTTTTTGAATATTTTTTCATGGTTTTTGGTGCCAAATCTGATCAATTAGCATCAAATCCTTCCCTATTAACATGTGCACGAGTTATAGAGTCCAAAGCATGCATAAAAAGATTTTTTAGGTTAAGGTTTATATTTTTCATGAATTAAAATGATTTAAATGAATATAAATTAATATTAATTCAAATAAATAATTAAAAAATATGAAAATACTTCCCTTTGGGCCTAGTGGTCGTGCATAGGCTTGGCATGAAGAAATTTGGAAGGAAAATAGGCCCATTTGCATTTTTAAGCCTTTTGCATCAATGTTGACTTTTCAAAATTCCTAAAAATTTCCCAACTTCCACAAGGCATAACTTGGTCAATGTTTAAGCTTTTCACATATTCTTGGACATTTTGGAAAGGTCTTTGAGTCCTTTAACCAATGCCTTTGGTCCCATGTCATTTTGATTTACCAATCTCAAGTTATGGCCTTTGACTTAAAGTCACTTTTTGTTGACTTTTGAAAATGACCTATAATGTTGAGATTGATAACTTTTTGTGAGAGCATTTCTTGGACTTGGAACATGAAGATGAATTGTAGGAAATGTCTTTCTCTTCAAAATGAGCTTTGGATGGAATTTTTCTGATAATCCATGTGAAAGTTATGCCTTGGTCAATTTCAGTTGACTTTTTCAGCTGTCCAAATATAGCAACTTTTGCATCTTGATGATTTTCTGAGCCAAATTTTGAGGATCATGATCAAGCATTGATCAAATGATGTTTGTGGCTTCAAAATGATATGTTGACCAAAAATTTGAACTTTTGACTGTCAAATGACCATTTTGCCCCTACAGTTGACTGTAGTGCAATCTAGGGTTTTGACTGTGCAATTTTTAGCTGAATGCCTTGAAACTTGACATGAGGATATTTGACCATCTTTTTAAGCATATGAGACTTGATTGGGCCTTTGAAAAGTTCATTTGCTTGACCAGAACTCAAACCCTAGTTTTGACTGTGTAGGAGACAGTTGAACTGCATAACCCTTGGGGAATCTTGTGACCTTGACTTTGACAATTCTTAATGAATATGGGAGGGCAAATTTTGGGGTACAACACCTACGACCCAGGTTCCTTCCTGTTGTACCCAAAAATTTTCCCTCTCACTTATCAAGAATTTGCTCATAAGATTTTCTTGGGCTCAAGACTCCACTAGGGTTTGATCAGCTCAAGACACCTCCTTAGGCACTGATGACCAAAAACTAGGGTTTGAGGTTGCACAAGGATTTATGAACTATCAATGCTTTATATTATTTTCATGGACCATTATGGACCCCCAAGATTACTCATGTCAAGTTCCAAGCCTTGGATCACACTTTTGATCAGTCAATTGAATAATTGACCTAAAAATCAACTATATTGGGGAAAAAGTCAACCATGGCCAATTTACAGTCAAACCTCATAATTTTTTATCCACATCGACATTTTAAACCCATATGTGTCATTTGATCAAGTTTGGACCACAATTCCTCAAGAAGTTTGATCAAATCTTCAAAAGAGCAAAATGGTCAAAATTAGGGTTTTGACTGGGAAAGGACAATTTATGATTTTTGACCTAACCAATGGTCAATTAGTTTAAGGCATGATCTCAAGAGTCCAATTATATCATTTTTACATAATGACATGGTTTCAAACATTGCAAGTCCATTGGATTGACAGATGAATTTTGCAGTCAACTGATCAAAAGTCAACTGTATACTGAAAAGTCAAACTTTGACTTTTTAGTCAAATTCAAGTGCCAAAGATCACAATTCATCAAAACATGTCAAAATATGAAACTTATTCATCAATAAATCAAAAAGTCAAGATTTCATTTTGAAAAGTCAAAATTTCTAAACTTAGAAAATTTTCTAAGTGTTGAAAATGCATGTTTTTTCATAACTTTGAGCCAAATTTTCACCATGATGAAAGATGATTCAAAAGAAACTTCCAACATTAAAGTTGTATATCTCTATTAAATCTACAAATTTGCTTCATACAACTTCTTCCAAAAGTGCTTGGATCTTAAGTTATAATTTTGTGAACATAGGGTCATGAAACTAAACACTTAGTGAAATTTTGCCCTAATTTGGCCAGGATTTTGACCTAACTTCATGGCACTTTTTCATATATTTACAAGGATAATCTTCAAAAGCAATTCAAATATGGGTTGTAGATAACATTTTAAGCTTTCTAAAATGTCCAATAACTCCTTGATATCATTCTTGAGTAGGGAGAATCGAAGAGATGAAGTTGGTGTTTTCTCACTTGAATTACAAAGCATTTTGTGATGAACAAGAATTCAATTTCAAACCTATGCTGAACAATATTGTTTTTCAGGCCTCTAAGCCTCAAGATTTCTCCATAATCATAAGATTGCACTTGCTTTTGAGCTATTATCCAAGTGTTCCAAGCATTGTCCAAGCCAATTTGCCATTTTAGGAAGAAAGTTACCATTCCATTCTTGAAAAGTTGCTTTAATCACAAAGTCAACTTGTCTTGAGATTCTAACTTGTTCTTTCTGCACACACAACCCCTATAATCCAAAAGCAAAGTGTCTAAGGCCTGAAGAAGCTCAGAACATTCTTGTACAATATTTGAGATTTGTCATTTCACTTTTCTTCAAAAGCAAGTTATAGAGCCATAACCCTATAACTCAGAAGCCTGGTGTGATTTTGTGTGATATCTTTTCCATACATATTAACAAGTCAATTGCAACACAACACACGATTTCAAGCATCCTAAAACTATCCCAAACACCCTTTCTATTCAAGACTGCTCAACTTGACATTTTTGAGCCAAAAACTCTCCATCACCATTTCCACTCGTGTGTTTTGATTCTTAATCATTCAAACACCTTACATATATCATACACAAGTAATCCAAGCCCATGTTTCAAGACTGTAACCCCTTCATCACTATTCAACATTTTCAAACATCAAGCTTGCAGGTTGACTTGAGTAGGGAGGTTAAGGGACTTTCAACGCAAAGTAGGAGTTGGAATACACTCAAGGAGGTCCACGCAAGCTAAACAGATTCTTAGGGCACCTCAAAGCTTGCTCAAACTCCATACACGAATCCATCTGCAAGAGGTAAGTTTTATAACTTCAATATCTTGATACAAGCATCCTCTGTGCATACATTCTAAAGTAAAAATGTAGATATCATTGCTCTAAAACTAACCATGTCCATAGTTTTCATTTATATTGACAGTGTGTAGAGAATTTTAGATTTGAACTTTCTGGAAAAAATTAGGTTTCAATTTAGGTCCAGAAAAATTAATCTTCATCTTTGACTTTTAGCTTACATAAGTTATATGGTTGGATTCGTGAGAAAAAATAGCACAACTTTCATGTTTGCATTTTCCATTTTTGTTGAGAAATGAATGAGATATAGGTGGTCCGGCTGGCTGAAGGTTGAAGACGAAGTACAGGTCATGGAGACGTTTTACCTTATGTATTTATTCTTTCATTAAGTTAACGGATGTTCAGCCACCCCAGTGGTAAGGCAACGCGCGTTATTGATAGAGGTCATGGGTTCGAACCTCAGCGCTGCCTTTTTGCAATTTTTTTACATTTTTGTTTTTTTGTTCCAGCAAACAAACGCATGGGCCTTCCACTCCTGGGCCTGACTTTTTTTCTAACCTTCCCCCTTGTTTCATATTTACACCCTGGCCCAATTTTATTTTATTTCTTCATTTTATATTTTTTTTATTTTCTCAAATATATTTTCTAAATACAAAAAAAAAATGGTAAAAATGCAAAAAATGATATTTTATATTTTGACTTGTTTTATTTTATTTTTCCATAAATAAAAATATTTTTCATTCTTCATACTTTATTTATTTATTTAAGTAAATCTTATAAACTTAATTAATATTGTATTATTTATTTATTTTTCTTCACACCATTTAAAATATATTATTTTAATACCCAAAAGACTAAAAATATTTTATAATGCTATAAATATTTTCAAGAAAAAAAATGCCAAAAAAATAATACTTTTCTTAAACTTATTTTCTTTTGATCAATAGAATTAGGGTTTTCACCTAAAATCTTTTGTCAACAATTTCAAACTTAATAAATTATTTTCTTTATTTTATTAGGTTAAGGTAAAATTCCTTTTCATAAAACATCAAACAAAATATCAATTTTTCTTCACATTTATATTCTTGTATATTTAATTTATCTTGTACATTATTTATTTCAATTCTTGTATAAATTCAATTTGGTTGCAATGGACTAATTAGGGTTTAGTTTCTTGTAATCCCCATTTGTAATTTGTACACTCCCTCCCATAAATGTTATAATAGCGTAGTAACTTTAAAATTCTGCAATTTATCGCTTTATATACAATTGCTAGTAATTAGGGTTTGTATGGAAAGACTAAAATCAACAAGTAGAAAAACCCTAATTCAAGACAAAAAAACAAGCATGAAAATAACACATTTGCACACAAACACCCTTGGGGTTATTCCACTTGGTTTCCTTATACAAAATGGTCATATTACACATGTAAGGTATCTTAGCCAAAACAAGCAAATACAAGATCATAGTCCCTCGATGGCGCTATCTAAGTTGCCTTACAAATGATCTTAGTCCCTCAAAAAGAATGCTAAGATACCTTGCAATATTGCTAATCATGGTTATACGATGACCTACACCCGTCCCGTCTACATCCAAAGATAGGGTTACTTACCAAATCAATGGCAAGATGACAATGTCAAAGGAAATAGGAAATGAACATAAAAGACTTTTGAGTAGGTAGAATGCTCCTAGTTACTTGCTCAATTTCAAACAAAACATCCTTGCTATTTTCAAAACAAACACTTACACATTTCAAAACATCTTACAAACTTGAAAACATTTTCAAAACATCAACATCTTTGTATACATTCTTACGAACGAGAATCATTACAAAGATTGACTAAATGATGGCATCTTTACAAAATACTTTCAAAAACCACACCAAGCACATTTTCAAACAAAAGCAAGTGATCTAGCAAGTAACTAAGAGCTCATGAAAAACCATGGATGAAAATGGTGCTAATACCTTCCCTTTTTCATAATCTACCCCCCGAACTCAAGAAATAATCTCAAAGGTATTTCCTAGGCTTTTTCACCTTTCCTTTTGGATAAAAGAAAATTTGGTGGCGACTCTTGCTAACCGCAACATTTGTGATCAAACGCAAAACATCCAAGTCGGTTCTCCCACCGTATCACAGAACTGGCGACTCTGTTGAGGAAATTTCTAAAAGTGGGGTTACCTTAAGGTTAGATCACATTTACTTGCTTGCATTGTTTGACTTGTATGCTTTACATTATGGTTCTTTGTTTGGGTTTGAATCCTCTACCCGAATTTAGGATACATTATAGGTAAGTAGCAATACATTGTGGAAACTGTGTAGGGTATACCGACATGGTCTAAACAATAGCTACGTTAGTGCGACATATTTGTGGGTACCGGTAGCCTTTGAGTTAATCAAAGAGAATACGGGGCCACTGAGTGATGTCATGAAGCACTAATGAACTTTTAGAACCTTTACTTGACCAACTTGGCCATTTAGGACGTAGTGATATGACCGGCTTTGGTGCAGTCCAAAGTTGGTAGATACTCAATACTACACTCATTGAGGTTTGGTTTCTTGGGATATTTCGGTCGCCATTAAAGAGGCTTGTGCTGAAACAATGACCAAGGAAACAAACCAGTGATATTGAGCTCCTTAGAACCCAGTTACTATTACTAGGACATGTTTGAGCCAACTAAACTTCAAGAGGGTACTTACCTGTAAAACTCCATGCAAGCCTAAACCTAAGGATTTGTTTGCTTTGTTTGTATATGCATACTTGTACATAACATCATGAACATCATGAACATCATGAACATCATATACATTCACTAACCATTTCAAGGATTTTTGGGATTCATCTTTGTTCTTGTTTTGTAGGATATGGATTCACTTTGCAGGAAAACTATTCAAGTCAATCTTGTAAAGGTCTCTCCACAACTTAGGGGGCTAGCTTCAAGGATTCCTGAAAACTATCCATTCACCGAGAGACATGGGCGCCTACTCAACTTGGTCACCTCCAACACAAATGAGGACATGATGAAAGTGCTCTTTTAGTTCTTTGATCCTTTACACCATTGCTTCACATTTCCTGACTATCAGCTTGTGCCTACTTTGGAAGAATTCTCTCGAATCTTGAGGATTCCCATTCCCAATCAACTATCTTTCAACGGTACGGAAAGAGACCCAAAGCCAGAAGAGATTTCTCAAGCTCTACACTTGCACTCATCTGATGTCACAATGCATTGGGAAACAAGGAGTGGTGTCAAAGGTTTCCTAGCAAATTTATTGTTTGAGAAAGCCCAAAGTTGTTGGAATTCTTTGGATCTGCAAGCCTTTGAGGAAATTGTGGCTCTCCTCATCTATGGGATGGTGTTGTTTCCAAATCCTGATAAACTCATAGATGTGAACGCCATCAAAATCTTCATATCCCGTAACCTGATGCCTACATTACTAGGGGATATCCTACACTCTTTTTACACTTGTACAATGATGAAAAGAGGTGTCCTTATGTGTTGTACTCCTCTCTTGGCAAGATGGTTTATTTCACATCTTCCTTAATCTATATTAAAGAATGAGCAAGGTTCAAGATGGTCACAAAGGTTGATGATGCTCAAACATTCAGACATTCATTGGTGCTCCCGTCCATAGAGAATGTTACTATTATCGATCGTTGTGGAGAATTTCCTAATGTCCCTTTACTTGGAATTATGGGAGGTATCACCTACAACCCCTGCTTAGCCTTAAAACAGTTTGGTTATGCCCGAAGGGATGGCCAGCACGAGATGCTAATTCAAGGTTTGGTATTTGACTACGACAACGACAATCAAGGTCTTCGCCAGAGATTTATCCGAGCTTGGAGGATGTTAAACAAGGTAGATAGCAAGACTTTGGGCATAAAAATTCCATCCCTCTTGAGCCTTACCTTAAATGATACGAACCCGTGCTCAGAGTCTTATGATGCCTTACCCCTCCATTCTCCCGATAATCATTGAGCCTGTCATGGAAGGAGATGTTCCATACACTATCCTACATCCTGACATGCCTACCCCTCTTGAATACCTACAAAGGGATTGGATACAACTCAAGGGGGAGAGAGATACCTTCGAAGCCCAATTCTACACAAGCGAGAAGAAGGTTTTGTAACTCACTAGGCTACTTCATGAGGAGCAGACTCTGAATGCCTACATTGCACCAAAGAGGATGCACACTACCTTTTTATCTTATATTTTCTTGTATTTGTTTTGACCAAGAAGGAATTATTGTACTCAAGCTTTAATATATTAATATAACGTGTGTTTCCTTTTTGTCTAAAACAAATTTGAATCTTAAAATCCTTGAAATCATTGCATACGCATTTACCATTCATCATAACATAAGCATGTTTCTTGCAACAAGTCTCCTCATCTCTCTACTTTTTATTTCAGTAAGATGGATCTCGAGCAAACAGTGAAGGATCTCCAAGCTCAGAATGCACAGTTTCAACAGTTGTTCTTAACTCTGGCCAAAGGACAAGAAGAGTTGAAGACTTTGCTGGCTGAGGAAAAGAAAAAGAAGACAAAGAAGGTAACCGGAGTCCTAAACATGGGAAGAAGATTTCATTGGAAGACAAGAAGGACCCTAGACTTTGCAATGGCATCCGGTGAGAGAGATAATCAAGATGGGAAAGGCAAGGAAACAGTTGTCCCGTCAGAATCAGAAGAGGAAGAGGAAGAAGAAGACTATTCTGAAGAACAATACCCTCCAGCTGATGACAAGTATAAACATCTCAAGGAGTGGTTGAGCGTAATGGAAATCCAAAAAGTGCCTGGCTTGGACTTTGAGGAATTGGGTTTGGTATTGGGGATTGTCATTCCTCCAAAATTCAAAGCACCTATGTTCGCCAAATATGACAGAGTTTCATGCCCTAAAATGCATCTCTGGTCCTATGTGAGGAAAATCCAACCCCATACCGCTGACAAAGACTTATGGGTACACTTCTTCCAAGACAGTTTGTCTGGAACTCAACTTGATTGGTTTTATCTGCTAGAAAGAGCCAACATTCATAACTGAGAAGATCTTGCTGCAGCCTTTTACAAACAATACCAATACAATGTTGATCTTGCATCGACCCGTACTCAACTCCAGAGTATGGCCATGGTTTCTAATGAAGGCTTCAAGGACTATGCACAAAAATGGAGAGACTTGGCTGGAAGAGTTTAACCTTCCCTATCTGAAAGAGAATTAGTAGACATGTTTTTGGGCACCTTGTCTGGCCCCTTCTTCAATCACCTAATTGGGAGTTCATCGACGGGTTTTACTTAACTGATATTGACCGGAGAGAGGGTAGAAGTCGGGATAAAGAGTGGAAAGATTCAGAAAGATACATCCTCTGCTTTTATAAGGAAGCCATTTATCAGAAAGAAAGAAGTGGTTGTTGTTTATCCTCAGAGAAATCAAGATAGGGCCGAACACCGTCCAATGGTGGGGGATGTTATGATTCCTAAACCTGCGCCTGATCGACAAAGAAACAACAAACCAAGGATGGAAAGACCAATCAGACAAATCACCAGAATCAACATGACCTTATCTCAAGTATTGCCACATCTGTTAAGATCTAACTTTGTGACCTTGAAAGAAGCTCTAAAGAATCCTAACACAACATCTCCTCACTATCATCCTAATGCCCGCTATGCATACCACTCTGAGAGTCCCGGTCATGACACTAACAACTATTGGGCTCTAAAGAACAAAATACAAGACCTCATTGAAGACAAAGAGATTGAATTCGATACGCCCGAAAAGCCAAATGTCATTTCTGCCCCTATGCCCAAACATGGTCATAATACCAATGCCATTGAAGAAGAAATGTTTGTTACTTCAGTTGATGAACTTATGACCTCACTCCTGACTATTAAAGTGAACTTGTTGAATACTGATGTGTTCCCGAGCTGTGATGAAGGTTGTCATTTCTGTTTGTCCTCACCAACCATCTATCCTTTGTTGAAAGTAGGTGTTCAGTGCCTAATAGATAACAAAGAAATTTTGTTTGAAAAAACTTTTTTTCCACCTGTTCCTTTTAAAGATGTTTCTATCATTACCATTTCCGCCAATTCTTCTAGGGTCTCCACCAAAAGACCCGTTAGAATTACATCAATTCCGAAAGTAACTCCTTTGATAATTACAATGCCTGGACCAGTCCCGTATTCGTCAGACAAAACCATACCATGGAATTATGGAGGGGATGTTTACTACCACGGTGTCAAGCAAGATTGGCCAGCTGCCAAAGACTCGTGTTCCGAGAAAGGTAACTCCGATATCAGTAATATTGCAGGGACTAGCAAGATTAGCCGAAACAGAAGGATATTCTCTCCAGAAATTGCTCCCCCAAAAGCAGTTTCTGGACCCGTAATCATTCCTGTTGTTGTTACTCCTCCGAAGGCTATTTCCGGTCCTACAATCATCTTAACCAATACTCCAACTGACAAAGTTGTTACAACTCCTGTTATTTCTCCTACTGACATTCCTGCTGCTGAGTCAACTGAGACCCGAGATAAAAGCATTCTGATTGAGCCTGTCTGGACGAAGGCACAATCATTGGCTATCCCTGAGACCTCCCGGAAAGAGATGGAGGAAATTCTGAAAATCATAAAAAGAAGCGACTACGATGTAGTTGAACAATTGGGGCAAACTCCATCTAAAATTTCCATGCTGGCTTTACTACTATGTTCTGAGGCACATGCAAAAGCCTTGGTAAAATTCCTGCAAACTGCCCGTGTACCCCAAGAGACATCTGCCAATCATTTCCAAGACTGCATAGCCAGCTTGACTACAGATAATGGTCTAGGTTTTTCGGATGCTGATTTAACGCCAAGAGGAAGGAAGCATAATGAGGCATTGCATATCTCGGTTGAATATAGAGGCACAACCCTGACTCATGTTTTGGTGGACACTGGCTCATCTCTGAATGTATTGCCTAAAAAAGCTCTTGATAGGCTGGACTGTGAGGGATTAACATTGAAGCCAAGTAACATAGTAGTAAGGGCCTTTGACGGTTAGAAAAGGATGGTACATGGGGAAGTGGATATCCCCATAAAGGTTGGGACCCAAACATTTGATTCAAATTTCTATGTAATGGACATCCGCCTTTCATACTCCTGCTTGCTAGGCCGACCATGGATTCACAATGTTGGCGCTGTTACTTCTACGTTGCACCAAATGCTAAAGTACCCAATTCAAGGGAAGATTATCACCGTTCATGGAGAAGAAGAATATATGATCAGCCATCTCAATTCCTTCAAATATATGGAATTAGATGGTGAATTTATTGAAACTCTATTCCAATACTTTGAAGAAGTCCCGCAAAACGTGGCAGTAACAAAGGTTGTGTCTCAGGTTCCCAAGATCATAAGGCCTCCACTCAAGATGTCATCTTTGAAGGATGCCAAGGCAGTAATAGAAGAAGGTGGGTGCACTATCTGGGGACAACTCCCGGATATCCCATACAAGTCAGACAAGTTTGGCTTAGGTTTCACTTCAAGTGCTCAGAAGGCAGTACGCCGCACTCGTGCTGGAGGACCACCCCTGAAGATCAGCAATCGTGAAGTCAACATGGTAGAGGATGATGAAGATGGTTGCAACCTAGAGGATTGGATCTTCCCAACTGTCAGTGGAGAGCTCAGCAACTGGGAGGCTAGAGATTTTGTCCCGATCACTTTTATCCCACAATAATTTGTCTTTACATTTTGTTGGATCTGTAATACTAAAAACAATTCAAACTCTTAAAACCTTGTGTCTTACCCGAGGCACAATGGTCTATTTGTAAGGGTTATTATTTCATTTCCATATGACATCAATGAATCATGGACGTTTTGCATATAAACTTTGTGCTCATTGTTTTTGCTTTTTACATTTTCATTTCTTTCAAAGATAGCTATACCCTTACACACACTCACACTCACAATGCAGGTCTACATCCATTCGGGATCCCATGGATAACGGTTATGCTATGGATTTTTGTGACTCGAAAGATCTAATCTACCAAGCCGAAGAAAAAGGTAAGGAAGATTGTGAAGTACCAGGGGAACTTGCCAGATTACTACTGCAAGAAGAGAGAACCATTCAAACCCACGAGGAACCAGTAGACACAATCAACCTGGGTACCGAAAAAGATAAAAGATAGGTCAAGATGGGTGCCAACCTGGAACCAAGTGTCAAGGAGTGTCTGATTCAGCTGCTACACAAGTATGTTGAGGTCTTTTCCTGGTCGTATGAAGACATGTCGAGACTTGATGCAGATATTGTGGTACATCGTCTGCCTACAAAAGAGGATTGTCCACCAGTAAAACAAAAGGTCCGTCGAATGAGACCAGATATGTCAGAGAAGATTAAAGAATAAGTCATGAAACAATTTAACGCTGGATTCTTGGCCGTCACCTCCTATCCGCAATGGGTTGCAATGTTGTGTCCGTGCCCAAGAAAGACAGCAAGGTACGAATGTGCATGGACTACAGATATTTGAATAGGTCAAGCCCTAAGGATGATTTCCCACTTCCCCACATTGACATCCTACTTGACAATACGACACAACACAGAGTGTTCTCCTTCATGGACGGTTTCACAGGCTACAACCAAATCAAAATGGCGTCTGAGGACATGGAGAAAACAACATTTATCACACAGTGGGGCACATTCTGCTACAAGGTGATGTCACTCGGGCTGAAGAATGCTAGGGAAACCTATCAGCGTGCCATGGTAGCTCTATTTAACGACATGATACATCATGAAATAGAGGTCTATGTGGACGACATGATAGCCAGATCTCAAACAAAAGAAGAGCATCTTGATCATTTATAGAAACTGTTTGAGAGGCTAAAGAAGTACAAGCTGGGGTTGAACCTAAATAAATGCATGTTTGGAGTAAGGTCTGGTAAACTCCTAGGATTTGTCCTCAGCAACAAGGGTATTGAAGTAGATCCTGACAAGGTAAAAGTGATACAAGAGATGCCTGCTCCTCGTACTGAGAAGGAAGTCAGAGGATTCTTGGGACGTTTAAACTACAATGCCATATTCATTTCTCACCTGACAGCTACTTGTGAGCCAATCTTCAAACTATTAAAGAAAGATCAAGTAGTCAAATGGAACGATGAATGCCAAGCTACTTTCGACAAAATCAAATAATACATGCAAGAGCCTCCTGTTTTAATGCCACCAGTCGAGGGAAGACCATTGATCATGTATCTAACTGTTTTAGAAAATTAAATGGGGTGTGTGTTGGGGCAGCATGACGAGTCTGTCCGAAAAGAGCACGCTATTTATTACCTGAGCAAAAAGTTTACCGACTGTGAAACAAGATATTCATTTCTCAAGAAAACTTGTTGCGCTCTGGAATGGGCTGCTCGCCGGCTAAGACAGTATATGCTGACCCATACTACCTTGTTGATATCTAAAATGGATCTGATAAAATACATCTTCGAGAAGCCTGCTCTTTCTGGGAGAATAGAGAGATGGCAGATGATCCTGACAGAATATGACATACAATATACTACCCAGAAAGCTATAAAGGGAAGTGTACTAGCTGATCAACTTGCTCACCAAGCTATGGAAGACTACCAGTCCATGATGTTCGAATTCCCAGATGAAGACATCATGATGGTAAACAACTGTGAAGAATTCAGGCCATATGACAGACCTGAACAAGGATCCCGATGGACCTTGTTCTTTAATGGGGCATCCAATGCACTCGGCAATGGTATTGGTGTTGTACTTATATCTCCTGAAAGATGTCATACTCCTTTGGCAACAAGACTCTGCTTCAATTGTACAAACAACATGGCGGAATTACGAAGCGTGCATCTTTGGTCTCAAAGCTGCCATAGACTTGGGGATCAAATCCTTAAATGTATTCGGAGATTCAGCTTTGGTTATCAGCCAGATCAAAGGGGAATGGGACACCAAACACCCTAATATTATCCCTTATAAAGAACATGTTTTGACATTGCTCCCACATTTTGAGAAGATTACCTTCGAGCACTTCCCGCGAGAAGAAAATCAGCTAGCAGACGCACTAGCCACAATGTCATTTATGTTTAAACATAAATGGGATAACAAGACTCCCCAGATCACCATTGAACGAATGGATGAACCAGCACACTATCACGAGATTAATACTGAAGAAGTAGTGGACCAACCTTGGTTTCACGAAGTCAATAAGTATCTCGAGGCTCAAGAGTATCCAGAAGGAGCTTCAGTCAATGATAAGAACTTCTTAAGGAGGTTCTCTACTAAATTTTTCCTTAGTAATGGCATTCTTTACAAACACAACCATGACTCTGTGTTACTTCGATGCGTAGATAAGGTTGAAGCTGAAAGGATCATGGTTGAGTTACATGAAGGCATCTTTGGCACCCATTCTAGTGGGCATACGATGGCAAATAAAATCCTAAGGGCAGGCTATTACTGGTCTACCATGGAAGCGGATTGCTATCAACACTCCCGAACCTGTCACAAGTGTCAGATTTATGTTGATAAAGTGCACGTACCTCCAGTTCCTCTGAATATCTTGACGGCTCCTTGGCCCTTTGTTATGTGGGGAATAAATATGATTGGGGAAATCAAGCCGAAAGCCTCCAATGGACACCGCTTCATCCTAGTGGCCATTGACTATTTTACAAAGTGGGTTGAGGCAGCCTCCTTCGCTTCCGTTACCAAGAATGTTGTAGCCCGGTTCACTAAACAAAATCTCATATGTCGGTATGGTATCCTGGAGAGGATCATCACCGACAATGGTACAAACCTGAACAATACTATGATCACCGCCTTGTGCGAGAAATTCAAGATCCAGCATCACAATTCTTCCCCTTACCGGCCAAAGATGAATGGTGTTGTCGAAGCTGCAAATAAGAACATTAAAAAGATCATACAGAAAATGACAGCCATATACAAAGACTGGCATGAGATGTTACCATTCGCTCTCCACGGGTATCGTACTAAAGCTCACACATCGACCGAGGAAACACCCTATTCTTTGGTATACGGCATGGAAGTTGTCTTGCCTATTGAGGTTCAGATCCCCTCTCTAAGAATTATGAAGGATGCAGGTCTAAATAAAGACGATTGGATCCAGACTCGACTTGATCAAATGAACTTAATTGATGAGAAAAGACTTATTGTTGTCTGCCATGGTCAAATGTATCAAAAATGGATGATCAAGGCTTTCAACAAAAAGTCAGACGCCAAGTGTATCAAGTTGGGGATCTGGTGATCAAACGTATCATACTACCGCAAGGCGATCCCAGGGGAAAATGGACTCCTACATATGAAGAATCATTTGTAATCAAAAACATTTTCTCTGATGGAGCAATGATCTTGACCACCATGGATGGTGAAGACCTGCCGCACCCTGCGAACACAGACATAGTCAAAAGATACTACGCATAAGAGACCCACTAGGTTGACACACCTAGGCAAAACAAGGGCATCCCGGCGAACCAAAAAGGTTCGAGCAATAATTAGGGATAAAACAAAAAAATATGTACACCCGGAAAGTTGAAAACCCGAAAGGGCGACTTGGGCAAAAAAAGGGTATCCCGGTGGACTGAAAACCCGAAAGGGAGGTGCAGGAAAAAGTTACGGAATTAAAGCGTATGACTATGTCCCGTTGGATCACCTTACGGAAAACTCGCAAACTCGACATTCCTGACCAATTCAATCATCTTCGGACAAGGAAACAAATAGATAAGATGCTCAGAGATACAAAGGCTATAGAAGAATGGGAACCCCATGAGATTATTACACATAGCTATCTTTTCTTTGTATTAAAATTTTCATTTTTTACGATGACATTCTCTTACTAGAATGTTTATCTCACTGTATAAAATACTTACTCAAAGTAAATACAAAGATATTCCTTTGAAAGTGCAAAACTATCTGTTTTGCTTGTCTTTTGTTTACAAAAACGTCAAATGATTCATTGTTGAACATATGCATCTGAACATAATTACTGTTTACAAATAAAAAAAATAAAAGACAATTATTTATGGCTTTAAGAGATAGGGAAATATCTCTAAGTTATTTTCCATAAAAATCCCCCGCAGTGTACAGTTTACTCCCCAGCGAAACAAAGCTTCCAATTATCAGTACCCGGTAGAAATTACCCAATTTCCTCAGATTCCCCAAACAGATTTTTCAAGCAGTACATAGCATTTCCCTTACAACAGAGTTTATTTCTCTAAACAAAAATTCATCAACACTTCGACTTCAAGACATGAAGACTTACATACCCTCAGCAACATGCAGGGATTTATTTTCCCCAAATCCAACAAACAGTGCAATAGACTAGCTCACATACGCATACATTGCATCCGCATATCATAAACATTGATAAAACAAATGCATTATATCATACATTTCATACAACATGACTTTGCATTTTAGCTAACATTTTACCCTTTTCAGGATAAGATTAACAGCTACTATTAACAATGTTCAAAGTTTGCAGATACCATTCAAATACGCTCCAAACACGGATGCCATTCTAATACTCATTCATATTCAACTTTCAGATACAATTCAGATGCGCTCCAGATACGGATGTCATCCTGATACTCATTCAGATTCACCTTTCAGATACAGCTCAGATATGCTCCAGATACGGATGTCATTTTGATATTCATTCAGATTCAAGCTTTCAGATACAGTTCAGATATGCTCCAGATACGGATGTCATTCTGATACTCATTCAGATTCAATCTTTCAGATACAGTTCAAATATGCTCTAGACACGGATGCCATTCTGATACTCATTCATATTCAAGCTTTCAGATAATGTTCAGATACGCTCCAAATACGGATGTCATTCTGATACTCATTCAGATTCAAGCTTTCAGATACAATTCAGATATGCTCTAGTCACGTAAGTCATTCTGATACTCATTCAGATTCACCTTTCAGATACAGTTCAGATACGCTCCAGATACGAACACTATTCTGATACTCATTCAAAATCAGCTCTCAGATGCAGTTCAAATACGTGACACACACGGGCGCCATTCTGATACTCATTCTTTCAGCTTACAAATTACAATACAAACAATCAATTTTGGATGGCATCTTTAAGCCCATCTCATACAGATTTCTATCACCTCTCCAAATGGCATCTTTAAGCCCATTCCCTCAACCATCACATCACTGAGTGCAAATTTCTGGGCACTCTAGTGTCCAATCATCTTCCACCTTCGAGTCACGAATGGCGAAAATCTCCAATATAACTCTTCAGGCTTAAGAAGATTGAACAGGGGAAGCTGTTGTACCCCAAAATTTTTCCTCTCACTTATCAAGAATTTTCTCATAAGATTTCCTTGGGCTCAAGACTGCACTAGGGTTTGATCAGCTCAAGACACCTCCTTAAGCACTGATGATCAAAAATTAGGGTTCGAGTTTGCACAAGGATTTTTGAACTATCAATGCTTCATATGATTTTCATGTACCCTTATGGACCCCCAAGATTACTCATGTCAAGTTTCAAGCCTTAGATCACACTTTTGATCAGTCAATTAAACAGTTGACCTAAAAATCAGTTGTATTGGGAAAAAAGTCAACCATGGCCAATTTACAGTCAAAATTCATAATTTTTTATCCACATCAACATTTTAAACCCATATGTATCATTTTATAAAGTTTGGACCACAATTTCTCAATAAGTTTGATCAAATCTCCAAAAGGGCAAAATGGTCAAAATTAGGGTTTTGACTGGGAAAAGCCAATTTCTGATTTTTGACCTAACCAATGGTCAATTAGTTTAAGGAATGACCTCAAGAGTCCAATTTCATAATTTTGACCTAATGACATGGTTTTAAACATTGCAAGCCCATTGGATTGACATATGAATTTTGTAGTCAACTGATCAAAAGTCAACAGTATACTGAAAAGTCAAACTTTGACTTTTTAGTCAAACTTTGACTTTTTAGTCAAATTCAAGTGCCAAAGATCACAATTCATCAAAACATCTCAAAATATGAAACTTATTCATCAAGAAATCAAAAAGTCAAGATTTCATTTTGAAAAGTCAAAATTTCTATTCTTAGAAAATTTTCTAAGTGTTGAAAATTCATGTTTTTTCATAACTTTGAGCCAAATTTTCACCATGATGCAAGATTATTCAAAAGAAAATTCCAACATGAAAGTTGTATATCTCCATGAAATCTACAACTTTGCTTCACACAACTTCTTCCAAAAGTGCTTGGATCTCAAGTTATAATTTTGTGAACATAGGGTCATGAAACTAAACACTTAGTGAAATTTTGCCCTAATTTGGCCAGGATTTTGACCTAACTTCATGGCACTTTTTCATATAGTTTCAATGGGAATATTCAAAAGCAATTTAAAGATTGGTTGTGGAGCACATTGAAAGATTTCCAAAATGTCTAAGAACTCCTTGAAATCATTCTTGAGTAGGGAGAATCGAAGAGATGAAGTTGGTGTTTTGTCACTTGAATTACAAAGCATTTTGTGATGAACAAGAATTCAATTTCAAACCTATGTTGCACAATCTTGTTTTGCAGGCCTCTAAACCTCAATATCTCTCCATAATCAGAAGATTACACTTGCTTTTGAGCTATTATCCAAGTATTTCAAGCATTGTTCAAGCCAATTTGCCATTTTAGGAAGAAAGTTATCATTCCATTCTTGAAAAGTTGCTTTAATCACAAAGTCAACTTGTCTTGAGCTTCTAACTTATTCTTTCTGCACACACACCCCTATAATCCAAAAGCAAGGTGTCTAAGGCCTGAAGAAGCTCAGGACATGCTTGTACAACATTTGAGATTTGTCATTTCACTTTTCTTCAAAAGCAAGTTATAGAGCCATAACCCTATAAATCAGAAGCCTGGAGTGATTTTGTGCTGAGATCTTTTCCATACATATTAACAAGTCAATTGCAACACAACACACGATTTCAAGCATTCTAAAACTCTCCCAAACACCCTTGCTGCACAAGACTTCTCAACTTGACAATTTTGAGCCAAAAACTCTCCATCTCCATTTCCACACGTGCGTTTTGATTCTTAATCATTCAAACACCTTACATCCATCATACACAAGTGATCCAAGCCCATGTTTCAAGACTGTAACCCCTTCATCACTATTCACTATTTTCAAACATCAAGCTTGCAGGTTGACTTGAGTAGGGAGGTTTAGGGACTTTTAAAGAAAAGTAGGAGTTGGAATACACTCAAGGAGGTCCAGGCAAGCTAAACAGATTCTTAGGGCACTTCAAAGCTTGCTCAAACTCCATACACGAATCCATCTGCAAGAGGTAAGTTTTCTAACTTCAATATCTTGATATAAGCATCCTCTGTGCATACATTCTGAAGTAAAAATGTAGATATCATTACTCTAAAGCTAACCATGTCCATAGTTTTCATTTATATTGATAGTGTGTAAAGAATTTTAGATTTGAACTTTCTGAAAAAATTAGGTTTCAATTTAGGGCCAGCAAAATTAATCTTCATCTTTGACTTTTAGCTTACATAATTTATATGGTTGGATTCGTGAGGAAAAATAGCACAACTTTCATGTTTGCATTTTCCATTTTTATTGAGAAATGAATGAGATACAGGTGGTCCGACTGGCTGAAGGTTGAAGACGAAGTACAGATCATACAGACATTTTATCTTATGCATTTATTCTTTTATTTAAGTTAATGGATGTACAGCCACCCTAGTGGTAAGGCAGCGCGCGTTATTGATAGAGGTCATGGGTTCGAATCTCAGTGTTGCCTTTTTGTAATTTTTTACATTTTTGTCTTTTTTTTGTTCCAGTAAACAAACGCATGGGCCTTCCACTCATGGGCCTGACTTTTTTTCTAACCTTCCCCCCTTGTTTCATATTTGCACCCTGACCCATTTTTATTTTATTTCTTCATTTTATTTTATTTTTATTTTCTCAAATATATTTTCTAAATACAAAAAAAAATGATAAAAATGCAAAAAATGATATTTTAAATTTTGACTTGTTTTATTTTTCCATAAATAAGAATATTTTTCATTCTTCATACTTTATTTATTTATTTAAGTAAATCTTATAAACTTAATTAATATTGTATTATTTATTTATTTTTCTTCACACCATTTAAAATATATTATTTTAATACCCAAAAGACTAAAAATATTTTATAATGCTATAAATATTTTCAAGATAAAAAATGCCAAAAAAATAATACTTTTCTTAAACTTATTTTCCTTTGATTAATAGAATTAGGGTTTTCACCTAAAATCTTTTCTCAACAATTTCAAACTTAATAAATTATTTTTCTTTATTTTATTAGGTTAAGGTAAAATTCCTTTTCATAAAACATCAAACAAAATATCCATTTTTCTTCATATTTATCTTCTTGTATATTAATTCATCTTGTGCATTATTTATTTCAATTCTTGTATAAATTCAATTTGGTTGTAATAGACTAATTAGGGTTTAATTTCTTGTAATCCCCATTTGTAATTTGTACACCCCCTCCCACAAATGTTGTAATAGCATAGTAACTTTAAAATTCCGCAATTTATCGCTTTATATACAATTGCTAGTAATTAAGGTTTGTATGGAAAGACTAAAATCAACAAGTAGAAAAACCCTAATTCAAGATAAAATAACAAGCATGAAAATACCACATTTTCACACAAACACCCTTAGGGTTATTCCACTTGGTTGCCTTATACAAAATGGCCATATTACGCATGTAAGGTATCTTAGCCAAAATAAGCAAATACAAGATCATAGTCCCTCGATGACACTATCTAAGTTGCCTTACAAATGATCTTAGTCCCTTAAAAAGAATGCTAAGATACCTTGCAATATTGCTAATCATGGTTATACGATAACCCACGCCCGTCCCGTCTACATCCAAAGATAGGGTTACTTACCAAATCAATGGTAAGATGACAATGTCAAAGGAAATAGGAAATGAATATAAAAGACTTTTGAGTAGGTAGAATGCTCCTAGTTACTTGCTCAATTTCAAACAAAACATCTGTTGTACCCCAATTTTTCCCCTAAGATCCCTTTATCATACCATATTGTTTCAATCACAACAAAATCACATTAGGGATTTTGGTTCTTCTCCCTATCTTTAGCCTTGCTCTTCTGAGGAATTACCAAGCACCTTAACTTGTTTTCTTTTGTGATTATGGATATTTTGCTTTGATTTCCTCTCTAATTAAAAAAATGCAATATTGTTTTGTCTTACTTGTTAATAATGTAGGTAAAGGCAATGAGGTTTAGCAAGTTGAAATGGGTTCATGAGTTTATTTCCATGCCATAGTCAATTGCTTGAGTAATTCAAACCTCACCATTGAAGTTGTTTTTAAGTTTGTATGGAAGTGGGTTTGGTAACCATGAGTCCTCATAATCATCCTCAACAATTTCTATTCACAAAGGAAGAATATTGGCACAAAAAGTTTGTTCAAACTTGGCAAAGATCCACCAAGCATTCTCTTGATCTAGAGGCTAGGTTTTTGGACTTCAAATGGGCATATATTGCTCATCTTTTGGTATTTTTGAGTGATTCCAAATACATCTCTCTCTTCAAAGAGTTACCAACAAATCACTTCAAAAGTTCCAAGGATTTTTCATGTGGAAGGAACTTGGTGAAGAAGAAAGATTACAAGGCACCCAGATGAATCCCCAATTTTCCCTATGTGACTTCAAATGGACATAACTTGGTTAATTTTTATTACCTTGAGCCCATTATCTTTTCATGATGATCTTAAAGATGTGAACTTCATGCCTTCTTTTATGTGCAAAGTGAGAAAATGGATGGAAGTTGCCTTAAGAATGCAAAAGATTATATGTCATTTCATGATTTTTGGCCAACTTCAACAAGTAATAACTTGCTCAATTTTTGGAGATTTTGAGTGGTTCAAATTGCAAAATGTCATTCAAGTGATATACTTCATTCCATTTTTTTTGGTCAAGAGCAAATTCTAGGTGTAAGACCTTGTTTGGATGCAAGAGATTATAGGTCATTTTTGAAGAAGAATTTGAAATATTTCTAAGTATGGAAAGTCAACTCTTTTTCTTCAACTTTGACTCCATGTAGCTTTCAGCTCAAGCATCCATTTGATTCCATTCTTTTTCCATTGCAAAGCTTGTTACCTCATCTTTCCAAAGCATCAAGAATTTTCCCTAGGACCCCTTGAGGTGGAAATGCCATTGGATTGAACTTGGTAACTTGGAACTGAAGTTTCTCCATAAGTCAGAATTTGAAATTCATGTTTTGGCCTTTAAACATCAAATTAGCATGCGTTTGTGATCTAAACATGTTTAACCAAGTTACCAAAGTGGATTAGAGCCTTGAAACGCAGGGATTAGATGAGTTTTGATGCAAATCAGATCACACTTTACTCGTGTATCAGGTTCACACGATTTCCCTCTAAACTTCATCATTTCACACGCTTGAACATTCCATTTGATTCCTTATAAATAGAGGGTCATCCCCCATTCAATTTCCCAAGCTTAGATAGCCAGAATCACCCTGCCAAACTTGCTTCACAACTCAGAATTCAGCTACTTCGAATCATATTCTCAAGCCTTTTTCAGTCTATTTTTTCCATCAATTCACCTTCCTTGATCTTCCCTGAAGCCAACCATATAATTACATTCAAGAATCGTGCCCTGTATTGCTCCATAGAAGTCCAGTTTCAGAGCTCTGCAACTCAACTTCAATAGGTAGATTCCTTCACCAATTCTTCAAAACATTGGTATCATTGTGTTGTTCTCATTGCCCTGGTTCTAGTCGCAACACTTACTTTCATCTGGAAGCACATTTTGACCATGAATTTTCAAATCCCTTTTCAAAACTTTCTTTCCAAATTGCTTGAGCTACAGTTTATATAAATTTGGCGCGAGGGTGTGATTGTCTTCGTCTTGAAGAGACGAAGCGAATGGCATAGCTCTGATCTTCTGATTTTACAGTTTGAGAGACCTGCAATTCGTGAGGGCTGGAGGTTGAAGATGACCAACGTGTCACCTTCTAACCAATGAAAGTGTGACATTTGTTATTTTCAAATTCTGATTTTATTAATGATTCTGTACATTATTCATTAAAGACCATGATATGCACAACGCGCCAGATCCCTTGGATTTGATTACTAACGCGTTTTGACTCTCATCCAATGGTCCATATCTTTTGCTTTTATTTTCTTTTTCTGATTTTTATATTTTAATTGTTTTAAATTTCAAAAAAATCATAGAAAATTCATTTTTAGTCCAAAAAATCTGAAAAAATTATGAAAAATATTTTTGATTATTCTCTTTATAATTTTTATTTTTTCACAATTTAATTTTGTGTTTTGGTATTTTTTATGAATTTTGCACTTATTTGATTTGTTCAAAATGTTTAAAAATTCTTTTACACATTTTTAAATTCTGAAAAAATTATGGAATGATCCAATGATATTGTGACAAATATTGGTGACCTTATTTTATTTTTGTTTCTGACTTTACTATTTTTTACTATTTTTGTTTATTTTACCCATTTATTTTAATTTTTAAAAATAGTTTCTGACTTTTAAAAATTCCCAAAAAATTTATAAAATCACTTGGCCTCTTTTCTGATTTTTCTATGGTCTTATTTTTCGTTTCTTGATTAATTTGAATATAATTGACATTTTCCTCATTATTTTCCATTTTTTTAAAAACATTTTCTTATCTTTTAATGTATATATTAATTATATTGTTATTTTGTGATTATTTTCTGGCTGTCTTGGGTTAATTTTTTGGTCATGGCTTTATTAACATCATTGGATCCATGGTGTTGAGTTTAACTCCACAAAAAATGGATGAATGATTTTAATAATAGTTTGATTAAATGTTAATTCAAATGTGGTTTCTCTTTTTACCCTAATTCCTCTTAATTTCATCCCCTTCTCATTGTACTAAATGTTGTTGGAGCATGATCTCTATATCATGTCTCAAAACAAATGGTGCATAGATTTCTATTGACCGGCCTCAAAATAGGTGTGACTTCTATATAAGTCCACTTACGATTGCTTAACATAGCACTAAATTTTGTTCCGATTCGAATAAATGATCATTCGTGGCCCAAACTTATGATTGCAAGCCCAAGTATGTTAATTTGATCTCTTTGATCCAATAACCTTGAGATTCATTGTGTGGAGGATTTGGTTCTACCAATCCTCTAATGGATCTACAACACTTTTGGTCAACGCGGATCACTTAAACATCGTTGATCATTAAATGGTACTTATGAGAATTCCAAATGGATGATATACTTGACAAAAAGCAAATGCAACTTGTTGTGTGGAGGCTTTGGTTCTACCAATCCTCTAATGAGTTTCAAATGCAAGTTTCAAGATGGTCATCCAACTAACCACTAATTATTGACTTGTTTATTTTATACTTTTATTCTTTTATGCTTTATGCACTATTTATTTTTCAGCATTTTTCATTTCATGCCATTTTCATCTTTGCTCATTTGAGCATTTATTTTCTTGCCATTTTTACTTTGCTCACTTGAGCTTTTCTTTTTCTTTTCCTAAGATACTTAATAATCAACTTAAACCCTAAAAAACTCTTAATGGCACTTGGCCTATTTGGTTACTATCCTTGGCATTATGGAGCATGGGACTTTTTCTTGGACTTAGGATTAGAACCCTTGGCCTATCTTGAAGACCTTGTGATCTTATCTAATTATTTTGTCTGGAGTTCTTGAGGTTTACCTCAAGACATAAGGTTGTTTGTTTGTTTTTGTGTGCAGGTTTTTGTGATTACATTCTCTGTTTGTAATCTGGAATTCACCTGTATACAGCTTTCACTCTGCCCAATTTTTGTGAAGACTTAATACACTTGAAAAGGTCTAGTATCTTTGTTTGCTTGGTTTAAATCCAAATAATGGGAATTCTATCTTGACTCATAATGTCAAGTATTGGCTTCTTGTTGGTTAGATGATTCTTATCCTTAGCTTTTACCTTATGCTTTAGGATAGCCTCTTCTTCTCCTTCCATTTTCTTTAATTTCAAAAATCTTCTCCCTCCTTTTGAAAACCCTTCTTGTTTTAAAACATAACCCACTTTCATAATAAACTTGGACTTATGTCCATGCATTTTCAAAGCATTTTCATAAATAAACTTCAATCAACTTAACCATACCTTGACATTTTTGTGAGAAGACTAAAAGTCAATCAATCTCATTTCAAACCATTTTTTCCACTTTGGCTTTTACCTTTAAACTTTTCTCAAAAGGTTAGACTCTTGTCAATCTTTGTAGTGATGCAAACAACTATACTTTTACAATATGTAGTGAAGTGAGATATTTTCCACTTGGGTGTTGAGTGAGAGTTGATTTTAAAATCCAAGCCATTATCCTCCACTTTGAGATGATGCAAATTCTCCTTTCTCATGATTGTGGGTAGTAAGTATGTTTTCCACACGGACAATGACGATGATGTCTTATCTCATAAAATTAACCAACACACTTGTGTTTCAAACTTTTAAAAGAGGAACTACATGTACCCTGATCCCCTATTGCATGAAAGGTGGTACGTAGGCACTAAAGGTTCATAACCGCGGCGGGTGCAAAAATCATAATAATATATATTTCTTTTCTCACCTCCACCATCCATTTTATATATAACACATTTTTATAGACAAAATATTCAGATATTACAAAGAGGTTCCTACGGAGTACCGTAGATGTTTAGGGTGTTAATACCTTTCCTTTGCATAACCAACCCCCTTACCTTGAATCTTTCCCCCTTTTTTGGGTTATTCTCTCTTTTCCCATTCCTTTGGAAACAATAAAGCGCGGTGGTGATTTTTATTTTTGATTTGTATAAAGTCTAGTCAATCCAATGGCTTAGTCTTGAACATTTCTACCGCTACAGAAAAATGGTGACTTCACTGGGGAAAGATTGACCTCTTGCTGGTCCATCCCTAAGTGGGTTAAGCCTATCTTTGTTTATATCTATATATGTGTTATTGTTGTTTATGTGTTATATTTTGTATATATGTTTGTTTGGATTTTCCTGGTTTTCAGGGTGCTTGGTGATTACACATAAGTCCTATATCCGGACTTGGGAAAACTTTAAGATAGGATGGGCGGTATAGTCATGTTAACTTTGAGGGAGTAATCCCAAAAAAGGAGGCATGAGATCCAACACTCAGTGGAGGCCCCTTTGACTATAGTGTTGTTTACTGAGTAATCAGGAAGACGTACTACTTTCGACCTGGGAGCCTGCTGAAACTGAGGACCGTAGAATACCAAACCCATCTTGTCCTTTTAGGTGTAGTGCGGAAGCTATGACGGAGTAATCCGGAAATAGTTGTCACGCGATACTATGCTCGGACGAGTCTTTCTTGAGAATATTACTAATTACCGAGTTAATCGGGAAGTTGGTAATATCCGAAGGAAGTATGTAGACTCTGGGAACCTCTAGAACCTTGTTCGGCAGGTGATAACTCTTAGACCAACACCTTATGGGTAGTACCTTCGACCTCATGCTCGTGACGTTGAACCTATGAACCCTATATGTGTAATCTTGTGTGTGATTGTTGCATCATGCATCCATGCACTCATAAGCATCTTTTGAAGAAAATATTATTTCAAGGGATTTAAAGGTTGACTACTTGTGAATATCTCAGGTACTGTTAACCATGGATTCAGGAAAGAGAAAGACCGGGAAATACAGTTTCAAGGATCCCAAGATAGATGAGTTGGTCGGTCTAATTCCAGAGATTGAGTGTCCTGCAGACTTTCGGAAGAAGTATGGATCCATTATTCCGCTCATGAAGTTGAAGATGAAGGAGGGTATTATCTCAACTTTGATCCAGTTCTATGATCCGGTGTATCACTGCTTTACTTTTATCGATTATCAGTTGATGCCTACACTGGAGGAGTATTCTTATCTTTTGGATTTACCTGTTACCGATCGTGTTCCTTTTACTGGTTTGGAGGGTGAGCCAAAACCACATGAGATTGTCGATTTAATTAATCTGGGGAAGTCTGAGGTGGAATCCCATATGACTACTAAAGGAGGGATTAGAGGATTACCAGCTCAGTTCTTATTGGAGAAAGCTCCTTACTTTTCCAGAATGAAGAGTACGGTTGCTTTTTAGGCCATCTTTGCTTTACTTGCTTATGGATTATTCTTATTCCCTAATGTGGACAAGTTTGTCGACATTAACGCTATCAGGATTTTCATGATTGGAAACTCGGCTCTTACACTGTTGGGAGATTCTTATTACTCTGTTCATCTTCGGAGTTCTTATCATGGGGGAATGATTATCTATTGCACGCCTTTGTTGTACTGGTGGTTCATCTCTCATATGCCTCAGTATGATGCTTTTTGGGATGTCAAGAAGGAACCCTGTTGGGCTCCTAAGATCACGGCACTTACTCATTTGGATATTGATTGGTATCATCGAGCTTATCAGGATGTAGAGATTATTGACAGTTGTGGTAGTTTCCCCAATGTACCTCTTCTTGGTACAAAGGGAGGAATTAACTATAATCCTGTTCTTGCACGGCGACAGCTTGGTTATCCGATGAGGGATAAACTGAACAGTATTCATTTGAGTAGTTTCTTTCTGAAGGAAGGAGAAGACCACAGGGAAGCAAGGGAGCAAATTGCGAAGGCCTGGCTTCACATTCATAAGAAGAGTAGGAAGGATTTGGGACCTAGGGGTGTTGTTTCTTTGGAGCCATATCTTCATTGGGTCTGATCGAGAGCCATCCAGTTGAAGATGTCGTATACTCGGGAGACACCCATGCCTGATTTGTTTGTGAAGACCACTCCTCCCTTATTAGATGATCTAGAAGAGTTGCATCTTGCTTTGGTTAGCATGCAACAAGAAAGGGATGCTTGGAAGAACAAGTTCCAGACTTTAGAGAGTTCCTACAGAGCAGACCTAAAGGAGAAAGACGACTTGATCGAGATCCTTGAGAGTCGAGCGGTAGAGTCTATGGAGAGGCAAGGGGATTTATTTTATCCTAAGCCTCAAATAGGTGCTGGTCACTCACTTCCTGCTTCAGAGGATTGGAAGGAAATTGCCATCAGGCACGTAGAAGAAAACCAGAAGTTGAGGGCTCAGATTGCCAGGCTCATAGGGAAGCGCCAGCGTACAGATTGATCTCTATCAGTTTCTTTCTCTCAGGATTTCTAGATTGTATTTTCATCTTATACTTTGGATCATCGAAACTTGTAATCCATTTTTGAAGTTATTATAATAAAAAATTTCAGTATTTCAAATGTGTTATTATTTTGATGTTCGCAATATGTCTATAAACGTTAAATCCCTTGAAATATTAAATAATAAAGCAAAAATAATCATGTGCATTGCATATCATGCATCATATTGCACATATTTCTTACATTTATTATGCATATCCAGGTGCCTTACCCAGCTTTTTACTACATCCATCAAGCTGACTCATCGCTACAACACTCGGGCTAACTTCAAAAGGAAGATGGACAACTTGGAACAGGAGAATCGCGAGCTACGCGAAGAAGTTTCTGCTTTGAAGGCTGGCTTGGCCAACTTGACTACTCTGATGGAAGCTCTGGTGGTTGCTCAGAATCAGCCACCGAGTGTTCAACCTCAACCAATAAGGGCAAATGCTGAAGTTCCGACTGTTCCTGTATCCGCTACTCCGACTGTTGTTCAAAACCGCATGCCTCAGGGTTATCCATGGGGAATGCCAGAGAATTTTGCACCTGAAGGTTTCAATTTGGGCCCCCAAGATGCTCCAGTGGTCCCAAATGTTGTTACTCCAGCACCTCCTGTGGTGCATATTGTTCCTGCTTCACCTCCTTCGGTGAATTTGGTTCCGTTTGTTAATGAAGATGTATGTCGTCCTTTCCCTCCGCCGAGTGAAGACTTGGGTCTTTATGACAAAATGGATGATTTCCAAGAGCAATTTGATAGAATGAAAAGAGAGATGAAGGCTCTTAGGGGAAAGAGTTATTTGGGCAGAATGTGAATGAGCTGTGTTTGGTCTCGAATGTTAAAGTGCCTGCTAAGTTCAAGGTCCCAGAGTTTGAGAAGTACAAGGGCAACACTTGCCCTCGTGCTCACTTAGTGATGTACCTGAGGAGAATGTCTACTCACACCGATGATCAGCGTCTGCTGATTCACTTTTTCCAGGATAGTCTGACCGGTGCAGCGTTGAAATGGTACATGAGTTTAGACAGCGACAACATCCATACTTTTAATGATTTGGGAGAAGCATTCATTAAACAATACAAGTACAATGTGGACATGGCGCCTGACCGTGACCAGCTTAGGGCCATAGTTCAGAGTACTAGACCAAGCTTTTGTAGAGAATGACATGTCGTTGGATCAATTCAGCAGCGTAATTGGAAACATTACATCATGTAACAACTTGAGTTTCTGCGATGATGAGTTACCAAATGAAGGGAGGAATCACAACCTGGCCCTCCACATATCCATGAACTGCAAGAATGACTCGCTATCCAATGTGTTAATTGACAACGGATCCGCGTTGAATGTTATACCGAGGAGTACCCTCATGAAGTTAAAGTATCATGGAACACCTATGCGCCCGAGTGGCATCATTGTAAAGGCTTTTGATGGGTCGAGGAAATCTGTCATCGGTGAGGTGGACTTACCCATCCACATAGGACCACATTTGTTCTTGATAACCTTCCAGGTAATGGACATTATTCCCGCATATAGCTGTTTGCTAGGACGGCCATGGATACACGAAGCAGGGGTTGTCACTTTAACTCTGCATCAGAATCTAAAATTTGTGCGTGAAGGGAAGGTAGTGATCATAAATAGGGAGCAGGCGTTGTTGATATCCCATCTATCCTCTTTCAGTATTGTAGAAGTGGATGAGGCTGTTATTGGAACCCAGTTCCAAGCCCTATCCATTGACAACATAAGGAAGAATGAGAATTCTGTGGTCTCGCTAAAGGACGCGCAACAGGTTGTGCGTAATGGTCATAATACAGTTTGGGGACGACTTGTGGATCCACCTGTGAATAAGAACAGAACTGGTTTGGGTTTCTCTTTGAGGAATGGCAAAGGAGAATGTTTGAAGTCAAAGTCTTCTGTGAACAATTATCATGAAGAGGATGAAGCAGAGCAGAAAGTACCGAATTATGTGACGCATGGAGTCTGAGTTCAGAATTGGGTCACCATTGATATTCCTTCTTGCATACATGTTTCAAAGTAATTTGTTTTTGTTAATCTGTTTCTTTCTTTTGAAAAGCTTTCACTCTGCCCAAGGTGGAAGTATTAATGTTGTAGAGCTTATCTGTTTGCTATAACTGTTAAGATCATTAATAAAAGTTGTCTTTGCTTCCAAATTATGTCTTTTGTTTTCTGTTTTTTCCTGGGAATTGGTAATAATAAAAAAAAACTTTTCAAAATAAATAATAACTAAAAATTAATCTGCATGATCACTTGTTATATGTGTCAGTTTCTAAAAGCAACCATAAATCATATGTGCAGATTAACTAAAAAATCCGTTGAATACAATGACCCTGCACCCTCTCCCAACTTTGATTGTCCTGTGTTTGGGGATGAAGAAGAAGATTATGATGAGATTCCATAAGAGGTCTCACGGTTGCTTGAGCACGAGGAAAATATCATTCAGCCATATAAACAGCCTTTGGAAGTGGTTAATTTGGGTTCAGAAGAAGATCCGAAGGAAGTTAAGATTGGAGCATCGTCATATCCTGATGTAAAGAGCGGGTTGATCGAGCTGTTGAAAGAGTATGTGGATATTTTTGCTTGGTCTTATCAAGATATGCCTGGTCTAGATACATACATTGTCGAGCATCGTTTGCCGTTGAAGCCAGAGTGTCCACCAGTTAAACAAAAGTTGAGAAGAACCCACCGGATATGGCAGTAAAGATCAAAGAGGAGGTCCTAAAGCAGATTAATGTTGGTTTTCTTGCTACGTCAGTGTATCCTCAATGGATTTCCAATATTGTCCCAGTACCTAAAAAAGACGGAAAAGTCCGCATGTGCGTAGATTACAGAGATCTAAATAAAGCCAGTCCAAAAGATGATTTTCCACTGCCTCACATTGACATGTTAGTGGATAGCACAGCAAAATTCAAGGTATTCTCGTTCATGGACGGATTTTACGGGTATAATCAAATAAGAATGGCTCTAGAGGACATGGAAAAAATGATGTTTATCACACCCTGGGGAACATTCTATTACAGAGTGATGCCCTTCGGGTTGAAGAACGTTGGTGCAACGTACCAGAGGGCTATGAAAACCCTATTCCATGATCTGATGCACAAAGAAATCGAAGTATATGTTGATGATATGATTGCCAAATCCCAAACTGAAGAAGGGCATATAGAAGATTTGTTGAAGTTGTTTCATCGTTTGAGGAAATATCGTCTCCGCTTGAATCCAAATAAATGCACCTTCGGGAGTTAGATCGGGGAAATTGTTGGGTTTTATTGTTAGCCAAAAAGGAATTGAAGTTGACCCTGACAAATTCAAAGCAATTCAAGAAATGCTAGCACCAAGAACTGAAAAGAAAGTCAGGGGTTTCCTCGGGCATTTGAATTATATCTCCAGATTTATTTCCCACATGACTGCAACGTATGAACCGATCTTTAAGTTGTTAAAGAAAGATCAAGGTTGTGTGTGGATGGATGACTGCCAAAGGGAATTTGAAAGTATTAAAGAGTATCTGCTTGAACCTCCTATCTTTCTCCCTCTCGGAGAAGGAAGACCATTGATTATGTATCTGTAGCGGTAGAAATGTGCAAGACTAAGCCATTGGATTGACTAGACTTTATACAAATCAAAATAAAAATCGCCACCGCGCTTTATTGTTTCCAAAGGAATGGGAAAAGAGCGAATAACCCAAAAAGAGGGGGAAAGATTCAAGGTAAGGGGGTTGGTTATGCAAAGGGAAGGTATTAGCACCCTAAACATCTACGGTACTCCGCAAGAACCTCTTTGAAAAATCTGTATATTTTGGCTATAAAAAATGTGTTGTATATAAAATGGATGGTGGAGGTGAGAAAAGAAATATTTTTATGATTTTTGCACCCGCCGCGGTTGCGAACCTTTAGTGCCTACGTACCACCTTTCGTGCAATAGGGGGTCAGGGTACACGTAGTTCCTCTTTTAAAAATTTGAAACACAAGTGTGTTGGTTGATTTTATGAGATAAGACATCATCGCAATTGTCCGTGTGAAAAACATACTTACTACCCACAATCATGAGAAAGGAGAATTTGCATCATCTCAAAGTGGAGGATATGGCTTGGATTTTAAAATCAACAATGCCTCACTCAACACCCAAGTGGAAAATATCTCACTTCACTACATATTATAGAAGTATAGTTGTTTGCATCACTACAAGGATTGACAAGAGTCTAATCTTTTGAGAAAAAGTTTAAATATAAAAGCCAAAGTGGCAAAATGGTTTGAAATGAGATTGATTGACTTTTAGTCTTCTCACAAAAAAAAGTTCAAGGTATTATTAAATTGATTGAAATTTATTTATGAAAATGTTTCGAAGATGCATGGACCTAAGTCCAAGTTTATTATGAAAATGTTTCAAGTTTCAAAACAAGAAGAGTTTTTTTTTTAAGGAGGGAGAAGATTTTTTTTAAAATTAAAGAAGATGGGAGGAGAAGAAGATGCTATCCTAAAGCATAAGGTAAAAGCTAGGGATAAGAACCATCTAACCAACAAGAAGCCAATACTTGACATTATGAGTCAATATAGAATTCCCATTATTCGGATTGAAACCAAGCAAGCAAAGATACTAGACCTCTTGAGAGAACCAAACTTCTAGTGTTTTAAGTCTTTGAAATATTGGGCAGAGTAACGGCTGTATACAGGTGAATTCCAGATTACAGACAAAGATCGTAATCTCAATAACCTGCACACAAAACAAACAAACAACTCAATGTCTTGAGGTAAACCTCAAGAACTCCAGACAAAATATAAAATAAAGTCACAAAGTCTCCAAGATAGGCCAAAGTCTCTAATCCTAAGTCCAAGAAGTCCATCACTCCATAATGTAAAGGATAGTAACCATGTAGTCCAAGTATCATTAATGATTTTTATGGTTCATGTTGATTATTAGGTGTCTTTAAAAAGAAAGAAAAGCTCAAGTGAGCAAAATAAAAATGACATAAAAGTAAATTCTCAAGTGAGCAAAGATGAAAATAGCATGAAATGTAAAATGCTAAAAGTAAATGGTACATAAAGCATGAAAATAAAAGCGTAAAGTAAAGTTAATTGTTAGTAATTAGTGGTTAGTTGGATGACCATCTTGAAACTTGCATTTGGAACTCATTAGAGGATTGGTAGAACCAAAGCCTCCACACAACAAGTTGCATTTGCTTTTTGTCAAGTATATCATCCATTTTGGAATTCTCACAAGGCAACATGTAATGATCAATGATGTTTAAGTGATCCGCGTTGACCAAAGGTGTTGTAGATCCATTAGAGGATTGGTAGAACCAAAGCCTCTACACAATTAATCTCAAGGTTATTGGATCAAAGAGATAAAATTAACATACTTGGGCTTGCAATCTTAAGTTTGGGCCACGAATGATCATTTATTCGATCGGGACAAAATTTAGCGCTATGTTAAGCAATCGTAAGTGGGCTTATGTAGAAGTCACACCTATTTTGAGGCCGGTCAATAGCAATCTATGTACTTCATGTTTGGATAAATGATATAGAGATCACCATCCCTTAACATGTAGCACAATTAAAAAAAGAAAGGGATAAGATGAAGAGGGAGGAAATGATAAGCTAATTTGGATCACCATTTCAAAATTCTTTCATCTTTAAATTCAACCACTCCTCTAGATGGATTATAGAACTAAACATATCATTAATCCAAAGCACCAAAAATGAATTAAATAATTCACTCTTAGGTAGATTTGAATTGATGAACATTTATCCAACTTCATCTACATCACAAAGTCCATTGAGTTTAAAGACAAATTGGACATTTAAAATTGCAATCCAAACCAACAATCAAAAGGAGTGAGTAGAAAAATCATTTTGGATCAAAGCTGCCCCAAAACAAGGCAAAAAAATGCATTCTGCCCTGGTGTAAATCGATTGAACTATTGTGTAAATCGATTTACACAGTACAGTTTTCAAAAATCTGCGTGAAATTGCTTTTGTGCAATCGATTGCACTACAGTGCAAATCGATTGCACACAGAAGCAATAGCAAAAACAGCATTTTAAAAGGGCAATTTCTTGTTCAAACTTTCCATCAAACACCTTATGATCTTGGATCCACTTGAGCACGAAAATTCCATCAAATTATGAGAAAATAACACCATTGGAATCACAAAATAATGCTCAAAGAATCAATCCCAAAGATCACCAAGAGATCACATTGTGAAAGATGAATTATCCAACTCACCAAAGGTAGATCTAGAGAATTATCAAAACAACTTCAAGAATTTGCTTCAATTCAACCACAAGAATCAATTGACCAAGCTTGGATGTAGAGAATTGATGGAGAAAAAATGTTTGGATGAAGGTTTAGCTCAAAGATTAGTAAGCTTCAATGCAAAGCTTACTAACTTTTTGAAAATGGAGCTTTGAGTGAATTTGGTAGATGGAGAGAATTGAGAGATTTTTTAGCAAGGTGGATTTGGCTATCAAAAGCTTGAAATTTGAATGAAATGAGAGCTCCATTTATAGAGTTTTAGGATTGGGATTAGTGGTAATTTGGTAATTGATTCTTGGAGCCAAAATTTGAATTAATGATAACTCTTTCAAAAATTAGAGCCAAAATTTGAATTAATGATAATTCTTTTTAAAAAATGAAATATTGGCACTAAAATTTGAATTAATGATACATCTTTCAAAAATAAAGAAAAATTGGAGCCAAAATTTGACAATTTTAAAATGCTGATTTTTTTTAATTTTCACGCTGTGCAATCGATTGCACTACAGTGCAAATCGATTTGCACAGTGTATCTTTCTAAAAATTGTGCAAAATTCACTTTGTGCAATCGATTGCACTCTAGGAGCAATCAATTGTACAGTGAAAAAAAATGAAATTTTTTTTAATTCTTTTTCTTTACAAATAGAGATTTTAGGAAAATAATACCAGAAATCCTTATTTGTCAGATGCTTCGACTTGGTACCTACAAAACAAAAATATACAAAGACAAAGACAAATATTTTTTGTATTTTGATTAGAAGTTAGTCAACAACACATATACAAAATACATAACCAAGGTGCTTGGAGATTCCTCAAGAGCAAACTTAAAGATAGGAAAAAAAAGGAAGAACCAACCCTAATGTGATCTTGTTATGATCGAGTTGATATGATATGATAGAGAAATCTTATGGGCAAAAATTGGGGTACAATAGCTGCCCTTATTTAAGTGTCTTTTATCCAGAGATACGAAGGTTACAAATCTTCGTGTCGACGCGATTGAAGATACTTAAATATAAAAAAAGCCCTATTTTTGTCTCTAAGATGCCATGCAATGCTTGTGATTATGGATGCATATGAACAGAACAAAAGAGACGCAAACTAACACTGGGGATGCCAAAAAAATGAAGAAACAAAGGAGCAACCCCACCAGGAAAGAAAATCACTGGTGAACAAAAGACATGACTCTATTGGTGTTAGACCCAAAGAAGAGATAAAGTAGCATCAGCTCAAATATTGAGGAAAAAGTAAAGAATGATAACGATCGACAGATAACTGTGAACTACCAACTCAATGGATGAGGGTAGAAAAGAAATAAGATACCGGCTCACAGATGACGGTAAACTACCAACTCAAAAGATAAAGATAGAGAGAAAATATACCGACTCACAGATGACGGTGAAATACCAACTCAATAGTTAAAGGTAGAGAGAAAATATACCGACTCACAGATGACGGTGAAATACCAACTCAATAGTTAAAGGTAAAAGATAAAGATATACCGACTCACAGATGACAGTGAAATACCAACTCAATAGTTGAAGGTAGAGAGAAAATATACCGACTCACAGATGACGGTGAAATACCAACTCAATAGTTGAAGGTAGAGAGAAAATATACTGACTCACAGATGACGGTGAAATACCAACTCAATAGTTGAAGGTAAAAGATAAAGATATACCGACTTACAGATGACGGTAAACTACCAACTCAATAGTTGAAGGTAGAAGATCAAAAAGATATATCGACTCACAGATGACGGTAAACTACCAACTCAATAGTTAAAGGTAGAAGATAAAGATATACCGACTCACAGATGACGGTAAACTACCAACTCAATAGTTGAAGGTAGATTTGAATATCATAAGTTTTCCCTAAAATTCTGGTATTTCACCTGGAACGGGTCTCAACTTCTTCTTTAACCAAGGCACTCTGCCTGGAAAGGGTAATATGCAAACTTATCTCAAATAGCGAGACATCCACTCATTGTCAAGGGGAATTGCAAAGAGAAACGACTTTCTGGGGATAGAAATATAACTTCCATGGGGAAAGAGATATGACTTCCTGGGGAAATGCCACGTTATTCCTTCTGAGGAGATAAAGTATTCTCGTGCCAAAATAAATGCACATTCTCAAACCAGGGCTCAAAGCTTGCAAAAGTCCAAAGTAATAAAATTGTTGGGGATCACAGATTCAAACCCGAAATGAACTAGAATGAAACAGGCAACCGTAATACATATTTTGAGAAACAAACTCAAGAGGGAACATCAAATCCATCCAGACAAAGAGCCGTACAGGAAGGTTGAAGCAAAAATCTTCCACGAGGGATAACTCAGTGGGTAAGTTGAAAGAATGTATACTTTCTTCTTAAGGCCGACACTCTATTGGAGAGAGGACAACACAACTCTGTAAAATAGGGTAATATGTCAACAAAATAAAATTAATGAATGCAAATGAGCAATGATTTTCTAAATTCAACTATGTATGATGTATGTATGAATGTATGAGTGATATTGTGTATATGCATGTAAAAGGATACATAATCAGCACAAACAAAGAAAAAATGTCTCAGGTACCAACAACATTGGGCTAAACTTCAACCAGAAAGATCAATCCAATAAAGGTAAAAGCAACTGCGGAAACCAAACCTATTGCCTGTCCTAACTTCACTGAGGAGAAACATAATCCAGATGTAGCTAAATCAAACAGATACCGGGATAGAACATCTTTCTTCTGGTTTCATCGGAGAAATCAGTTTTTCAAAAGCAACATATCTACTGGAGATTGCGAGACCAGCCTCAAATAAACAGACTGACGCCGAGACAATCAAACCTCACTGGGGAATTCAAACCCACTTCCCTGGAGAAAAAACTGCGGATTGAAAACTTTATATCATGAATACTCATCCCAACAAGAGATGCCCTGGATAATCTTCAGATATAGGGATATAACATCCTTCTCCAGGCTTCACCGGGGATTACCACACAGATTTCAAAGGGGAAACAAAAATTTTTCACGGTTTGCACTTCTTTTGGATATTGCAAAACTGATCTTGAATAAGGCAGATGGAAACCAAATTGTCAAAACATTCAGTGGGGAATTTAGGCCCACTTTGAAGGAAGAAAAAAAACATACGAACTTCACTAAGGGAGATAATGCTTCATCATCGAGACATCTACTGGGGACTTCATGCTGACTTCAATGGGGAGGTCAAAACCACATCATCGAGGGGAAACCAAGATACGTTCTTCACTGGGGAAACCGGAGATACGTTCTTCGAGAGTAATCATTGCACCAACCTCTTTGGGGAGAAAGGACTTCTATCAAATAAACAAGGCCTTTACTGGAGAATATTGGATTGAGTCTTCATATCAACCTATTCCAACAAAAGATGCCCTGGTATAGTCTTCCTGGGAAATCAAGAAGTCAACACCAATGCCAATACTGCAAAAAGAGCAATATCTTAGCACACCAAGGGAATAAAACCTGTCATCATATGAGGGAAAATTTCGCTGGGGAATCTGGGACGGAGGCTTCTGACCATGCAAACCCAAAAATCAAAAGTGAACCAAGACTCGGCCGGGGATAATGGGATCACAAACCTAACAATGTACCTTGCACCCACTGGTATCGTCTTTAACTATCTGAGAGACACACAAAGATCATGCGCATACCAGCAAAAACGACCTGAGAGAACCTTCACGGGGAACCAAGAAGTTCACATTACAGCAAGAAGTAAAAATTATGGGGATTTTAAATCAAACCCAGCACTTGGCGGGAGAAAACCCAAAAAGTCGATAACCATCTCAATACTTCTTAGAAAAGATATTACCCTTGTCTAGCTACTTGGGAAGCACATAACAACAATAATGTCGTAACAGGAGAAAGCACTGCTCTACAAGAGATTCCATATCAAAAAAGGGAGAAAGAACTCCATCACATGAGCAAGGGCTTCATAGATCTTTTTAATCTTTGTTTGATCACCACCTGGCTGGGTAAAGAATCACACTCAGTGGGAGAAGTCTGCTGCAAGACTGGAAAAATGGGATTATGAACCCAACACCATAACACAACCTGTAGGAAGGTTCTCAGCTTGGGGTAGACATAGTAACTATCTTGACAAAATCTGGATATGCCCTTGGAAACCAATCTGGTGTCTCAAGCTTACCATGCTGATCAAGGTAACTTTCATAACTTGCCCATGGCTGCATGCTTTTAAGGTAACTTTCTTATCAAATGGCTTTCATAGATTTGTTGAATCTTGACATAACTTCCCTAGATTGGCTGAATGTTACATCCTCTTTGCTCCACAACTCTCCTCGGCAACATGCCTTTTGCTGATACTCAAATGTAAACTTTCATGATATCAAGCAGTTGTTTTACAAGTAGAAAATGTTTATTCTAAGAATGAAAATTCTAATGCAACAATTAGGTAAGTCTTGAAGATTTTATTTGAAAAGATGTCGCAAAACCTTGTGAACGAATCACTAGCCAGGATGCGACATGGATTTTTGTATGAAAGATAATAAAAGCATATGATACCTGTTGTACCCTCAAATTTTCCCTCCCATATTCCTCAAGATTTATCAAGAATGATCTTCAAATTGCTCAAAATGGCTCAAGAGGTAGACAGTCAAACCACTTCCTAAGACAACTGAAATTAGGGTTGTGGTTCTTTCAAGGAATTTGGGGTTCTCAATGGTTCAATCAAGTCTCATAGGCCTATATACACTCTCAAGCACCTACATGCCAAGTTTCAAGACTCACAGTGCCAATTTACACAGTCTAAAGCTCCATTTGATTCAGAATCAACTACAAGGGCAAAATGGTCATTTTGCAGTCAAAAGTCAGAATTTTTGGTCGACATCTTATTTTGAGTCCACAATCATCATTTGATCAAGTCTTGATCATGATTCCATAAGAATAGCTCAAAAATCATCAAGATGCAAAAGTTACTATTTTTGGACAGTAGAAAAGTCAACTGTACTTTGACAAGGGCATAACTTTTTCATGGTTTGTCAGAAAAATTCCATCCAAATCTCATTTTGAAGAGGATGCAATTTAATACAATCAATATTCACACTCCAAGATCAAGAAATGCTCTCACAAAAAGTTACCAATTTTTACATTATAGGACAATTTCAAAAGTCAACAAAAGTACACTTTGAGTCAAAGGCCATAACTTGAGATTGGTAAATCAAAATGACATGGGACCAAAGGCATTGGTTAGAGGACTTCAAGAGCTTTCCAAAATGTCCAAGAACATGGTCATATGATCAAAATTGAGCAAGTTGTGCATTGGAGAAGTTGGGAAATTTTCATGAATTTGCAAAAGTCAACTTTTCCCAAAACACCTTCTTTTTGCTAATGGGCCTCAAATCTCTTGTTGAAACTTCACCCATGACCTATGCACGACCCACCAAGTTAAATTGGATTTATTTTCTTAAATTCATTGATTAATTGGATTTTTAATACATATTAATTCATTTAACTAATTTGAATTATAAGAAAATAGAAGATTTGATTTTTAAATCAATTTGTGAAGCAAATATGATCAAAACATGCTGGCAAATTCGTGCACAAGTCAAAGATACAAAAAAAATCCAATTTTGGCAACATTGTTCAATCATGAAAAATCAAGAATATTTGATTTTCAATCAAGGATTCAATCATCAATGCACATGGATATTGGCCCAGCTTTTAACCTAATTTGATTCTCCTATATGTATGCAAGCAAACCATGACCTAGTAGACGTGAAAAAGCTGCAGAAACGACCCTGTCAAATTCAAGAAATTTCAAGAAAAGTGAAAACCTGTTCTTGCATTCTAGGCCAATTCAGGGCGCTTTGACCATCCAAATACATTGTAGGAGGTTCCAGGAGTGTTTTGCAATCAAATTCAGCCACTAAAGCTCAAGGAATCGCTACATACAGTCCCACGGTTTGCACTTATTATTCAGAATTATATCTCCTAATTCATGCGCATTTAACATGTGTTTGTAATTGTTTTGCATTGATAGAGATCATACAAAGCTAATGGCATGATTGAATTGAACTGTAACGCCCTGAATCGAAAGATACCATGACTGAATTTCTAGGGTTCTTGAGCTTTTAAATGGGGCTTTTCAATCCAGGAAAAATTGGGGCTAATAAGATACATGGTTGAAATCGTGAGGCCAAGACGAACACAACCCATACCTCGCAAAATATTTATGCTTGCTATATTTCTATTCGCTATTTTTCCTTGCAGGAGGTAGTGGAGGTTAAAAACCCCCGCTATCTGATGTTAATTATACAGGACGAAGGTTGAAGACGCTGATGTGTTGGCATATGATTGGTTAATTTGAAAAGCGCGCGTTTGTTTTTTATTTTATTTTGCAGCATGTTGATTGTTTGATATATAATGATTGCTTATTATCCAAATAATAAAAAGATGCATGTGGTGTAGTGGCAGGGACGCTGGCCAATGAGCCTTGGGACCTGGGTTCGAATCCCAGGTCCCCCAAAACATTTATTCAATTTTTTCTTCACATATTCATATGCAGCATCCCAAGCGTGATCCATCATACACCTCCAATTCCCAAGCGCCAGATGTCTTCAAACTCAAATCCAATGGCCAAAGTTGAGTCCTCACCATACTCCCCAGTCAACAAGCGTGTGGATACTTACAAAAGTCAACGTGGCTGGAATATTGTTGGGCCATAAAATTCTAGAAACACCTCATGATTTGGGCCAGCACCCCCTGGGTTTATTTCTTCTTCTCTTTTTTTTTATTTAATTTCTTTTTATTAATTTTTAATTAACTACTAACTAAAACAATTAACATTTTTTTAATAAATTCAGAAAACATAAAAAATATAATATTTTTATTTATTAAATTTAATTAGTTATTTTGTAAATAAATACTAACATAATTAATTTAGTTTTTTAATTAGGTTAATTTTAATATTTTCACAATAAATAAAATTAATATAGAATTAGGGTTTTTGATAACTTTTAATCATTTTATTTTTTATTTATTTCCTTGAAACATTAAAAAACTCAAAAAATATCTTTCTTTATTTAATTAATTAATTAGTCTAGGTTTAATTCAATTAAATACAAAATAACAAAAATCTCTTTCTTTCTCAAAAAAGGGTCAAAACCCTAAAAACTCTCTGATCCAATTTTTCTCGCGCGTGTGATTTTTCTTGATTCATATTTTGATCCATATAATTGTATTCGCTCCGAGGACGTAATAGCTTTAATTAGGACCTTTTTATCGCTTTTATTTATTTTCCCGCAATTTACTTTTCAAGGGTTTGTTTTTGGCGATGTAAATACCCGACGCCTTGTAATAGCTTAGTTTTATTTTCCGCAACTATTAACTGCTAGATGTATGCTAACTAGGCTATGCATGTCAAGATCTCTCTTAAATTAAAATCAATCGTAGCTCACCATAATATGTACAAAGATAACATAACTGAAACCTGACACACTCGCACATGCCACTCTTAGGGTATGCCTCACTTGGTTGCCTCGACGTGGTCATTGAGTATAGGGTGTTTTAGAGGTCTCCCTCCTGTCTAAAGATCAAAGTTGCCTCAAAACGGTTGCCTCGATAAAAAATGATCTAGGATATTAGGGTTACCGCTAAGGCATCCTACTATTGCTTTAGTGACCACATGTCCCTAAAATCGAATTGACCCGAAAACTCCAACGACGGTGCTACTTACCTCTCAATAGCGGGATAGCACTGTCTAAAGGACATTTACACAGCTTAATTTCTTTTGAGTCGGTAGAGGTTCTCAGGTACTTGCTCTTTCAAAACAAAAATACTTTTCGCACTTACACTTTTCAAACAAAGTTTTCAAACAACAATTCATACACTCTTGAGGACAGATACAAGAGTTAAATCGAAGTTTTCAAACAAAACTTATTTCAAAACCCACAAACACAAAGAAAAGCAAAATTTTGAAAACACAATGAGCAAGTACCTAAGAGCTCGTGGATAACCACGGATAGAAAGGGTGCTAACACCTTCCCTTTCTATAATCTACCTCCCGAACCCGAGAAACATCTCGAAAAGGAATTTTGCTGTGCTTTTGTCCTTTCCTTGTTGGAGAAAATAAAAGATGGTGGCGACTCTTGCTTACCGCGACATTTTGCAAAAACAAACGCAAACGCGAACCAGCATTCCAAAACAGTCAGTTCTATTTCCACCGATCATAATACCAATCGCAATAATTTATCAAAATTAATGGGAGTCAGGAAACATTATCTCATTGGAGTATTCTTTCGAAATAAACCCTGTTTCAATTAGGACTTTTGAGGGTTGTAACATGGCCTGGTTCACGGTTTTAGAAAAAAAGATTTAAGGCTCAAAAATATTTGGTGCCCACCCCCTTCATGATGTTCTTCAGTCCTAAGTTCAGTTAACTTGACACAAACATTCCTCTCTCAAAAGAAATTTCAAGATAGTTGAGGAATCAAACAAAGTTTTCTTTGGACATGCAAGTCACTCATTCTTGCTTCTTTTGGGTTTCTTGTCACGCAACTCTGTTCTTTGCTGAGGATTTCACATTGTAATACTTTATCGCATTTTAGGCTTTCCATTTCTTCCTTGCCTTCTGGACAAATTCCTTTTGACTTTGACTCTGAAATGCAGCGAGATGCCCTGACTTTTGCCTAAGCGACTTGTTTTTTCAAGTTCCGACTTAGCAGAGCTTTTTGTCTCTTTCTTTTTCATCATTATTTTTTATTCATGTCATCTTTTTTCTTCTTTTTTTTTTAACATGTCGCGTGACTTCGAGTCATTTATGACTAGTTGGAAGAATTGTGACTGCCTTATTTCTGGGTAGATGAAGGATAACCATTGTTGTATCGTCATCTGCTGATCTCCTGGTGTGCGAGAGATAGCCATTAAGATATTGTCAATTGACGCACCCTCCTGATAAGTGAAGATTAACCATTGCGTCTTTGACTTTCCTCAACCTCTTGAAGGATAACCATTATTGTATCCTTGGATGTGCACTCCTGATGAGTTCTGAATGCTCGATTAAATTAACTGAACACTACCCTGCCCCGGGTTAAAAAAATAAGGGTTTTTTTCTGAATAGAAAAAAGAACTCCTACTTCAAGGCTCAAAGGGGTTAACAAAGGTTTCACTCCCTTATCTCCGGTGTTTGAGGATTTGAAACAATGCCAGTACATCGTCAACAGAATTTTATCCAAAAGCATACAACCAGAAAATTTGTGTTTTAATATCATCATCCTCCTCCCAATCTCTGCCTAGGCAAGAGAATGGGTAACAAGTTGGTATCATAAATAAATTTAAAATTGAAAACAAATACGAGTGAAACGAATGAATTTCTTCAAGACAAACATACTCATTGTATTAAGATTAAACATTCAAATGCAAACAAGTTCTTACATGCAAACAGTGCAATGATAAACAAGAAAAATTACAAATGAGAAAGCAGTAAAAATGCTAATAAATTGAGAAGGCTAATCATCCTTAAACTCCAGGGCATTCTTCAATCACGTACATCACCAGATGAGCATGAGGGCAAGTGTTTCCCTTGTACTTCTCAAATTCCGGGATCTTGAACTTAGCAGGCACTTTAACATTCAGGACCAAACACAGCTCACTCACATTCTGCCCGAACAACTCTTTTCCCCTAAGAGCCTTCATCTCTCTTTGCATCTTGTCAAACTGCTCTTGGAAATCATCCATTCTGTCATAAAGACCCAAGTCTTCACTCGGCGGAGGGAAAGGACGACACACGTCGTCATTAACAAACAGAACCAAATTCACCGAAGGAGGTGCAGCAGGAACAGTATGCACCACAGGAGGTGAGGGAGTAACAAGAACCACTGGAGCATCTTGAGGACCCAGATTGAAACCTTCAGGTGCAAAATTCTCTGGCATTCCCCACGGATAACCCTGAGGCATACGGTTTTGAACAACAGCCGGAGTAGCGGATACATGAACAGTCAGAACTTTAGTACTTGCCCTTGTTGGTTGAGGTTGAACACTCGGTGGCTGATTCTGAGCAACCACCAGAGCTTCTATCAGAGTAGTCAAGTTGGCCAAGCCAGCCTTCAAAGCAGAAACTTCTTCGCGCAGCTCGCGATTCTCCTGTTCTAAGTTATCCATCTTCTTTTTGAAATTAGCCCGAGTGTTGTAGTGATGAGTCAGCTTGCAAAGTGAAGTGAAGAAGTTGGGTAAGGCACCTGGATATGCAAAATAAATGCAAGAAATATGTGCAATATCATGCATGATATGCAATGCATATGATTATTTTTACTTTATCACTTAATATTTCAATGACTTATGGCTTTTAGACACATTGCAAACATCCAAGTAATAAAGCTTTTGTTTCTCTTTCCAGAATCCATGGTTTAAAAGTACCTGAGATATTCACAAATAGTCAACCTTTAAATCCCTTAAAATATTGTTTTCTTCAAAAGATGCTTATGAGTGCATGGATGCATGATGCAACAATCACACATAAGATCACACATATAGGGTTCATAGGTTCAACGTCACAAGCATGAGGTCGAAGGTACTACTCATAAGGTGTTGGTCTAAGAGGTTATCACCTGCCGAACAAGGTTCTAGAGGTTCTCAGAGTCTACATCCTTCCTTCGGATATTACCAACTTCCTGATTAACTCGATAATTAGTAATATTCTCAAGAAAGACTCGTCCGAGCGTAGTATCGCGTGACAACTATTTCCGGATTACTCTGTCATAGCTTCCGCACTACACCTAAAAGGCCAAGATGGGTTAGGTAATCTACGGTCCTCAGTTTCAGCAGGCTCCCAGGTCGAAAGCAGTACATCTTCCTGATTACTCGGTAAATGACACTACAGTCAAAGGGGCCTCCACTGAGTAGGGGATCTCATGCCTCCTTTTTTGGGATTACTCCCTCAAAGTTAACATGACTATACCGCCCGTCCTATCTAAAATTTTGCCCTAGTCCGGGTATAGGACTTATGAGTAATCACCAAGCACCCTGTAAACCAGGAAAATCCAGACAAACATATATACAAAATATAACATATAAACTACAATAGCACATATACAGATATAAACAAAGATAGGTTCAACCCACTTAGGGATGGACCAGTAAGAGTTCAATCTCTCCCCAGTGAAGTCGCCATTTTTTTCTGTAGCGGTAGAAATGTGTAAGACTAAGCCATTGGATTGACTAGAGTTTATACAAATCAAAATAAAAATCGCCATCGCGCTTTATTGTTTCCAAAGGAATGGGAAAAGAGCGAATAACCCAAAAAGAGGGGGAAAGATTCAAGGTAAGGGGGTTGGTTATGCAAAGGGAAGGTATTAGCACCCTAAACATCTACGGTACTCCACAGGAACCTCTTTGAAAAATCTATATATTTTGGCTATAAAAAATGTGTTGTATATAAAATGGATGGTGGAGGTGAGAAAAGAAATATATTTATGATTTTTGCACCCGCCGCGGTTGCGAACCTTTAGTGCCTACGTACCACCTTTCGTGCAATAGGGGGTCAGGGTACACGTAGTTCCTCTTTTAAAAATTTGAAACACAAGTGTGTTGGTTGATTTTATGAGATAAGACATCATCGCAATTGTCCGTGTGAAAAACATACTTACTACCCACAATCATGAGAAAGGAGAATTTGCATCATCTCAAAGTGGAGGATATGGCTTGGATTTTAAAATCAACAATGCCTCACTCAACACCCAAGTGGAAAATATCTCACTTCACTACATATTGTAGAAGTATAGTTGTTTGCATCACTACAAGGATTGACAAGAGTCTAATCTTTTGAGAAAAAGTTTAAATATAAAAGCCAAAGTGGCAAAATGGTTTGAAATGAGATTGATTGACTTTTAGTCTTCTCACAAAAAAAAGTTCAAGGTATTATTAAATTGATTGAAATTTATTTATGAAAATGTTTCGAAGATGCATGGACCTAAGTCCAAGTTTATTATGAAAATGTTTCAAGTTTCAAAACAAGAAGAGTTTTTTTTTTAAGGAGGGAGAAGATTTTTTTTAAAATTAAAGAAGATGGGAGGAGAAGAAGATGCTATCCTAAAGCATAAGGTAAAAGCTAGGGATAAGAACCATCTAACCAACAAGAAGCCAATACTTGACATTATGAGTCAATATAGAATTCCCATTATTCGGATTGAAACCAAGCAAGCAAAGATACTAGACCTCTTGAGAGAACCAAACTTCTAGTGTTTTAAGTCTTTGAAATATTGGGCAGAGTAACGGCTGTATATAGGTGAATTCCAGATTACAGACAAAGATCGTAATCTCAATAACCTGCACACAAAACAAACAAACAACTCAATGTCTTGAGGTAAACCTCAAGAACTCCAGACAAAATATAAAATAAAGTCACAAAGTCTCCAAGATAGGCCAAAGTCTCTAATCCTAAGTCCAAGAAGTCCATCACTCCATAATGCAAAAGATAGTAACCATGTAGTCCAAGTATCATTAATGATTTTTATGGTTCATGTTGATTATTAGGTGTGTTTAAAAAGAAAGAAAAGCTCAAGTGAGAAAAATAAAAATGACATAAAAGTAAATGCTCAAGTGAGAAAAGATGAAAATAACATGAAATGTAAAATGCTAAAAGTAAATGGTACATAAAGCATGAAAATAAAAGCGTAAAGTAAAGTTAATTGTTAGTAATTAGTGGTTAGTTGGATGACCATATTGAAACTTGCATTTGGAACTCATTAGAGGATTGGTAGAACCAAAGCCTCCACACAACAAGTTGCATTTGCTTTTTGTCAAGTATATCATCCATTTTGGAATTCTCACAAGGCAACATGTAATGATCAATGATGTTTAAGTGATCCGCATTGACCAAAGGTGTTGTAGATTCATTAGAGGATTGGTAGAACCAAAGCCTCCACACAATGAATCTCAAGGTTATTGGATCAAAGAGATAAAATTAACATACTTGGGCTTGCAATCTTAAGTTTGGGCCACGAATGATCATTTATTCGATCGGGACAAAATTTAGCGCTATGTTAAGCAATCGTAAGTGGGCTATGTAGAAGTCACACCTATTTTGAGGCCGGTCAATAGCAATCTATGTACTTCATGTTTGGATAAATGATATAGAGATCACCATCCCTTAACATGTAGCACAATTAAAAAAAGAAAGGGATAAGATGAAGAGGGAGGAAATGATAAGCTAATTTGGATCACCATTTCAAAATTCTTTCATCTTTAAATTCAACCACTCCTCTAGATGGATTATAGCACTAAACATATCATTAATCCAAAGCACCAAAAATGAATTAAATAATTCACTCTTAGGTAGATTTGAATTGATGAACATTTATCCAACTTCATCTACATCACAAAGTCCATTGAGTTTAAAGACAAATTAGACATTTAAAATTGCAATCCAAACCAACAATCAAAAGGAGTGAGTAGAAAAATCATTTTGGATCAAAGCTGCCCCAAAACAAGGCAAAAAAATGCATTCTGCCCTGGTGTAAATCGATTGAACTATTGTGTAAATCGATTTACACAGTACAGTTTTCAAAAATCTGCGTGAAATTGCTTTTGTGCAATCGATTGCACTACAGTGCAAATCGATTGCACACAGAAGCAATAGCAAAAACAGCATTTTAAAAGGGCAATTTCTTGTTCAAACTTTCCATCAAACACCTTATGATCTTGGATCCACTTGAGCACGAAAATTCCATCAAATTATGAGAAAATAACACCATTGAAATCACAAAATAATGCTCAAAGAATCAATCCCAAAGATCACCAAGAGATCACATTGTGAAAGATGAATTATCCAACTCACCAAAGGTAGATCTAGAGAATTATCAAAACAACTTCAAGAATTTGCTTCAATTCGACCACAAGAATCAATTGACCAAGCTTGGATGTAGAAAATTGATGGAGAAAAAATGTTTGGATGAAGGTTTAGCTCAAAGATTAGTAAGCTTCAATGCAAAGCTTACTAACTTTTTGAAAATGGAGCTTTGAGTGAATTTGGTAGATGGAGAGAATTGAGAGATTTTTTAGCAAGGTGGATTTGGCTATCAAAAGCTTGAAATTTGAATGAAATGAGAGCTCCATTTATAGAGTTTTAGGATTGGGATTAATGGTAATTTGGTAATTGATTCTTGGAGCCAAAATTTGAATTAATGATAACTCTTTCAAAAATTAGAGCCAAAATTTGAATTAATGATAATTCTTTTTAAAAAATGAAATATTGGCACTAAAATTTGAATTAATGATACATCTTTCAAAAATAAAGAAAAATTGGAGCCAAAATTTGACAATTTTAAAATGCTGATTTTTTTTAATTTTCACGCTGTGCAATCGATTGCACTACAGTGCAAATTGATTTGCACAGTGTATCTTTCTAAAAATTGTGCAAAATTCACTTTGTGCAATCGATTGCACTCTAGGAGCAATCAATTGTACAGTGAAAAAAAATGAAATTTTTTTTAATTCTTTTTCTTTTTCCTGAGGAGGGACCTGACCCTGAATCTCGTTGGAGTATGGTATTTGATGGAGCTGTGAATGCTTATGGTAAAGGAATTGGTGTTTTGATTGTTACTCCTCATGGATCGCACATTCCTTTTACCGCGAGGTTAACATTTGATTGCATTAATAATATGGCAGAATATGAGGCTTGTATCATGGGTCTTGAGGAAGCTATTGATCTCAGAATCAAGATTCTAGATGTGTATGGCGATTCAGCTTTGGTAATAAATCATATTAAAGGAGAATGGGACACTCATCACCCTGACTTAATCCCTTACAAAGATTATGCTAGAAGATTACTACCCTTCTTCAATAAAGTTGAATTCAATCACATTCCTAGGGATGAAAATCAAATGGAGGATGCTCTGGCAACTTTGGCTTCCTTGTACCAAGTAAATGCTTGGAATGATATACCCCGAATTACAGTTCGACGGCTAGATAGTCCCGCTCATGTGTTTATGACAGAGGAGGTAGCAGATGAAAAACCTTGGTATTATGATATCAAACATTTTCTTTAGACTCGGGAATACCCGTTTGGTGCGTCGAAGAAAGATAGAAAGACACTGAGAAGATTGGCAGGCAGTTTCTTCCTCAGTGAAAATGTGTTATACAAGAGAAATTATGACATGGTCTTGCTCAGATGCGTAGATAGACACGAAGCAGACATGTTGATGCATGAGATCCATGAAGGTTCATTTGGAACTCATGCTAATGGACATTCGATGGCTAAAAAGATGCTAAGGGTAGGTTATTATTGGTTGACAATGGAATATGATTGTTACAAATTTGCAAAGAAGTGCCATAAATGCCAGATTTATGCAGATAAGATCCATGTGCCTCCGACACTTCTCAATGTGATTTCCTCCCCATGGCCTTTCTCTATGTGGGGTATTGACATGATTGGGATGATAGAACCCAAGGCTTCGAATGGACACCGTTTCATCTTGGTAGCAATTGACTACTTTACCAAATGGGTAGAGGCTGCTTCATATGCCAATGTTACCAAACAGGTGGTTGTGAGTTTCATCAAAAACAGTCTTATATGCCGGTATGGTGTGCCAAGAAGAATCATCACTGACAATGGCTTGAATTTGAACAACAAGATGGTGACTGAACTGTGCGAAGAATTCAAGATTGTCCATCACAATTCATCTCCGTACAGGCCAAAGATGAATGGGGCTGTTGAAGCTGCTAATAAGAATATCAAGAGAATTATCCAGAAAATGGTTGTCACTTACAAGGATTGGCATGAAATTCTCCCCTTTGCTCTGCATGGATATCGAACATTTGTTCGCACTTCAACAGGAGCAACCCCGTTTTCCCTAGTGTATGGAATGGAAGCTGTACTCCCGGTCGAGGTAGAGATTCCCTTGTTGCGTGTGATAATGGAAGCCAAGTTGACAGAGGCTGAATGGTTCCAGAATAGGTTTGACCAATTGAATTTGATTAAAGAGAAGAGGATGACAGCTTAATGTCATGGGCAGTTATATCAGAAAAGAATGAAGAAAGCATTTGATAAAAAGGTCAAACCTCGTGAATTCAGAGAAGGCGACCTCATGCTCAAGAATATCATGTCTTTCAACACTAATTCTAGGGGCAAATGGACTCCCAATTTTGAAGGCCCGTATGATGTCAAGAAAGCCTTCTCTGGTGGTGCATTAATTCTTGAAACTATGGATGGCGAGGAGTTCCCACGTCCCATGAATGTTGACGCAGTCAAGAAATACTTCTCCTAAAGAAATAAAATAATAGCTCGCTAAGTTGAAAACCCGAAAGGGCGGCTTAGGCAAAAAGGAGCGTCTCGGTAGGCCGAAAACCCGAAAGGGAGGTCTAGGAAAAAGTTAGAGACATAAACAGAATAAATTTCACGCTAAGTTGAAAACCCGCGAGGGCAGCTTAGGCAAAAGTTAGGGATTTTCTTGGAAAGTAACTACGTCAGACGAGACTTGATCGTTGAAGCAACAATCTTCTCGGATCCTCACCATACTTCAAATGAAAGCTACTGCTCAGGATTTCAAAAGTTGTTAGTGGGGATAGTAGTCATTGTATCTCAATGTATCTTTTCCATTATGTATTACCATTTCCCAAACTTTGTAATCATCCATGGAGTCTCGCCATTCGCAGACTACCATTCTATTAATGAAATTCGAGCTTTTGCCCAATTCTTTGTGTTCTTATTTTTATTTAGCTTGCAAAGACTTCATTTATTACTAATAATAACTGTTAAAGCGAAAAGATTAAAAGAAGCAAAATTAACTTTTCAAAAAAAAAGAGAAGAGATCTTTACAATTCAATTTTCTTTTGGATTTGTGTTGAAACAATGACAACAAAAATGGTGATCCCGAGAATGAACAAACTCTATTTATTTTAAGAAGATTTACTTCCTTCATGAAGGTTTTCTCAGGTAATTTTGCTGGTGTGTGCAATCTTTGTGTGTTTCTCAGATAGTTAAAAACGATATCAGTGGGTACAAAGTACAGTATTGGGTTTGTGACCTCATTATCCCCAGTCAAGTCTTGTTTCATTTTTTTTGGGTTTGCATGATCAGAAGCCTCCGTCCCAGATTTCCCAACAAAGTCTTCCCTCATATAATGAAAGGTTTTATTCCCTTGGTGTGCTGAGATGTCGCTCTTTTTGCAGTATTGGCATTAATGTTGACTTCTTGATTCCCCGGGAAGATTATCCCAGGGCATCTCTTGTTGGAATGAGTATTCGTGATGAAAGTTTCAGTACGCAATTTTTTCTCCAGGGAGGTAGGCTTGAATCCCCCAGTGAGGCTTGGTTGTTTCGGCGCCAGTCTGCTTTATTTGAGGTTGGTCTTGCAATCTCCAATAGGCATGTTGTTTTTGGAAAACTGTTTTCTCCGATGAAACTGGAAGGATGTTCTATCCCGGTATCTGTTTTATTTGACTACATCCAGATTATGTTTCTCCTCAGTGAAGTTAGGACAGGTAATAGGTTTGGTTTCCGCAGTTGCTTTTACCTTTCTTGGATTGATCTTTCTGGTTGAAGTTTAGCCCAATGTTGTTAGTACCTGAGGGGGTTTTATTTGTTTGCACTGATTATGTATCCTTTTTACCAGCACATACATGATAGCACTCATACATTCATGCATACATCATGCATTGCTAAAAATCATCATTCATTGACATTGTGTTCTGACCTTTCCTGCAGCGCTCTTTGCTTAGTTGAATTTGGCTTTCCTTCTTGAGTTTATTTCTCAAAGGATGTATCTGCATTGGCCGTCTTGCTCTAGTTTATTTCCGAATTGGATTTGTGGCTACATGACAATATCATTTGTTATGGATTTCTGAAAACTTTGAGTTTTGGTTTGTGCATTTATTTTGCACAGGAAGACTTTATCTCCTCAGCAGGAATATTGTGGAATTTCCCCGGGAAGTCATATTTTTATCCCCGGAAAGTCATTTCTCTTTGCAATTCCCCTTGATAATGAGTGGAAGTCTCTTTATTTGAGACATATTACATATTACCCTTTCCAGGCAGATTTCCTTGGTTAAAGAAGAAGTTGAGACCCGTTCTTGGAAAAACACCAGAATCTTGGGGAAACTTGATATATTTTCTATTTCTACCTTCAGTGAACGTTGGTAGTACATCTGCAGTGAACGTCGGTGTTTCTTATCTGTTTGCTATCTTCAGTGAACATCGATAGTTCATGTCAGTGAACGGTGGTGGTATGATATATTTTCTCTTTCTACCTTCAGTGAACATTGGTAGTACATCGGCAGTGAACGTTGATGTTTCTTATCTTTTTGCTATCTTCAATGAACGTTGATAGTTCATCGTCAGTGAACAGTGGTGGTATGATATATTTTCTCTTTCTACCTTCAGTGAATGTTGGTAGTACATCGGTAGTGAACGTCGGTGTTTCTTATCGTTTTGCTATCTTCAGTGAACGTTGATAGTTCATCGTCAGTGAACGGCGGTGGTATGATATATTTTCTCTTTCTACCTTTAGTGAATGTTGGTAGTACATCAGCAGTGAACGTCGGTGTTTCTTATCTTTTTGCCATCTTCAGTGAACGTTGATAGTTCATCGTCAGTGAATGGAGGTGGTATGATATATTTTCTCTTTCTACCTTCAGTGAATGTCGGTAGTACATCGGCAGTGAATGTCGGTGTTTCTTATCTTTTTGCTATCTTCAGTGAACGTTGATAGTTCATCGTCAATGAACGACGGTGGTATGATATGTTTTCTATTTCTACCTTCAGTGAACGTTGGTAGTACATCGGCAGTGAACATCGGTGTTTCTTATCTTTTTTCTATCTTCAATGAACGTTGATAGTTCATCTTCAGTGAACGGCGGTGGTATGATATATTTTCTCTTTCTACCTTCAGTGAACGTTGGTATTACATCGGCAGTGAACATCGGTGTTTCTTATATTTTTTCTATCTTCAGTGAACGTTGATAGTTCATCGTCAGTGAACGGCGGTGGTATGATATATTCAGTGAACGTTGGTAGTAAATCGGCAGTGAACGTCAATGCTTGTTATCTTCCTCTCTGATTCTGTCCTTGTGGTTCACCAGTGATTTATTTTCCTGGTGGGGTTGCTCCTTTGTGTCTATATTTTTTGTTGCATCCCCAATGTTACTTTGTGTCTCTTTGGTTCTGTTCATATGCATTCATATGCATAAGCATTTTCATAGAATCTTAGGGCCAAAAACAGGGTTTGTTTTATATTTAAGTGTCTTCGATCACATCGACGTAAAGATTTTTAACCTTCGTATCTCTGGATAGAAGAAACTTAAATAAGGGCATCTGTTGTACCCCAATTTTTGTCCCTAAGATCCCTTCATCATACCATATTGTTTCAATCACAACAAAATCACATTAGGGATTTTGGTTCTTCTCCCTATCTTTAGCCTTGCTCTTCTGAGGAATTACCAAGCACCTTAACTTGTTTTCTTTTGTGATTATGGATATTTTGCTTTGATTTCCTCTCTAATTAACAAAATGCAATATTGGTTTGTATTACTTGTTAATAATGTAGGTAAAGGCAATGAGGTTTAGCAAGTTGAAATGGGTTCATGAGTTTATTTCCATGCCCAAGTCAATAGCTTGAGCAATTCAAAACTCACCATTGAAGTTGTTTTGAAGTTGGTATGGAAGTGGGTTTGGTGACCATGAGTCCTCATCATCATCCTCAACAATTTCTATTCACAAAGGAAGAATATTGGCACAAAACGTTTGTTCAAACTTGGCAAAGTTCCACCAAGCATTCTCTTGATCTAGAGGCTAGGTTTTTGGACTTCAAAGGGGCATATCTTGCTCATCTTTTGGTATTTTTGAGTGATTCTAAATACATATTTCTCTTCAAAGAGTTACCAACAAATCACTTCAAAAGTTCCAAGGAGTTTTCATGTGGAAGGAACTTGGTGAAGAAGAAAGATTACAAGGCACCCAGATGAATCCCCAATTTTCCCTATGTGACTTCAAATGGTCATAACTTGGTCAATTTTTATCACCTTGATCCCATTATTTTTTCATGATGATCTTAAAGATGTGTACTTCATGCCTTCTTTTATGTGCAAAGTGAGAAAATGGATGGAAGTTTCCCTAACAATGCAAAAGATTATAGGTCATTTCATGATTTTTGGCCAACTTCAACAAGTCATAACTTGCTCAATTTTTTGAGATTTTTAGTGGTTCAAATTGCAAAATGTCATTCAAGAGATATACTCCATTCCATATTTTTCGATAAAGATCAAATTCTAGGTGGAAGACCATGTTTGGATGCAAGAGATTATAGGTCATTTTTAAAGAAGAATTTGAAATATTTATAAGTATGGAAAGTCAACTCTTTTTCTTCAACTTTGACTCCATGTAACTTTCAGCTCAAGCATCCATTTGATTCCATTATTTTTCCAATGCAAAGCTTGTTACCTCATCTTTCCAAAGCATCAAGAATTTTTCCCTAGGACCCCTTGAGGTGGAAATGCCATTGGATTGAACTTGGTAACTTGGAACTGAAGTTTCTCCATAAGTCAGAATTTGAAATTCATGTTTTGGCCTTTAAACATCAAATTAGCACGCGTTTGTGATCTAAACATGTTTAACCAAGTTGCCAAAGTGGATTAGAGCCTTGAAACGCAAGGATTAGATGAGTTTTGATGCAAATCAGATCACACTTTGCTCGTGCATCAGGTTCACACGATTTCCCTCCAAACATCATCATTTCACATGCTTGAACATTCCATTTGATTCCCTATAAATAGAGGGTTATCCCCCATTCAATTTCCCAAGCTTAGATAGCCAGAACCACCCTGCCAAACTTGCTTCACAACTCAGAATTCAGCTACTTTGAATCCTATTCTCAAGCCTTTTTCAATCCATTTTTTTCCATCAACTCACCTTCCTTGATCTTCCCTGAAGCCAACCATATAATTACATTCAACAATCGTGCTCTATATTGCTCCATAGAAGTCCAGTTTCAGAGCTCTGCAACTCAACTTCAATAGGTAGATTCCTTCATCAATTCTTCAAAACTTTGGTATCATTGTGTTGTTCTCATTGCCCTGGTTCTAGTCGCAACACTTACTTTCATCTGGAAGCACGTTTTAACCATGAATTTTCAAATCCCTTTTCAAAACTTTCTTTCCAAATTGTTTGACCTACAGTTTATATAAATTTGGCGCGAGGGTGTGGTTGTCTTCATCTTGAAGAGACGAAGCGAATGACATAGGTCTGAGCTTCTGATTTTACAGTTTAAGAGACCTGCAATTCGTGAGGGCTGGAGGTTGAAGATGACCAACGTGTCACCTTCTAACCAATGAAAGCGTGACATTTGTTATTTTCAAATTCTGATTTTATTAATGATTTTGTACATTATTCATTAAAGACCATGATATGCACATCGCACAAGATCCCTTGGATTTGATTACTAACGCGTTTTGACTCTCATCCAATGGTCCACATCTTTTTCTTTTATTTTCTTTTTCTTATTTTTATAAATTAATTGTTTTAAATTTCAAAAAAACATAGAAAATTCATTTTTAGTCCAAAAAATCTAGAAAAAATATGAAAAATATTTTTGATTATTCACTTTCTGATTTTTATTTTTTCACAATTTAATTTTGTGTTTTGGTATTTTTTATGAATTTTGAACTTATTTGATTTGTTTAAAATGTTCAAAAATACTTTTACACATTTTTAAATTCTGAAAAAATTATGGAATGATCCAATGATAGTGTGACAAATATTAGTGACATTATTTTATTTTTGTTTCTGACTTTACTATTTTTTACTATTTTTGTTTATTTTACCCATTTATTTTAATTTTTAAAAATAGTTTCTGAGTTTTAAAAATTCCAAAAAATTTTATAAAATCACTTGGCCTCTTTTCTGATTTTTCTATGGTCTTATTTTTCATTTCTTGATTAATTTGAATATAATTGACATTTTCCTCATTATTTTCCTTTTTTTAAAAAAACATTTTCTTATCTTTTAATGTATATATTAATTTTATTGTTATTTTGTGATTATTTTCTGGCTGTCTTGGGTTGATTTTTTGGTCATGGCTTTATTAACATCATTGGATCCAAGGTGTTGAGTTTAACTCCATAAAAAATGGATGAATGATTTTAATAATAGTTTGATTAAATGTTAATTCAAACGTGGTTTCTCTTTTTACCCTAATTCCTCTTCATCTCATCCCCTTCTCATTGCATTAAATGTTGTTGGAGCATGATCTCTATATCATGTCTCAAAATAAATGGTGTATAGATTGCTATTGACCAGCCTCAAAATAGGTGCGACTTCTATATAAGTCCACTTACGATTGCTTAACATAGCGCTAAATTTTGTCCCGATTCGAATAAATGATCATTCGTGGCCCAAACTTATGATTGCAAGCCCAAGTATGTTAATTTGATCTCTTTGATCCAATAACCTTGAGATTCATTGTATGGAGGCTTTGGTTCTACCAATCCTCTAATGGATCTACAATACTTTTGGTCAATGTGAATCACTTAAACATCGTTGATCATTAAATGGTACTTATGAGAATTCCAAATGGATGATATACTTGACAAAAAGCAAATGCAACTTGTTGTATGGAGGCTTTGGTTCTACCAATCCTCTAATGAGTTCCAAATGCAAGTTTCAAGATGGTCATCCAACTAACCACTAATTATTGACTTGTTTATTTTATGCTTTATGCACTATTTATTTTTCAGCATTTTTCATTTCATGCCTGTGATCGGTGGATCTAGAACTGACTGTTTTTAGCTGGTTTCGCGAAATTTCGCGGTAAGCAAGAGTCGCCACCGTATTTTATTTTCTCCAAATTGAAAGGACAAAAGCACAGAAAAATTCCTTATAGAGATTGCTCTCGGTTCGGGAGGTAGATTATAGAAAGGGAAGGTGTTAGCACCCTTTCTATCCATGGTTATCCATGGGCTCTTAGATACTTGCTCATTGTGTTTTCAAAATGTTTGTTTGCTTTTCAAGGTGAGTGGGTTTTAAAAAAGTTTCATTTGAAAAATCTCTAAGTAACTCTTGTATCTGTCCTCAAGAGTGTATGAAAAATTTGTTTGAAAACTTTTAGAAAGTGTAGGTGTGAAAAGTATTTTGTTTGTTTTTTTGAAAAGAGCAAGTATCTATGAGAATCTACCTACCCTAAGGAATTCGTCTGTGTAAATGTCCTTTAAAGTAGTGCCATCCCACCATTGAGAGGTAGGTAGCACCACCGTTGGAGGTGTTTGGGTCAATTCGAGGTTCGGGACATGGTGATCACCAGAGCAATGGGAAGACACCTTAGAAGCTATCCTCATGCCAGGTTCCCGGATCATGAGGACTTACTAAGACATCCTCTACTCGACGATCACCTTTCGATGGGCAAGGCAACAGTGAAGCGTACCCTAGGGGTGGTGTGTGAATTGTGTGTCATTTTCAGTTTATTGTTTGTCTTGTCATGCACTGGTGATCTACGTTTTGATTTTATTTTTGGGCATTCATTCTTTCATGTTATTGTTTAACAGTTAAAAGTGCGGGAATTTAAAGTGCAGAAAAGATAAAGGTCCTACGCTATTACAAAGGCGCGGGTCTACATCGCCAAATTAATCCAGACCCGATTTAAAATAAAGTGCAGAAAATAAATGTCTAATTAACTATTACAGGGCTTTGGAGCAAGTACATTATATTCACAAAAAGAAATAAATAAAACGCGCGAAACAAAAATGTAATCGAATGCGAGGGCGTTGGACCCTTTAAAGGAATTAAAATAAAATTATTAAAATAGTTAAGTTAAATAAAAAGAAAGAACTTATTTTTTATGTTTTTGTATTTATGACATTAAAGAAAAATTAAATTGGAATTTAAAAGTTAAATAATTCTAGTTCTAATTGTTTTTAATTTATTAAAAAAAAAATACATTAAAGTTAAAACCTAAAATTAGAACTAAATTGATTATATAATTTATTTACAAAATTAATGGTTAATGATACTTATAATAAAAATATTTAATTAATTAAAAGGTAAAAAGTGCTAAAGGTCTATTTTTATTATTTTTGGTTATTGAGAAAAAGAATTAAATTAACAACCTAAAATTAAAACTAAATTAATTATGGGATTTATTTACAAAAAGGAGTTATTGATGAATTAAATTAAAATGAAACATATTTTTGTTCTTTTATGATTTTTTATTGTTTTGTGTTTTTTATGAAAAATAATTAAATTAAATTAACAGAATTAATTAAGAAGAATAATAATTGAAAATAAAAAAATGAATAAAAATAGAAAAATATTGCAAACCTCAGGGGGGTGTTGTCCCCAATTGTGAGGTTTCTCTTTAGCAATTTGGGCCCATCAACCTTCAGGCCTGGTAGACTTTTTCCATTAGCGTGCATCAGCGTTGACCAGGGTTTATCATGTTCCTCAAATCTGTGCCTTTGAATTGATGAAACTGAACGCGTGGACGGTTTGATTTTGAAGATGCATGGTGTGCTTTAGTACTGAAGCTGCATGGAAACATTAAATGCAAAATATTATGAAAGGGGGTGGGGACCTGGGATCGAACCCAGGTCCTGAATATTACCACTCAAGCGCTTCACCAACCAGGCTATTTGTTTTCTTTGTATATAATATACCAAATAAATATAATAAAGTGAAACTAAATGCTAGTGCGTTTTTCGCGCGAGATTTCAAACAGCCCAATCCTGGATAGCCACCTCATCTTCTTCTTCTACGTTCCCTAAAACACAGAACAATAAGCAACGGTTTTCGAACCGTTCCAAAAGATAGCATTCCAGAAAATAGCGATTAGGAATCCTGGCATTAGAAATTAGGCGCGATGGTCATTTTGTGTTCGTCTAAGAGCGCTGAGTGGGATAGTCTAGGTCTCATGTGCCAATTGTTCAAGGTTTGGAAACCCCTAAATCAATTTTCACGAAACCCTAATATGCTCACATGGTGGATTCTTCGTTTTGGCATGAAACTCCAATCAAACTATGCTGTTAGCTTGCAAACATCATTCTAAACACAAAAACAACAATGAAACATGTTAAAAATGCATGAATGATGGGAAACGATTTTGGAATTTTCCTTACCAACTTCAATGGTGATTCCGTGATTTCTTGAGTATGGGACTTGGTGAATGATTGGGAAACGTTCTATGGTCCTCAAGGAAGGTGTTTGAACAACTCTTTTGCCTTGAATCAACCTCTAACCTTGTTTTCAGTTTTCAAAAATGTGGCCAAAAATGTGAGTTTTCTCTGAGTGTTTTTGCGCAGCTTAGATCCCTCTCTTGTTTTGTATCACTTGTATATACATTAGGCAATGTGTATGAAGAGGAATTATGGCCTCATAATGCAACACATTCAATTTCATGATTCTCCATAAACCTCCATAACCAAACTTCCTTTTTTGGATCATTTTTGAATTCTTGCTCTATTTGGCCCCTTGCACGAATTTGGCGTATGCTTAAAGGTGATTCAAGACCCATCAAAGTCAAATATCCTCTTTAATTAGGCTTTTTGATTTTCCTTTGATTTTAAAAGATTTAAAATTAATTAAATCTAATAAAATCAATAAAAAATGAAAAAATTAATTAAAAAATTTGAAATAAAAGGTGGGACACGTGGGAAGAATGGCCAAGTTAATTCAAGTGGAAAAAGTGGGCCCCTTTTGCCAAAAATGAAATTTCAAGGATAAATGATTTTGGCCATTTCACAAAAATTTCCCAACTTCTCCAATGCATATCTTGCTCAATTTTTAAGCTTTGATCATGTTCTTGGACATTTTGGAAAGTTCTTGAAGTCCTCTAACCAATGTCGTTGGTCCCATGTCATTTTGATTTACCAATCTCAAGTTATGGTCTTTGACTTAAAGTCCCTTTTTGTTGACTTTTGAAAATGACCTATAATGTTGAAATTGATAACTTTTTGTGAGAGCATTTCTTGGACTGGGAGTGTGAAGATGAGTTGTAGGAAATGTCTTCCCCTTCAAAATGAGAATTAGATGGGATTTTTCTGATGAACCATGAAAAAGTTATGCCTTGGTCAAGTTACAGTTGACTTTTCAGCTGTCCAAAAATAGAAACTTTTGCATCTTGATGATTTTTGAGCCAAGCTTTGAGAATCATGATCAAGCATTGATCAAATGATGTTTGTGGCTTCAAAATAAGGTGTTGACCAAAAATTTGAACTTTTGACTGCCAAATGACCATTTTGCCCCTACAGTTGACTGTAGTGCAATTAGGGTTTTGACTGTGCAATTTTGTACTGAAAGTCTTGAAACTTTGTATGAGGATGCTTGACCATATTTATTGGCATGTGGGACTTGATTGGACCCTTGGAAACTTCATTTTCTTGATCAGGACCAAAACCCTAATTTGACTGTTTAGGAGACCCTTGAACTGTGCAACCCTTGGGGAGATTTTGAAGCTTGACTTGGCAAATTATGAAGAATATGGGAGGGCAAATTTTGGGGTACAACAGTTGCCCCTGTTCAATCTTCTTAGACCTGAGGATGCAGATTGGCTGACGTGCCTTTCGTAATCCGAGGGTGGAAGATGATTGAACACTAGAGTGCCCAGAAATTTGCGCTCACATAGTAGCAGGGATGTAGTAGTGGAATGGGCTTATAGATGCCATGCTGAGAGATGCTGGAAGGTGGATGGGCTTATAGATTCCATCTGGATGTTGATCGCATAAGAGATTCCTTAGCGAGAACTTGCGTACCTGCAAAAGAAAAATGAGTACCTGACATGTTGCAGGAGCTGGTCTTCAGATGCTTGGTATAGATGTGTCCTGACTGGTTACAGGAGCTGAATCTGGAGCTTCAAACGGTGATGAATGAACCAGGGGTGGTTACTACCTCAACAGGAATGGTGAGAGAACCTTGGATGATTTTAACTTCAACAGCAATCGTTGAGAAAATCTTGGATAACTTCACTTCAACAGCAATCATTGAGCGAAATCTTGGTGGCAATTACCATCTCCGCAGGATCGGGGAGAGAACCATAGGAAATTATAATCTCAATAGCAAACATTGAGAAAAACCTGGAATGGAATTATCGTCTCCGCAGCATTGGGGAGAGAACCATAGGAAATTATAATCTCAAAAGCAAACATTGAGAAAAACCTGGAATGGAATTATCGTCTCCGCAGCATTGGGGAGAGAACCATAGGAAATTATAATCTCAAAAGCAAACATTGAGAAAAACCTGGAATGGAATTATCATCTCCGCAGCATTGGGGAGAGAACCATAGGAAATTATAATCTCAAAAGCAAACATTGAGAAAAACCTGGAATGGAATTATCGTCTCCGCAGCATTGGGGAGAGAACCATAGGAAATTATAATCTCAAAAGCAAACATTGAGAAAAACCTAGAATGGAATTATCGTCTCCGCAGCATTGGGGAGAGAACCATAGGAAATTATAATCTCAAAAGCAAACATTGAGAAAAACCTGGAATGGAATTATCGTCTCCGCAGCATTGGGGAGAGAACCATAGGAAATTATAATCTCAAAAGCAAACATTGAGAAAAACCTGGAATGGAATTATCGTCTCCGCAGAATTGGGGAGAGAACCATAGGAAATTATAATCTCAAAAGCAAACATTGAGAAAAACCTGGAATGGAATTATCGTCTCCGCAGCATTGGGGAGAGAACCATAGGAAATTATAATCTCAAAAGCAAACATTGAGAAAAACCTTTGATAACTTCTACTGAGTCTTCATCAGAAAAATCTGTTTGGGGTCGATTTAGCTGGACTAGAGAAGGCCTTGGACTGGGTAAGAAATCTTTGGAGTCGATTAACTGAACCGGTCTAGGTCTTGAAATATGATTGAGAATTTAACTGAATCTTTCCTGAAAGGTAAAGGTTAGTCATATGCAATGCATGATATGGATCAAGCGATGATGTTCTCAACATAAATGAGATTTGTAAGATATGATGCGTATATGCATGCTATAATGATGTATGTGATGTTTAGGAATGTATGTTTTCGTCTAGGAAAGTAAATCCTTGACGGGTGCCGGGAAGTCACTCCTGGGCTGATATTGAAGAATAGATCTTTGCTTCCGCTGGGAATGATAGTTGCAAGAATACTGGTAGGAGAAGATGACTCCGTTGGGGAATGAACTTGGCAAATGGAATAACTCTGCGGGGAGGAAAGCACTCTAACAATCTTGCTGGGGAGCAATACTCTGTGGGGAGAGAGATACTTTGCTGGGTTGTTGATAATAACTTGCTGGGGATATCTTCGTTATATTGGAAGTGCTGATAGACTTTGCTGGGGATAAGAAGACTTCGTCGAGGACGCTCTTTCCGTGGCTTTTGGCTGAGGATAACCCAGTTATATCCTAGTAAGGAAATAACTCTTTGAATAAAGCCGGGTGACGCGTTCGTGCTCTGCGAGGGATAAGCTTCCAGAATCTACTGGGGATAAGCTTACTGCTTGGAGAGATGGATTCCAACTTTCCTGGGGAAACTGGATTAGACTCTCATGGGGAAATTTTTGAACTGCGGGGGAAGTGATTCCTTTGAATGTTTGATATACCGCCGGGGAACAATCTTTAGGCCAAGATTGTCGGGGATGCTTGTCAAGAATATGTATATTGCTACTGGAGAATGTTGAGATCTGCTGGAGGATACTCAACTTCCTTAAGGTTTTGATAATATAGCTTGGAGAGAGTGTACTGACTGCTTACTCTCTGGGGAATTAGGATACCTGGTTATGTTCTTTAGCTGAACCTATCTTGGTACCTTGGAGGATAGAACAATTAGATTGCTTAGACAACTCTTTCATTGCCCATGTTTCTAATGTTACCTGTAATTAGTTCTTTGTTTCGTATGCAAATATTCATGAGTTAGCCAATTATTGTCAATGCATATATCACAAATTGAACCTTGGACGTTATTCGCAAAACAAAAAAGAAAAACAATTGGCACTTTTTAACTGAAAAATATATTCGTATTGATTTTTGAATGGCCTGTAAATAGGCGTTTTGTGTACAAGAGGCTGACGTCCTAGTAAGAGAACGCCGCCGAACAAAAGAGTTTATACAAATTTTGTACAAAAGAAAATAAAACAGCTGTGTGAAATGAATGATCCCACTGGGTTTCAACTCTGCTATCGCCTTTATATCCCCGAGCGTCTCATCACTTGATGACCTAAACGAAGAATGAAGCTGACTGATCGATGCCGTCTGAATTTGATGTAGATACCGAATTCTGGATGCAAAGTGATCCAATGAGACATAGTATTACGCTTTTATCCCTAATTTTTGCCTGGACCGCCCTTTCGGGTTTTCAGTCCACCGGGATACCCATTTTTGCCCAAGCCGCCTTTTCAGGTTTTCGACTTGCCGGGTGTACAGATTTTTTTTCATTTCATCTCTTCATTTTGCCCGAACCCTTTTGGTTCGCCGGGAAGCCCTAATTTTTGCCTAGGCATGTCAGCCTAGCGGGTCTTTTTTATGCGTAGTATCTTTTTACTATGTCTGCATTGGCGGGGTGAGGAAGGTCGTCACCATCCATGTTGGTTAGAATCATGGCTCCTCCTGAGAACACATGCTTAACCACAAATGGTCCTTCGTACGTAGGGGTCCATTTGCCCCTTGGATCACTCTGAGGAAGGATGATTCGCTTGATTACCAGATCCCCAACTTGATATTCCTGTGGTCTGACCTTTTTGTTAAAAGCCCTGATCATCCGTTTCTGGTACGTCTGACCATGGCAGATAGCAGCAAGTCTCTTTTCATCAATAAGGTTGAGTTGATCAAGTCGTGTCTGGATCCAATCATCCTCGTTCAGATTTTCATCCTTCATTATCCGGAGAGAGGGTATTTGCACTTCGATCGGTAAGACTGCCTCCATACCATAAACTAGAGAGAAAGGAGTTTCCCCGGTTGACGTCCTAGCTGAGGTACGGTACCCATGTAGAGCGAACGGTAACATCTCGTGCCAATCCTTATAGGTCACTTTCATCTTCTGCACGATTTTCTTGATATTTTTATTTGCTGCTTCTACAGCCCCATTCATCTTCGGTCTGTAAGGAGAAGAATTGTGGTGCTGTATTTTGAACTGCTCGCAGAGCTCAATGATCATCTTGTTATTCAGATTGGTACCGTTATCTGTAATGATCCTCTCCGGGACGCCGTACCGACAGATCAGATTATGCCGAATGAACCGTGCCACAACAGTCTTGGTTACTGTAGCGTAGGAAGCTGCTTCAACCCACTTTGTAAAGTAATCAATCGCTACAAGGATGAAGCGATGCCCGTTAGATGCCGTAGGTCTGATCTCACCGATCATATCAATGCCCCACATTGCAAAAGGCCAAGGTGCAGTCAGGACATTCAGAGGAACTGGAGGAACATGCACCTTGTCTGCATAAACCTGGCACTTGTGACACGTCCGAGAATATTGGTAACAATCAGCTTCCATTGTGGACCAGAAATACCCTGCCCGAAGGATCTTCTTAGCCATAGTGTGTCCACTGGAATGTGTTCCGAAGGTACCCTCATGTAGCTCCGCCATAATCCTTTCTGCTTCAGTCTTATCCACACAACGCAGTAAGGTCGAATCATGGTTTCGCTTGTACAAGATGTCGTTGCTAAGGAAGAACTTTGCTGCGAACCTTCTTAGGAACTTCTTATCATTGACAGAGGCACCTTCAGGGTATTCCTGAGCTTCCAAGTACCTCTTCACCTCATGGTACCAAGGCTTCTCAGTCACTAATTCAGTCTCAAGATCACAACAGTATGCCGGTTCGTCCAGTTTCCAGATGATGACCCGGGGAGCCTCATTATCCCATTTGACCTTGAACATAGAAGACATTGTAGCTAACGCGTCCGCCAGCTGATTCTCCTCTCTCGGGAAATGTTCAAAGGTTATCTCCGTGAAGTGGGGGATCATTGTCAACACACATTCTTTGTAAGGAATAAGATTCGGATGTTTCGTATCCCACTCGCCTTTGATCTGGTTGATCACGAGAGCGGAATCTCCGAAGACACTCAGAAACTTGATCCTTAAGTCAATTGCAGCTTTGAGTCCCATGATGCACGCCTCATACTCCGCCATGTTGTTGGTGCAGTTGAAACATAGCCGGGCGGTGAGTGGAGTATGAGTGCCTTGAGGGGATATGATCACAGTGCCGATACCATTACCCAAAGCATTAGAGGCTCCGTCAAAGTGCATAGACCATCGGGATCCTTCCTCAGGTTCTTCATCCGGTCTAGGTACTTCACAATCAGTTACTATCATGATGCTTTCATCTGGAAACTCGAAGTTCATTGATTGATAGTCATCTACGGCCTGATGTGCCAAGTGGTCTGCCAATACACTTCCCTTGATGGCTTTCTGGGTTGTATACTGAATGTCGTATTCCATCAAGATCATTTTCCATCTTGCAATTCTCCCAGACAGAGCAGGCTTTTCGAATATGTACTTTATAGGATCCATCTTTGAGATCAACAGGGTAGTGTGAGTCAGCATATACTGTCTCAGCCTGCGAGCAGCCCATACCAAAGCGCAGCAAGTTTTCTCAAGCAGTGAGTATCGGGTCTCACAGTCGGTAAACTTTTTGCTAAGGTAATAAATGGCATGCTCTTTTCGGCCAGACTCGTCATGCTGCCCCAGCACACACCCCATTGAGTTATCAAGTACTGTCAGGTAAAGTATCAGAGGTCTCCCTTCAACCGGTGGCATAAGGATGGGTGGTTCTTGGAGATACTCTTTGATTCTGTCAAAAGCAGCCTGACATTCATCGTTCCAACGTACTACCTGATCTTTCTTCAGCAGCTTGAAGATTGGCTCACAGGTAGCGGTCAGGTGTGAGATGAAGCGAGCAATGTAATTCAGGCGTCTTAAAAAGCCTCTGACTTCCTTCTCTGTCCTAGGAACTGGCATCTCTTGAATAGCTTTAACTTTAGCAGGGTCCACTTGAATACCCTTGTCACTTACAACAAAGCCTAGCAGTTTTCCTGATCTTACCCCGAAGGTGCACTTGTTCGGGTTCAACCTCAGTTTATACAGTTTCAACCGGTCAAACAACTTCTGCAGATGATCTAGGTGCTCTTCCTCAGTCTGGGACCTTGCGATCATGTCGTCAACATAAACTTCTATCTCATGATGGATCATATCATGAAATAAAGCAACCATGGCACGCTGGTAGGTTGCCCCAGCGTTCTTTAGTCCGAAAGGCATGACCTTGTAGCAGAAGGTGCCCCACTGAGTAACAAATGTAGTCTTTTCCATGTCTTCAGGAGCCATCTTGATCTGATTATAGCCTGAAAAACCATCCATGAAAGAGAACACCTTATGCTGAGCTGTATTATCAACAAGGACATCAATGTGAGGTAGAGGGAAGTCGTCTTTGGGGCTGGCCCTGTTCAGATCCCTGTAGTCGACACACATTCTGACCTTACCGTCTTTCTTTGGTACCGGCACCACATTAGCAACCCACTGAGGGTAAGAAGTCACTACAAGGAACCCAGCATCAAACTGCTTCATCACCTCGGCTTTAATCTTTTCAGACATCTCTGGACGCATCCGGCGGACCTTTTGCTTAACCGGAGGGCAGTCTTCCTTAGTTGGCAAGTGATGGACCACAATATCGGTATCCAACCCGGGCATGTCATCGTAGGACCAGGCAAAGATCTCCATATAATCATGTAGCATCTGAGTCAACCGTTGCTTCATGCTGAGCTCTAGGTTGGCACCAATCTTTACCTCTTTCCTATCTGCCTTAGTACCCAAGTTTATTGTTTCCACTGGCTCTTCATGGGGTTGAATTGCCCTCTCTTCCTGAAGTAACAGTCTTGCAAGCTCGCCAGGCACTTCGCAATCATCTTCACCTTCGTCTTTGGCTAAGTTGATCGGATTTTCGAAGTCATAACTGGCAGTAACAGAGTTGTTATCAGTGAGATCCAGAGTGGATTGAAACCTGTATGAGTGAGTGTGTGTGTAAATACAGCTGTTTTGAAATATATGTAAAGGAAGAAAGACAGAAAAGGAGCATAAGATTTGCAATGCGAGAAAACGTCCAAGATTTTCATTCATGATATATGAAATGACAATTTATATGCCCTCACAAATGAAACCACGGTGCCTCGGGTAAGACACCGGGCCATAGAGTTTATTTATTGTTTATTACAAATACCAAAAACATAGGAATTCATTACTCAGTAACAAGAGAAACATGTAGATTGTCCTTTGCACTCCAATTGCTAGGTCCACTGTCGGTTGCCGGGTAAATCCAGCTATCAAACTCAGGTTCATCCACTTCGTCTTCGTTCCCAATAGCATTTACTCCATGAGCAGGCAGGGGAGCTGTCACCACATTAGGCTTCTCTGATGCCTCAAATTGTACCTCCTTGGCGTCAATAAGATCCTGCAGCTTGCTCCTTAAGGCCCAACAATCGTCAGTGGAGTGCCCCGGGCTATCAGAATGGTAAGCACATCGAGCATTCGGGTTGTACTTAGGAGATGTAGTATTTGGAAACTTCGGCGCCTCTCTGACAGTCACTAGGTTGGTGGATAGCAACTGTGGCAGGATCTGCGATAAGGTCATGCTTAAACGGGTAAACTCTCTCCGGGGTCTTTCAGCCCTTTGAGGATTGGTCGGCCGAGGAGCGGCAGCAGGCTTAGCAATTATTACCGCACTGACAGATTGGCGGCGCTCAGATCTCTCTGGTCTCCGGGAGCTATATACAGCACTAGCCTCCTTTTTGAAGGGTTTCTTTTCAGCATTGGAGGAGGCAACCTTCTGTATCTTCCCCGATTTTATACCGGCCTCGATCCTTTCACCAGTTAGGATCAGATCAGTAAACCCAGCAGAGGAATTACCAATGAGATGATTGAAAAATGGACCCGATAGGGTCCCCAAAAACATATCCACCAGCTCCCGGTCCGTCAATGGTGGCTGCACCCTGCCAGCCAGATCTCTCCATTTTTGCGCGTACTCCTTAAAACCTTCACCCGACCCTAGCGACATACCCTGGAGTTGGGTACGCGTAGGAGCGAGGTCGGAATTATATTGATACTGCTTGTAAAAAGCAGTGGCCAGATCCTCCCAGTTACGAATGTTGGTTCCATCCAACTGATAGAACCATTCGAGGTGAGTCCCTGAAAGACTCTCCTGGAAGAAGTGGATCCATAAGTTCTTGTCTGCTGTGTAAGGCTGGATCTTCCTTACATAAGAACGGAGGTGCATCTTGGGACAGGAAGCCCCGTCATACTTCACAAAGGCAGGTGCCTTGAACTTGTGTGGAATCACCACCCCAGTAGATAACCCCAAGTCTCCGAAATCCAGTCCAGGCACACGCTGAATTTCCATAGCTTTTAATCTGTCCTCCAGCTGCTTGTACCGGTCTTCCGCAGGAGGGTACTGTTCGTCGTTGAAGTATGTTTCAGTATCAGAGACCACAGGAGTAGGGACCTCCCTTTCTTGGTGACTACCTTCCCCCACAGACGGAGTAGTCCTCTCAGCCTCATCTTGCAAGGTGTTCCCGAGTCTGCGCCCAGTGTTAAATAGCACAGTCCTCTTCTTCTTCTTATTCTTCTTCAGAAGCATAGCCTTCAGCTCTTTTTGACCTTGAGCCAAACCCATGATCAGCTCCTGAAATTGGGCGTTCTGCGCCTGAAGGGCCTTGATAGATGTCTCGGTTGATGATTCAGGGTTCATGATGCTGAAATAAACAGCGAAGAATAGTCAGCAACCTGAAAAGAAGAGTACCTGTGATGCACATGATGAATGATATGTGTTTATGCAATGCATTCAAGGGTTCGAAAATTTAAATTTGTTGTAGACAAAAAGGAACACACGTTATCATTAAGGAAATAATTGTTCAGTACATTAAAGCCTCATGGGCAAACATTACAAAGCAGATCAATCCCAAAAGACACTACGCATCCTCTTCGGAGCAATATAGGTATTGAGATTCTTTTCCTCGTGCAGTAGGCGGGTGAGCTCCAGGACCTTCTTCTCACTAGCATGTAGACTGGTCTCCAGAGAATTTCGTTCTTCCTTAAGCTGGATCCAGCTCTTCTGCATCTCCTCCCAGGACGTGGGCATGTCAGGATGTTGAATGGTGTAGGACACCTCTCCTTCCAAGTCTGGCTCTTTGATCACGGGGAGAACATGGGGATATGGCATTACCAGCTTCTGGGAGCGGGCTCGTACCCATTTGAGATAAGGCTCCAATGGGATGGAGTTCCTGTGCCCCAGGGTCTTGCTGTCTATTTTGTTGGGCATCCTCCAAGCTCTGATAAATTTCTGGTGAAGTCCTTGCGCATCCTTGTCGAAGTCAAAAACTATGTCAGGAATTAACATCTCATGAGGGCCATCTTTCCGAGCATAACCAAACTGTCTCCAAGCCAGGCACGGGTTGTAAGTAATACCTCCTCTGATTCCAAGTAAAGGAACATTAGGGTACTCCCCACAACGATCAATGATAGTGACATCCTCTCTGGACCGAGAACACCAATGTATATCTGCATGTGTAAGAGTCATCAACCGTTGTGACCACCTCAAACCTCGCTCGTTCTTCAAAACTGATTGTGGAAGGTGCGAAATAAACCACCTTCCCAGGAGGGGAGTGCAGCACATAAGAACACCCCTTTTTCTCATGGTTCGAGTGTAACATGAGTGAAGGATGTCCCCCAGCAACGTAGGTATAGGATTCCTGGACATGAAGACCTTGACAACACTGATATCTATAAGCTGATCTGGTTTAGGGAACAACACCAACCCATAGACAAGGAGGGCTACAACTTCTTCAAAGGCTTGTAGGTCAAGGGAATTCCAACACTCTTGGGCCTTCTCAAACAGAAACTTTGCCAAGAATCCTTTGATACCATTTCTGGCTTCCCAATGCCCCTTGATGTCGGATGGTTGTAGGCATAATGCTTTAGCTACTTCTTCAAGTTTTGGTTCCCTTTCCGTGCCGTTGTAGGGTAGTTGATTGAGAATGGGAATCTTCAGAAGCTGGGAAAACTCTTCTAGAGTAGGCACCAGCTGATAATCCGGGAAAGTAAAACAGTGATGCAGAGGGTCAAAGAATTGGAAAAGGACCTTTACCATCTCTTCCTCAATATTGGTATTGACCAGGCTGATGAGTCTACCATGCCTTTCACTGAATGACGAGTTCTCGGGAATCCTGGATGTAAGCTCCTTAAGCTGAGGGGGGACCCTTATAAGGTTGATCTGAATTGTCTTTCTGCGGATAGTTTCCATGTCCTACAAAACGAGAACAAAGATGAAGATTCGAACCCCTGAAATGGTTAGTGGATGCATATGATGCTGTATGATGTTATGATGCTATGATTAAACACACCACAAATATTTACAAAGGCAAACATGTAAGGCACACAAGTCACACAAGACAAGCCCTTAGAGTTTAGGCCAGCATGGGGTCTGGGTATTACCCTCTTGAAGTTGGTGGGCTCAAACCTGTCCTATCAAAGTAACCGGGTTCTAAGGATCTCAATATCATTGGATTGCTTTCATTGTTCATCGTTTCGATTTAGCCACTGACTGGCGATCAAAATATCCCAAGAAAACAACCCTCAATTGAGTGTAGTATCGAGTATCAACTGACTTCGGAGTACACCAAAGTAGTTATCTCACTACCCTAAAGAGGCCAAGATGGTTCAATTAAAGTTCCTAAGGTCTGTTGATGCTTCACGACACCACGCGGAGGCCCCGTACTCTCCTTGATTGACTAAAGGGTTACCGGTACCCACCAAAATGCCACATCAACGTAGCAGACTGCTTCAACCATGTCGGTATACCCCGCACAGTTCCCTCACAGTCTTATTGCTACTTTCTAAGAAGGTATCCCCAGATCCGGGTTAGGATCTATAGAACTCCCAAGACAGTCCCACAATTTAAAGGAAACAAATCAAATCAATTGAAAACACAGTGATCTTAGTCCTAAGGTACACCTCACTTTAAAGATTTCCCTAGCAGAGTCGCCAGTTCTGTGATCGGTGGATCTGGAACTGACTGTTTTTAGCTGGTTTCGCGAAATGCTGCGGTAAGCAAGAGTCGCCACCGTCTTTTATTTTCTCCAAATGGAAAGGACAAAAGCACAGAAAAATTCCTTATAGAGATTGCTCTCGGTTCGGGAGGTAGATTATAGAAAGGGAAGGTGTTAGCACCCTTTCTATCCATGGTTATCCATGGGCTCTTAGATACTTGCTCATTGTGTTTTCAAAATGTTTGTTTGCTTTTCAAGGTGAGTGGGTGTGAAAAGTATTTTGTTTGTTTTTTTGAAAAGAGCAAGTATCTATGAGAATCTACCTACCCTAAGGAATTCGTCTGTGTAAATGTCCTTTAAAGTAGTGCCATCCCACCATTGAGAGGTAGGTAGCACCACCGTTGGAGGTGTTCGGGTCAATTCGAGGTTCGGGACATGGTGATCACCAGAGCAATGGGAAGACACCTTAGAAGCTACCCTCGTGCCAGGTTCCCGGATCATGAGGACTTACTAAGACATCCTCTACTCGACGATCACCTTTCGAGGGGCAAGGCAACAGTGAAGCGTACCCTAGGGGTGGTGTGTGAATTGTGTGTCATTTTCAGTTTATTGTTTGTCTTGTCATGCACTGGTGATCTACGTTTTGATTTTATTTTTGGGCATTCATTCTTTCATGTTATTGTTTAACAGTTAAAAGTGCGGGAATTTAAAGTGCGGAAAAGATAAAGGTCCTACGCTATTACAAAGGCGCGGGTCTACATCGCCAAATTAATCCAGACCCGATTTAAAATAAAGTGCAGAAAATAAATGTCTAATTAACTATTACAGGGCTTTGGAGCAAGTACATTATATTCACAAAAAGAAATAAATAAAACGCGCGAAACAAAAATGTAATCGAATGCGAGGGCGTTGGACCCTTTAAAGGAATTAAAATAAAATTATTAAAATAGTTAAGTTAAATAAAAAGAAAGAACTTATTTTTTATGTTTTTGTATTTATGACATTAAAGAAAAATTAAATTGGAATTTAAAAGTTAAATAATTCTAGTTCTAATTGTTTTTAATTTATTAAAAAAAAAAATACATTAAAGTTAAAACCTAAAATTAGAACTAAATTGATTATATAATTTATTTACAAAATTAATGGTTAATGATACTTATAATAAAAATATTTAATTAATTAAAAGGTAAAAAGTGCTAAAGGTCTATTTTTATTATTTTTGGTTATTGAGAAAAAGAATTAAATTAACAACCTAAAATTAAAACTAAATTAATTATGGGATTTATTTACAAAAAGGAGTTATTGATGAATTAAATTAAAATGAAACATATTTTTGTTCTTTTATGATTTTTTATTGTTTTGTGTTTTTTATGAAAAATAATTAAATTAAATTAACAGAATTAATTAAGAAGAATAATAATTGAAAATAAAAAAATGAATAAAAATAGAAAAATATTGCAAACCTCAGGGGGGTGTTGTCCCCAATTGTGAGGTTTCTCTTTAGCAATTTGGGCCCATCAACCTTCAGGCCTGGTAGACTTTTTCCATTAGCGTGCACCAGCGTTGACCAGGGTTTATCATGTTCCTCAAATCTGTGCCTTTGAATTGATGAAACTGAACGCGTGGACGGTTTGATTTTGAAGATGCATGGTGTGCTTTAGTACTGAAGCTGCATGGAAACATTAAATGCAAAATATTATGAAAGGGGGTGGGGACCTGGGATCGAACCCAGGTCCTAAATATTACCACTCAAGCGCTTCACCAACCAGGCTATTTGTTTTCTTTGTATATAATATACCAAATAAATATAATAAAGTGAAACTAAATGCTAGTGCGTTTTTCGCGCGAGATTTCAAACAGCCCAATCCTGGATAGCCCCCTCATCTTCTTCTTCTACGTTCCCTGAAACACAGAACAATAAGCAACGGTTTTCGAACCGTTCCAAAAGATAGCATTCCAGAAAATAGCGATTAGGAATCCTGGCATTAGAAATTAGGCGCGATGGTCATTTTGTGTTCGTCTAAGAGCGTTGAGTGGGATAGTCTAGGTCTCATGTGCCAATTGTTCAAGGTTTGGAAACCCCTAAATCAATTTTCACGAAACCCTAATATGCTCACATGGTGGATTCTTCGTTTTGGCATGAAACTCCAATCAAACTATGCTGTTAGCTTGCAAACATCATTCTCAACACAAAAACAACAATGAAACATGTTAAAAATGCATGAATGATGGGAAACGATTTTGGAATTTTCCTTACCAACTTCAATGGTGATTCCGTGATTTCTTGAGTATGGGACTTGGTGAATGATTGGGAAACGTTCTATGGTCCTCAAGGAAGGTGTTTGAACAACTCTTTTGCCTTGAATCAACCTCTAACCTTGTTTTCAGTTTTCAAAAATGTGGCCAAAAATGTGAGTTTTCTCTGAGTGTTTTTGTGCAGCTTAGATCCCTCTCTTGTTTTGTATCACTTGTATATACATTAGGCAATGTGTATGAAGAGGAATTATGGCCTCATAATGCAACACATTCAATTTCATGATTCTCCATAAACCTCCATAACCAAACATCCTTTTTTGGATCATTTTTGAATTCTTGCTCTATTTGGCCCCTTGCACGAATTTGGCGTATGCTTAAAGGTGATTCAAGACCCATCAAAGTCAAATATCCTCTTTAATTAGGCTTTTTGATTTTCCTTTGATTTTAAAAGATTTAAAATTAATTAAATCTAATAAAATCAATAAAAAATGAAAAAATTAATTAAAAAATTTGAAATAAAAGGTGGGACACGTGGGAAGCATGGCCAAGTTAATTCAAGTGGAAAAAGTGGGGCCCTTTTGTCAAAAATGAAATTTCAAGGATAAATTATTTTGGCCATTTCACAAAAATTTCCCAACTTCTCCAATGCATATCTTGCTCAATTTTTAAGCTTTGATCATGTTCTTGGACATTTTGGAAAGGTCTTGAAGTCCTCTAACCAATGTATTTGGTCCCGTGTCATTTTGATTTACCAATCTCAAGTTACGGTCTTTGACTTAAAGTCCCTTTTTGTTGACTTTTGAAAATGACCTATAATGTTGAAATTGATAACTTTTTGTGAGAGCATTTCTTGGACTGGGAGTGTGAAGATGAGTTGTAGGAAATGTCTTCCCCTTCAAAATGAGCATTGGATGGGATTTTTCTGATGAACCATGAAAAAGTTATGCCTTGGTCAAGTTACAGTTGACTTTTCAACTGTCCAAAAATAGAAACTTTTGCATCTTGATGATTTTTGAGCCAAGCTTTGAGAATCATGATCAAGCATTGATCAAATGATGTTTGTGGCTTCAAAATAAGGTGTTGACCAAAAATTTGAACTTTTGACTGCCAAATAACCATTTTGCCCCTACAGTTGACTGTAGTGCAATTAGGGTTTTGACTGTGCAATTTTGTACTGAAAGTCTTGAAACTTTGTATGAGGATGCTTGACCATATTTATTGGCATGTGGGACTTGATTGGACCCTTGGAAACTTCATTTTCTTGATCAGGACCAAAACCCTAATTTGACTGTTTAGGAGACCCTTGAACTGTGCAACCCTTGGGGAGATTTTGAAGCTTGACTTGGCAAATTATGAAGAATATGGGAGGGCAAATTTTGGGGTACAACAATGCCATTTTCATCTTTGCTCATTTGAGCATTTATTTTCTTGCCATTTTTACTTTGCTCACTTGAGCTTTTCTTTTTGTTTTTCTAAGATACTTAATAATCAACTTAAACCCTAAAAAACTCTTAATGGAACTTGGACTATTTGGTTACTATCTTTGGCATTATGGAGCATGAGACTTTTTCTTGGACTTAGGATTAGAAACCTTGGCCTATCTTGAAGACCTTGTGATCCTATCTGATTATTTTGTCTGGAGTTCTTGAGGTTTACCTCAAGACATTGGGTTGCTTGTTTGTTTTTGTGTGCAGGTTTTTATGATTACATTCTCTGTTTGTAATCTGGAATTCACCCGTATACAGCCGTCACCCTGCCCAATTTTTGTGAATACTTAATACACTTGAAGAGGTCTAGTATCTTTGCTTTCTTGGTTTTAATCCAAAGAATGGGAATTCTATCTTGACTCATAATGTCAAGTATTGGCTTCTTGTTAGTTAGATGATTCTTATCCTTAGCTTTTACCTTATGCTTTAGGATAGCCTCTTCTTCTCCTCCAACTTTCTTTAATTTCAAAAATCTTCTCCCTCCTTTTGAAAACCCTTCTTGTTTTAAAACATAAACCACTTTCATAATAAACTTGGACTTATGTCCATGCATTTTCAAAGCATTTTCATAAATAAACTTCAATCAACTTAACAATACCTTGACATTTTTGTGAGAAGACTAAAAGTCAATCAATCTCATTTCAAACCATTTTTGCCACTTTGGATTTTACCTTTAAACTTTTCTCAAAAGGTTAGACTCTTGTCAATCCTTGTAGTGATTCAAACAACTATACTTCTACAATATGTAGTGAAGTGAGATATTTTCCACTTGGGTGTTGAGTGAGGCATTGTTGATTTTAAAATCCAAGCCATTATCTTCCACTTTGAGATGATGCAAATTCTCCTTTCTAATGATTATGGGTAGTAAGTATGTTTTCCACACAGACAATGACGATGATGTCTTATCTCATAAAATTAACCAACACACTTGTGTTTCAAACTTTTAAAAGAGGAACTACGTGTACCCTGATCCCCTATTGCATGATCCATTTCTCACCTCCACCATCCATTTTATATATAACACATTTTTATAGCGAAAATATACAGATATTACAAAGAGGTTCCTACGGAGTACCGTAGATGTTTAGGGTGCTAATACCTTCCCTTTGCATAACCAACCCCCTTACCTTGAATCTTTCCACCTTTTTTGGGTTATTAGCTCTTTTCCCATTCCTTTGGAAACAATAAAGCGCGGTGGTGATTTTTATTTTTGATTTGTATAAAGTCTAGTCAATCCAATGGCTTAGTCTTGAACATTTATACCGCTATAACATCCTTGCTATTTTCAAAACAAACACTTACACATTTCAAAACATCTTACAAACTTGAAAACATTTTCAAAAGATCAACATCTTTGTATACATTCTTACAAACAAGAATCATTACAAAGATTGCCTAAATGATGGCCTCTTTACAAAATACTTTCAAAAACCACACCAAGCACATTTTCAAACAAAAGAAAGTGATCTAGAAAGTAACTAAAAGCCCATGGAAAACCATGGATGAAAAGGGTGCTAATACCTTCCCTTTTTCATAATCTACCCCCCGAACTCAAGAAACAATCTCAAAGGTCTTTCCTTTGCTTTTTCACCTTTCCTTTTGGATAAAAGAAAAGTCGGTGGCGACTCTTGCTAACCGCAACATTTGCGATCAAATGCAAAACATCCAAGTTAGTTCTCCCACCATATCACACTTCATATAAGCCCTACTATCCAGGATTTCATCTCGAAGTAACCCTACGACCCAGGTTCCTTCCCATAAGTCCTACTATCCAGGATTTCATCCCGAAGTAACCCTGCTATCCAGGTTCCTTCTCATAGCCCTACTATCCAGGCTTTCATCTCGAAGTAACCCTACGATCCAGGTTCCTTCTCATAAGCCCTACTATCCAGGCTCTCATTTCAAAGTAACTTGATGACCTAGGTTCCTTCCCATAAGCCCTACTATCCAGACTCTCATTTTGAAGTAACCCTATTATCCAGTTGCTTCTCGTAGCCCTACTATCCAGGATTTCACCTCGAAGCAACCCTGCTATCCAGATTCCTTCTCTCTTATCTTCAGATAACAGTTTACATCACTGTAAGATCTGGACCTGACCAGTTACGGTCGAGTTCACCTTTCCCTAGTAAGTCACTGTGCAGCCTGGACCCTGACCAAATATGCAGTTCACTTCCACCTCCTCAATCAAGAATTAATTCCCCAATGGAGTAATGGACAACCGAAGCTCCTATACTCTATCTCCCAAGACACAAATCAACTTTCCTCAGTGAAGTCCTCCTCAGCGACAGGTACAGAGTTTCTCGTAAAGGAATCTCTTATGCGATCGATATCTTTTTTGGATGGCATCTTTAAGCCCATCTCCAACGATTCTCTGTCAACTTTCAAATGACATATGTAATCCCATTCCCGATATCACCAATCAGTATTACTCCATGTGAGTGCAAATTTCTGGGCACTCTAGTGTTCAATCATCTTCCACCTTCAGATCACGAAAGACAGACCAACCAATCTACATCCTCAAGTTTAAGAAGATTGAACAGGGGAAGCTGTTGTACCCCCAAAATTTACCCTCCCATTTTACTCATCATATGTTCATGGAGATCCTCACCTTGCTCAAGGATACCCAAGAGTTGACCAGACAAACCCTCTCCTAAAGCAAGGAACCTCCAACTAGGGTTTCCATTTTCATCAAGATGGGTGAGCTCCAAAGGCCTAAAATCTTTTCCATGTTCCTAATAAGTTCTCAAAATCATCCATGTCAAGTTACATGCCTTACACAAGAAGTTTGCTCAATCAACTGCTCAGATGCTTGAAAATCAATTGTATTAAGTCAAAAGTCAACTGTGACCCATATACAGTCAAAATTTAAGATTTTTGGTCAAAATCAACATTTTGAAGTGATATCCATCATTTGATCAAGGGTTGATAATGATTCCTCAAGGAATGCTCTTAATTAATCAAAACTCAAAAGTTGCTAAATTAGGGTTTCTCAGGAAAAGTCATCCAAATTTTGACCAAGCATAAATTTCTCATACTTTATCATAAATTTCTCATTCAAGTCTCATTTTGAAGAGAATCCAGTTTCCTACAACTCATCTTCAGCCCTCAAGTTCAAAAAATGCACTCATGAAAAGATGTGAATTTCTACATTATAGGTCCTTTTGAAAAGTTAACAAAAACACCTTTTGGGTCAAAGCTTTTTACATGAATATGGAATACCCAATTGAGATGAAACAAAAAGGGTTGTTTAGGGGACATCCTAAGCTTTCTAAAAAGTCCAAGAACACCTTCCTAGGGTCAAAATTGGAGGAGATATGCATTGTCAAAGTTGGCCATTTTTGGAAAATTGTCAAAAGTCAACCATGCCCAAAATGCCTTTTTCTTCAAATGGGCCCAACTTTTTATGCTTGTACCTTGTTCCTAACATGACCCACAACCTATGACCCACTCCATGCCTCATTAAATTGTTTATTTGATTTATTATGATTTTATTCATTTATAATTCAAATAAAATCAAATAAAATCAAAATAAATCATTTAAATTGCTTTTGGATTGATTTTGACATTGAATGAGGATGATATATGTTTGCATATCAGGATCAAATCGTATCAAGGATGATTGGAGCAAGAATGACATGATTTGGCTTATTTTGGAAACAAATAATACATTTAACAATCAAGATCTTTTCTCCTTAAATTTCAAGATTCAAGTTGTTTTTTGTTGACCTAATACACTCTATTACATATACACAACGCAGCCAAGGCAAAAGGACAAGGGTTAAAGTCGTGCAAGCTAGCCAAGAAAACTAAAAAATTGGACAAAAAGTGTAGAGCTGATTTCTAACCTAGGGGACGATTCAAGGCCATTCAAAGCTTCTAATCGCTTCCTGGACATCTCCTGAAGCTAATACGATCATTTGCAAGCCTTCCCAAGCCCAGAATCGCTCCTGGTAAACCCACGGTTTGCACATACCAGCTTGATTTTCATCTTACAATTTACGCTTGATTAACCACTATTAAGCATAGTATTGTGTTTGTATCATCATTTGGAATGTTTTGGTTCAATTAATTTTGTGTTTTGATGACTGTTTCCCTAATTTCCATTATTAGGGTTTAGGGGCCGTTTTAGGGTTTCTCTGTATAGGTTAAATTGGACCAAGAAAATAGTGCCATGGTACTCGTGAGATCAAGACGAGTTGATTGGTATAGCTAGAATTAATTTATCATGCGTCTTGTGGATTTTTGAAGCTTGCAGGGCTATGGCTATGGAGTTCTATCCGTAGGTAAAAGCCTGAGATAAAAAATGACACTTCTGGGAAGAAGATGAAGGAATGGCAATCAACCACTGGCCAAATTGAATTTACGCGCGTTTTTAGGCATAAAGTGTGCGTTGTAATTATAGTATTATTTGTTTATTATATTATCATATAAACAATGCAGCGCAGATGGCAAGGAGTATGGGCATGTGAAGCTAGGGACATGGGTTCGATCCCAGGTCCAAACATTTTCTTATTTTCTGAATAAATCCTTTCAGATCCAGCATATCTCAATGCTTAATGCCCACCGTGCGCCCCAGATCTCATCCCTGAGATCCATCATCATACAGATCTCACGCTCCAGCATTAAGGGACTACCATGAACTATCAGAGGAGAGAAGCACTGGACCAAACGCCAGACCCTGGGCCATCTTTGGGCCTAACAAGAATTTGGCAGCACACCCCCTGGATTGCTTAAACAGGCCCAATTCTCTTCTTTTTCTATTTTAATTCCTTTTGATTATTTATTAATTATTTTCTTTTTTTCAAATAACACCAAAAATCATGCTTTTTTTATTTAATCATAAAAACATCAAAAATCATTTTTTATAAAAATATTTTATTAATTAATTAGTCTAATTAAATTAAGGCAATTTAACTCTTTTTGTATAATTAAAATCAACTAGAATTAGGGTTTAATGTTGTACATAACCTAATTTTTCTCAAAAAATAACCTAAATAGTTTCTCAATTAGATTTTTTAGGTTTTTCCAATTATTTCTCGCATTTAATTTGCCGCGCGTGCCTTTAACTTTCCTTTTTACTATTATTGTAACTGCTCCAAGTTTGTAATAGTAATTAGGGTTTTAAATTTCCGCATCTCTATTTACAGTCAAAATAATTATGTATCTGTGAAAGCCTTGTAATAGCTAGGACTTTAATTTCTTGTATTTTAATTTCCGCAAACTATAAGCTGTTAGATGTATGTTAATAGGATTGTATGGAAAGATAAATTGCAATTAATACAGTAGAAAACCATAAATGTGCAAAGATAAATAAACTGAAAAAACACACTTGCACATGCTCACTCCTAGGGTTTACTCCACTCCGGTTGCCTTCGGTAAACGGTCATGAAGTATAGGGAATATTAGTGGTCCTCCTCTAGTCCCAAAAGATCTAAAATGACCCATTCGGATGTTGCCTCGGAAAAATATCTTTAAGGCTTTAGGATGATTACTAAAATTTCCTAACATTGCTTTTGTGATCGTACTTGTCCCTTCGAACGTCCCCTAAAACTTTAATGATGGTGCTACATATTCCTTAATAATAAGATAGCGTTGTCTAAAGGAAAATGAACAGACTTTTTTCGAGTAGGTAGATTAGCTCCTAGGTACTTGCTTAAACAAAAATTTTCACACAAACACTTTTCAAAAACAGTTTTCGAAACAACTTCGTCACACTCTTGAGGACAGAAACAGGGTTATCACGAAGTAAAACAAAACTTTTCAAAACAAGCACACACAAGCAATTTGAAAAATGAGCAAGTACCTAAGAGCCCATAGAAAACCATGGATATAAAGGATGCTAACACCTTACCTTTCTATAATCTACCCCTCGTACTCAGAAACATCTCGAAAAAGGTTTTTTTGTTCTTTTTCCTTTTCCTTTGTTGGATGAAATAAAAGTCGGTGGCGACTCTTGCTTACCGCAATATTTGTGAACAAAAAACGCAAACCAGTATAACAGTCGGTTCTACCACCGTATCACATAGGGTCTTGGAGCTTACGAAGCAGCTACAAGAAGAGCAAAGTGTGAACGCTTATCTCGCACCAAAGAGGATGTATTCGTTCTTTTTATCTTAGAAAGTTATTTGTTAAGCCCAAGAGGCATGATGTAATCTTTCTTGTTTTGTCTAATGAGAATTAAAGTTTGTTCATTCTTTTGTCTATACAAATTTAAATTTCATTAATCCTTGAAATCATTTGCATGTACATATTTCATGCATCATAACCTGACAGGTTTTCGCATAACAGGTTTCCTTATCTTTCTGCTGTTTATTTCAGCAAGATGGATCTAGAGCAAACTGTGAAGGATCTTGTTGTACCCCAAAATTTGCCCTGTCATTTTACTGAACAAATATCAAGTGAGGTCCCCAATTTGCTCAAGGTTGCCCAAGAGTTGACCAGACAAACTCTCTCCTAAGGCAGTATACCCCAAATTAGGGTTTCTATTTTCATCAAGATGGGTGGATCACAAAGGTCTCATATGCTCTCCATGGTCTTAATATGTTCTCAAGACCCTACATGTCAAGTTCCATGCCATGCATAAGAAGTTTGCTCAGTCAACTATTCAGATGCTTGGGAAATCGACTATATTAGGTCAAAAGTCAATTGTGGCCCACATACAGTCAAACCTCAATATTTTGGGTCAACATCAACATTTTTAAGTGAATTCCATCATTTGATCAAGGGTTGATCATGATTCCTCAAGGAATGCTCCAAATTCATCAAAACCCAAAAGTTGCTAAATTAGGGTTTCTTAGTAAAAGTTAACCCAACTTTGACCAAGCATAACTTCTTCATACTTTATCAGAAATTTTCCATCCAAGGCTCATTTTGAAGAGGATGCAATTCCCTACAATTCGTCTTCAGCGCTCAAGTTCAAAATATGCACTCATAAAAAGATATGAATTTTGACATTAGGTCCTTTTGAAAAGTCAACAAAAACACCTTTTGGTTCAAAGCTTAATACATGAACGTGGAAGATCCAATTGAGATGAAATAAAAAGGTTTGTTTAGAGTACATCTTAATATTTCTAAAAAGTCCTAGAACACCCTCCTAGGGTCAAAATTGAGAGAGTTGTGCATTGTCAACGTTGGCAATTTTTGGAAAATTGTCAAAAGTCAACATTGATCAAATTTGCATTTTTTCCAAAGGGGTCCATGTTTTCTTGTTTGAAAAATGTTTCTAATAGTACCCACGACCTCTGAGCTTTTACACCTATTATTTTATTATTTTTATCATTTATTTTGATTTTTTATTCATTTAAACCAAAATAAATCAAATTAAATGATAAAATAATAAAAGCAAATAAAATCTTGGGATTTATGTACAGATTATGAGTCCATATACAGCTAGCATGGCATGTAATTCGTGCAAGGATGATTTAGATTGAAAAAGTCATGATTGGAGCTATTTTGGAAAGAAATAATACAAGGCCAAAATCAAATCAAATCTTCATAATTCTTCAAGATACCATGAGATTTCTTCCATTATTTTTGACCTAAATTCCTCCTCTATATAAACACAACACCCTCATACACTAGGGATCACGAAATTGGCTGCCCAAGAAAGCTCTCTAAAAACCTGAAATTCTGTCAAAACTAGTGTAAAGTCAAAACCGAAGATCCAGCCACTTTCAGTCCAAGCCATCAATTATAAATCATTCATGAGGTATCTAAGGGTAAGAATAGGTCGAAAGTCATGGCCATTGATGCTTGAAACAAGCATACTCATCTTCTCTGATTTTCTTTTCTTTCAAACGTTCATATAATTAATTTCATGCATTGCTAATGTTTATTAACTGTCCAAATGAGTTCTTGTTGTTACGTAGAACAAGTTTGAATCACAAACAATAGCTTGGCTTCGTGGATGAGGCGCCTAACTGTGACCCAAGGGGCATGGGTTCATCACCCACCCCATGCATTTTTCACTTTTTTGACTATTTTCTTTTCTAACCCTTTTCATTTATTTATTTTTCACTTGATTTGTTTTCTATCATTAATTTAATTAACATATAAAATCACAAAAAAATCAATAAATGTTAGTTTTAGACTTTCAATTAATTAAAATAATTTTTGACATAAAAGTTGTTTTGATTTAATCAATATTGATTTTATTTCATAATTAACTTATAAATTAATCAGAGTTAGGTTTTTAATTATTAATTCACACTTCTATTATTTTCCTAACAATTTACTGCAGATTCAGTACATCACCATTCCACGCGTCCATCATACGCTCACAAATCCTACCCTTTGGATCATCCCTTGGTCTATATCCAGCGTCCAACCACAACAGCCCATGGTGCACTCTCTGAAGCTAATCCACATGGGATCACACGCAAGGAACATGGGCCAACCAATTTGGGCCTAACAATTTGGTAATGCACCCCCCAGTCTGCATTCTACCACACAGGCCCAATCTTTTATTTTTTATTTTATTTCAATTCTTTTTATTGTTTTAATTTATTTATTTTATTTATTTTCTAAAAATCATTTTTAATCAAAACATAAAAATCACAAAATCACAAACAATATTAGGTTTAGTCTTTTTTTCTTCATAAAATATTTAATTGCATTAATAAGTTTAATTAGGTTAACTTAAATCTTTTTTTCATAATTAAAATCAAATAGAAATTAGGTTTAATTCTTAATTTTAATTCCTTCTCAAAATAAAAACACAAAAATAGGTTAATTGTTTTTTTTCATTAATTTAATGATTTTTCATAATTAAAACTTAATTAGTGATTAGGATATTTTGCAATTTTTTCTTTATTTCCTTAAATAAAAATGACAAAAAATGATTTTTTTTTCCTTTAATTAAATTCAATTTGGTTTTCAAGGGTCAAAACCCTAATTTCTCGCATTTACGTTTGTCGTACGTACTTTTCATTATATTTTTGTAATTGCTCCGAGGTTGTAATAGTCTTTTAAACTAGGGTTTTATTTACTGTTTAATTTTCCCCCAAGTTTTGGTTATGTAATCCCCATTCCCCGAAGCCTTGTAATAATTAGATTTACTTTTCCGCTTTTAATTTCTGCAATCTTTAACTGTCTAGATGTATGGCTAATAGGATTGTATGGCAAGAATGTCTGGAAAATTAAAACGGTAGATCATCTAATGTGCAAAGATTAAATAACTGAAACAAATTATATGTACATATTCACTCCTAGGGTTTACCTCACTTCGATTGCCTTCGGTAAACAATCATTAAGCATAGGAGATTTTAGTGGTTGCCCTCTAGTCTAAAGAGATCAAAGTGTCCCCCTCGAATGTTGCCTCGGAAATGTTGCCTTGGAAAGATCTTAAGACTCTAGGGTTACTACTAATGTTTTCTAACTATTGCTTTAGTGATTGTACTTGTCCCTTTCGAATGTCCCTTACAAGTCCAACGACGGTGCTACCTACTCCTTAATAGTAGGATAGCGCTATCTAAAGTAAATAAAACGAACAATCCTTTTTTCGAGTAGGTAGAATCTTAAGTACTTGCTCAATAAAAACTTTTCACACAAACACCTTTCAAAACAGTTTCCAAAACAAATTCGTCACACCCTTGAGGACTGATATAAGGGTTATCACGAAGTAAAACATTTTCAAGACAAACACACACAAGCAATTTGAAAAATGAGCAAGTACCTTAGAGCCCATGGAAAACCATGGATAGAAAGGGTGCTAACACCTTCCCTTTCTATAATATACCCCCCGTACTCAGAATATCTCGAAAAAAGTTTTTTTGTTCTTTTTCCTTTTCCATGATTGGATGAAATAAAAGTCGGTGGCGACTCTTGCTTACCGCGACATTTTGCAAACAAAAAACACAACAAAAACCAGTATTAAATAGTCGGTTCTGCCACCGTATCACAGAACTGGCGACTTTGCTGGAGATCTCTATAAAGTGGGGTATACCTTAGGATTTAGATCATTTTAAAATTGATTCTCTTGATTATCTTGATTGCTTTATTTTTGAGGGTTTGTTCGGGGATACTATAGATCCTACACCCGGATATGGGGAACACCTTTTAGGTAAGTAACAATAAACTGTGAGGGAACTATGTAGGGGTATACTGGCACGGTTGAAGCAGTAGCTACATTGATGTGGCACTTTGTTTGGTACCGGTAACCCTTGAGTCAATCAGGGAGAGTACGGGGCCGCCGCGTGGTGTCGTGAAGCATCAACTGACCTTAGAACCTTTAATTTCACAACTTGGCTAGTAGGACGTAGAGAGATGGCCGGCTTTAGTGTATGCCCAAGGTCGACAGATACTCGATGCTACACTCATTAAGGTTTGACTCTTGAGTTTTGTTTGGTTGCGAGTTCATCGCCTATTGGACGAAGTTGGGGGAAAGATCAGTGATATTGAGATCCCTTAGAACCCGGTTACTATTTATAGGGCAGGTTGAACCAATCCAACTTCAAGAGGGTATGACCTTAAAACTCATGCAAGCCTTACACCTAAGGACTTGGTGTGACTTGTTTGTTGTTTGCTATACCTGTGATTTTCTAATCTAAACATGACATCATAAGCATGGCATATCATGACTAACCATTTCAAGGATTCCCTAGGGCTCATTTTTGCTCTGTTTTGTAGGATATGGCATCTGCTCGTAGGAACACTATACAGATCAACCTTGTGAAAGTGTCTCTCCAACTAAAGGATCTGGCATTAAGGGTTCTTGAAGGTTCTCATTTCACTAGAAAGCATGGTCACTTGCTCAATCTGGTCACTGCAAAACCTGATGAAGAGTTGTTAAAAGTGTCGTTTCAGTTCTTCGACCCGATGCGCCATTATTTCACCTTCCTGGATTGTCAGTTAGTACCTACTATGGAGTAATTTTCTCAGTTATTGGGAGTACCTATTCTTGACCAGTTGCCTTTCAATGGTACGGAAGAACATCCAAAGCCTGAAGAAATTTCTAGAGCTCTGTCTTTACAACGGCCTGACATAGTGGAAAATTGGGAGACTAGAGGGCGTGTCTAAGGAATTCTGGTTAAGTTTCTATTTGAGAAGGCTTATCATTTTTTGGATACCTTAGATTTACAAGCTTTCGAAGAGGTGCTAGCACTTCTCGTATACGGGACGGTACTTTTCCCTAGTGTTGATCAACTCGTAGATGTGAGCACTATCAAGGTTTTCCTGTCTCATAATCCAGTACCTACATTACTCGGAGATATTCTGCACTCTCTGCATGCTCGCACTCTAAAGATAAGGGGAACCCTCCTGTGTTAGACTCCTCTATTGGCTAGGTGGTTTATTTCGCGCCTACCCAGGGTTGTTTTGAAGAATGAACAGGGTTTGAAATGGTCTCGTAGGCTGATGTCCCTCAAGCATTCAGACTTTCATTGGTGTTCGCGGTTCTCGGAAGATATTACCATCATTGATCATTGTGGTGAATTCCCTAATGTACCTCTCTTAGTCATTAGGGGAGGAATCACTTACAACCCTTGTTTGCTCTTACGTCAGTTTGGTTATGCGAGAAGATATGGTCCACATGACACGCTCATCCAAGGAATTACCTTCAACTATGAGAATTATGCTCAGGAATACCACAAAAGGTTCATAAAGGCTTGGGGCATGGTGCATAAAATCGATAGCAAGACGCTAGGGCACAAGAATTCCATTCCTCTTGAGCCTTATCTTCGGTAGGTATGAGCTCGCGCCCAAAGCCTTAGGATGCCTTACCCAGTTGTCTTACCAATAACCGTGGAGCCAACTACTGAAGGAGACACTACTTCACTTGATCATCATTCCGACATGCCAACCGATCATGAAGAGTTATAGAAGTCCTGGGTTCAACTCAAAGAGGAGCGGGACACATTTGAAGCTCAGTTCTATGCTAGCAAGAAGAAGGTCCTGGAGCTCACTAGGCTACTTCATGAAGAAAGGAACATAAATGCCTACATCGCGCCAAAGAGGATGCACTCCTGGGAGACCTAGTTTCTTTCTTTAAGTTTTGTTTTATTTAATTGTAAGCCTAAAAGGCATTCTTTGTAACGATTAGAACTTATTAATGCAATTAATGTGCGTTTCTTTTGGTTAAACAAATCTGAGCCTTTAAGAATTCTTGAAATCATTGCATACACATCCCATCCATAGCATTGCATAAACAGGTACCATTACAGGTTTCTCATCTTCTTCGCTGTGTATTTCAGCAGAAATGTCTTCCGAACAAAGCATCAAGGACCTTCAGGCACAGAATGCCCAGTTCTAACAAATGTTCATAAGTCTGGCAAAAGGGCAGGAGGATTTGAAAGCCCTCATCCTGAAAGAGAAAAAGAAAAAGAAGAAGGTTGTCGGTATTCTGAATATGGGCAGAAGGTTTGGAGAGCGGTTGAAGCGACAAACTGATCTAACCTCTTCATCCAAGAAAGGGGAGAATAAGGAAGAAGAGAAAGACCTCAGTCCTGCAGTGTTTGACAATGATACCGATTATAATGATGAGCAATATCCTTCGGCTGAGGATAGATACAAACAGTTGGAAGATCGTTTGAGTGCCATGGAAGTTCAGAGGATACTTGGACTGGATTTCGAAGAATTGGGATTGGTGTCGGGGGATGTCATCTCGCAGAAGTTCAAAGCTCCAATTTTTGCAAAGTATGATGGAGTGTCCTGCCCAAAACTCCATCTTCGTTCTTATGTCAGGAAGATTCAGCCTCACACCGCTGATCGGAACTTGTGGGTCCATTTCTTTCAGGACAGTCTGTCTGGGACTCAACTTGAATGGTTCTATCAACTAGAGGGAACCAATGTACGTAACTGGGAAGATCTGGCTGCGGCTTTTTATAAGCAATATCAATATAACACCGACATTTCCCCTACCCATACTCAACTCCAGAGTATGTCCATGGGTGCAAGCGAAGGTTTTAAAGACTATGCCCAGAAGTGGAGAGACTTGGCTGGAAGAATCCAACCCCCGTTGTCTGATAGGGAGTTGGTTGATATGTTTCTGGGTACGCTATTTGGTCCATTCTTTAATCATTTGATCGATAGCTCGTCAGCAGGTTTCACCGAGCTGATTCTGACTAGAGAAAGAGTAGAAGCTGGGATCCGGAGTGGCAAGATCCAGAAAAATACCTCTTCGAGTACATAGAAAAAGTCATTTGGTGGCAAGAGGGAAGCTAATGTTGTGCACGGCCAGAAGGGGCGTAGCAAGGCAGACTACCACCAATCTGTGGGGGCAGTGTTGATCTCTGATTCGGCACGCACACAACAACCACAACAACGAAACAATCAGCCAAGGGTGGAAAGACCTCAAAGGAAGTTCACCCAAATCAACATGCCATTGTCACAAGCATTGCAACATATGTTGAAGATGAATCTGATTACGGTGATAAACCCTCATCCGAACCCTAAGACTTCCTCTCCTAACTACAATCCGGAGGCAAGGTGTGCTTACCATTCTGACAGCCTGGGGCACGATACTAACGATTGTTGGGCGCTGAAATACAAGATTCAGAATATGATTGATGCCAAGGAGATCGAATTCGACCCTCTTGAGACTCCTAATGTGATCACTGCTCCCTTTCCAAAACATGGCTAGGATTGAAAGCATTTTTGTTCATTTAAATTCTGAAATTGTATTTTCTTTGCTTATTCGAACAATTATTGTCATGACAAACTTTATTATTTCATCAATGCATTACACATGTTTGTCTTGAATTAATTTGTTTTCATTATGCTTAAATTGCTTTTATATTTCCTTTTCGTGATATTCAACTCTCGACTAAAAAACTGTAAGCCTTTAGAGGGAGGATGACGAAAACGATACCACAATCTCTACAGTATGCTTTTGAATAGACCTTGTTGACGATGTACAGGCATTATTTCAAATCCTAAAAAGTGGAGTTATAAGGAAGATAATCCCTAGTCAACCCCTTCGAGCCAAAGAAGTAGGAGTTTTTCTTTTCACACACATTAAAACCCTTAATCATAACCTGGGGCAGGGTAGTTTTCTCAGTTAATTCAGAGGCGCATTCAGTCACAATCTACCGCTTCGTACACAATGAATAGCATCAACGACGTCCATCCAAAACAAAAGGCAATGATGGTTCCCTATAATCGTCAAGACAGGCAGTCATTATCTCTCGAAATAAAAGCCCATTAAGCCAAAACCTATGAAGGAGACTTAAGAAAAAAACCGGGGCATCCCGCTGACTGTAATCACAAAAAGAAACAGTTCAGGCAAAAGACAGGGATAATAAAATCAAAAAGAAAGAGGTCCTACAAACCCTCAACAAAAAAATGACTGCCTATTCAAAATAAACTATCAGTATCCGAACCATAACTGGAATATCATAGCAAAGACTCAAACGGGATCTAAATACATAATTAGCTGAATTTAGGATCGAAGAACATCACGAAGAACAGGTGGGTACAAATAAAATTTGAGCCTTTATCCTCTGTTTCTTAAACCGTGAACCAGGACACGTTATAACCCTTAAAAGTCCTAGCTGAAGTATGGGTTAGTTCGAAAGCATACTGTTACAAAAGGTATCCTAACTCCTGAAGGTCCGTTACAAATCCTGAGTTGATATCACATCTTTGCAAAATTCTATTTTTTCTATAAAAAAATTGCATTTTAAAAACATCAAGACGGATGTAAGCTTTGCATTCTTAAAATAACATTGTTTGCATATAACTATTTATTCAACATCAGAGAAATTCGCATGACGAATATCTAGTGAACAAAAACCTTCTCAATAAAAAGGATCACCTCAAGTGGAAAAACACTTCCAACCAAGGGGCACGGCATGATCATTGTCCATCATCTGGGGCAGTCAAGTCAAGATTCAAGGAATCTCTCAAAGATGTCAAATAGCCAGGGGCAGATCTCCATCTGAATCACTTGGGGCATTGGGCATGAATTCCAGCAACGAATCTTGTACGATCAAACAAACATCTTCTGGTAGTGTGGCAACACTTACTACTATGGACAGTGACAACTCTCCGTACCCGATGGACATGGACATAGTCGGAAAATACTATGCATGAACAAAGACCCGCTAGGTTGACTGGCCTAGGAAAAAATAAGGGCATCCCCGCGAACCAAAAGGGTTTGGGCAAAAATTAGGGATAAAAATAAAAAATATATGTACACCCGGCAAGTCGAAAACTTGAAAAGGCGGCTTGAGCAAAAAAGGGTATCCCGGTGGACTAAAAACCCGAAAGGGAGGTCCAAGAAAAAGTTAGGGATTTGAAGCGTACGACTATGTCCCGTCATCTTATCATTTGCTTATCAATAAAAGACTTATCATCCTGATCAGCATCCACAAAGCCTTCGTGGGTACTTTCTCCAGCAGGTACAGGGGCAGAAAAGTCCTGATGCAAAGTTGTTGTACCCCAAAATTTTCCCTCCCATATTCTTCAAGATTTATCAAGAATCATCTTCAAATGATTCAAGATTGTTCAAGGGTTGCACAGTCCAAATGCCTCCTAAGCCAGTCAAAATTAGGGTTTTGTTTCTCTCAAGGAATTTGAGGTTTTCAGTGGTCCAATCAAGTCCCATAAGCCTATAGATATTGTCAAGCATCTACATGTCAAGTTTCAAGACTCACAATGTCAAATTGCACAGTCAAAAGCATCATTTGCTCCACAGTCAACTACAGGGGTAAAATGGTCATTTGGCAGTCAATCGTCAAATTTTTTGGTCCACATCTTATTTAGAGTCCACAATCATCATTTTATCAAGTCTTGATCATGATTCCACAAGCATGGCTCAAAAATCATCAAGATGCAAAAACTTACTATTTTGGGACAGTAGAAAAGTCAACTGTATTTTGACCAAAGCATAACTTTTTCATGGTTCATCAGAAAAATCCCATTCAATGCTCATTTTGAAGGGGATGACATTTCCTACAACTCATATTCACATTCCAAGTCCAAGAAATGCTCTCACAAAAGGTTATCAATTTCTACATTATAGGTCAATTTCAAAAGTCAACAAAAATGCACTTTAAGTCAAAGACCATAACTTGAGATTGGTAAATCCAAATGACATGAGACCAAAGGCATTGGTTAGAGGACTTCAAGACCTTTCCAAAATGTCCAAGAACGTGTTCATATGATCAAAATTGAGCAAGATATGCATTGGAGAAGTTGGGAAATTTTTGTGAATTTGCAAAAGTCAACTTTGCTCAAAACACCTTGTTTTTGCTAATGGGCCTCAAATTCCTTCTTGAAACTTTATCCAAGGCCTATGCACGACCCATCAAGCTTAAATTGATTTATTTTCTTATTTTTATTAATTAATTGGATTTTTAATCAATTTTAATTCATTTAATTAATTTAAATTGTAGGAAATATCAAGATATGGTTTTTCAATCTTTTCATGAAGCAAATATGACCTAAAAGAGCTGGAAAACTCGTGTGCACATCAAGGGGACAAGAATCTCCAAGTTTGGCAAGTTTCTTCAATCAAAAAGATTGAAAAATATTTGATTTTCAATCAAATATTGAATCATAATTCCATGGATCTTTTGTGCAAGATTGTAACCTAATTCAGTTCTACTATAAGTACGCAACCTAAACCTAATGCATTGGATGGGAAAATTGCTGCAGAAAAGCCATAGCAACTTTGGAAAAAACCAAGAAAACTTGAAAACTGTTTTCCAGGTTCCAACATGATTCAAAGCAATTGGTGGATTCTAATACATTGTTGAAACTCTCAGGGACCTTTTACAATCAAAATCACACGTTAAAGCTCAGGAAACCATCGTTTACAGTCACACGGTTTGAACATATTTTCCAGAATCGCATCTCATTATTCATGTGCATTTGACATGTTTTATTGGTTTTTTTGTGTTAATAGGGACCATGCGAAGCTTTTGGCATAGGTGAATTGAATTAAAACGTCCTAAATCCAGAGATGCCATGAACAAATTCTAGGGTTTTCAAGTTCTGGAATTAGGGCTTTGTAAGCCAAGTAAAATTAGGATTCATGAGGCATATGGCTGAAATCGTTGAGCCAAGACGAGTTTAAATCCACCCTCGCGAAATATTTATGTGCACCAGGATTCTATTCGTTATTTTTCCTCATGCCAAATTGTGGGGGTTAAAAACCCCCGCTATCTATTTGTTTTTACAGGTACACAGCGAAGAAGATGAAGACGTGTTGAGTTGTGGTTGGAGCATTCAAACTACGCGCGTTTTTTTGTTGTTTCCAGCATGATTACTATTTTCTATATATTATATTTGTTTCTTATTATAATAACCAAAGCAAGCAAGTGGCCTGGTGGTAGATGCGATGTACGTGAATCATTGGGACCTGGGTTCGAATCCCAGGTCCCCCAAAACCTTTGTTTCTATTTTTTTCCTTGTGTTCACATGCAGATTGCTAAAAGGTGTCTACCATATACCTCACGCCTCAGTGTGCCAAGTGGCTGGCAAAGCAGATCCAGTGGCCAAAAGATGATGAGTACCATACTCCCAGTCAAGGCACGCTCTGGACAATTCAAGAAAGTCAACAAAGGCTTGAGTGTTATTGGGCCAGAATTGCCAAACAAACCTCCTAATGGGCCTATCACCCCCCTGGTTTCCTTATTCTATTTTATTTTATATTTTAATTTCTTTTAATTTCTTTTCATTAATTATTATTATTATTAGTATTAACAAATTAATTATTTTCATAAAAAATCCAGAAACCTAAAATATTATTTATTTTTATTATTTATTAATTTCACTATTAATTATTAATTTGTAAATAAATTCTAACAAATTGATTTAGTTTAAATTAGGTTTAATTTTAATCTTTTTTCACAATAAATAAAATTAACATAGAATTAGGGTTTTCTTGATACTTTTAATTTCTTTTATCTTTTATTTTTATTAAGACATTAAAAAACTAAAAAAATACTGTTTCTTGTAATTAATTAATTAATTAGTAAATTAGGTTTAATATTAATTAATTGCAAAAAGGACCACAATTCCATTCTTTTCTCAAAAAGGGTCAAAACCCTAAGACTTTTCCCGATTCAATTTTTCTCGCGCATGTTTATTATTGTTTCCTATTTTTGATCATATTTATGTATCTGTTCCGAGAATGTAATAGATAATTAGGACTTTTATCGCTTTCTTTATTTTTCTCGCATTTTACTTTTCAAGGGTTATGTTTTTGGCAATGTAAATACCCGACGCCTTGTAATAGCGTAGATTTACTTTCCGCAATTTATTTCCCACAAATTATTAACTGTTAACGATGCATGACAAGACTTGCCTGAAAAATAAAATCAATTCGTAGCTCACCATGATACATGTGCAAAGATAATTTAACTGAATCCTGACGCACTCGCACATGCCACTCTTAGGGAACGCCTCACTTGGTTGCCTCGACGTGGTCATTGAGTATAGGGTGTTTTAGAGGTCGCCCTCCTATCTAAAGATCCAGTTGCCTCGAAATGGTAGCCTCGGATAAAAAAGGATCTAGGACATTAGGGTTACCGCTAAGGCGTCCTACTATTGCTTTGGTGACCACAAATGTCCCTATAATCGAATTGACCCGACAAACTCCAACGACAGTGCTACCTACTTCTCAATAGTGGGATAGTACTGTCTAAAGGACATTTACACAGCTTAATTCCTTAGAGTAGGTATATTTCTCCTGGGTACTTGCTCTTTCAAAAAAACAAAAACAACTTTTCACACCTACACTTTCAAAAAGTTTTCAAACAAATACTTCATACACTCTTGAGGACTGATACAAGAGTTACCTAGAAGTTTTCAAACTAAACTTTTTTCAAAACCCACAAACACAAGAAAAGCAAACAATTTTTGAAAACATAGTGAGCAAGTACCTAAGAGCCCGTGGATAACCACGGATAGAAAGGGTGCTAACACCTTCCCTTTCTATAATCTACCTCCCGAACCGAGAAACATCTCGAAAAGGAATTTTGCTGTGCTTTTGTCCTTTCCTTGTTGGAGAACATAAAAGACGGTGGTGACTCTTGCTTACCGCGACATTTCGCGAACCAGCATAAAAAACAGTCAGTTCTATTTCCACCGATCACAGAACTGGCGACTCTGCTGGGGACATTTTATAAGTGAGGTGTACCTTAGGATTAGATCATTCTATGTTTTCAATTGTATGCCTTGTTTGCTTTTATATTTGTGGGCTTGCATCGGAGTTTTATAGATCCTAACCCGGATCTAGGGAATACCCTTTAGGTAGCAATAAACTGTGAGGGACCTGTCCGACGTAGACCGACACGGGTGAAGCAGTAGCTACGTTGGTGTGACACCTTGGTCTGTACCGATATCCCTTGTGTTGGAACGAGGTGAATATGGGTCTTCTGAGGAGTCATTAAGCACCAACCGACCTTAGAACCCTAAATTGACCCAACTTGGCCATAGAACAGTAGCAGTATGCTACACTCATTGAGGCTAAACTCTCGCGATGGTTATGGCCGCAAGAAAAGATTGCGAAGTTGGAGTTATGACCGATTGAGGGTAGTCAGTGATATTGAGATCCTCTAGAACCCGGTTACTATTTTCTAGAACAGGTCTTAACCAACTGAACTGAAAGAGGGTAGTACCTAAACTTCATGCTGGCCTAAACTCTAAGGGCTGTCTTGTGTGACTTGTGTGCCTTATCATGTTCGCTTTTGTGAATACTTGTGGTGTGCTTTACCATGACATCATACCATCATAACATTGCATGCATCCTGCATAAGGACTGACCCATTTCAAAGACAAGAGGGTTTCATCTTTGCTCTGTTTTGTAGGACATCATGATGCCCGTGCGAAGGAATACTATTCGGCTCAACTTTGTTCACCCACCTGATTTTCTTAAAGAATTGGTTGACAGGATTCCAAACACTACTTCCTTCATCCAGAGGCATGGTTCTCTTCTCGGTTTAGTCACTTCAAAGTGGGACCAACAGCTGATGAGTGTCCTGACCCAGTTTTATGATCCCCTATACCATTGCTTCACCTTTCAAGACTTCCAGCTGGTCCCTACCCTGGAAGAATTCTCTGATTTGCTTGGTATCCCTGTGTTGGAACAAACTCCATTCACTGGTTGGGAAAAGACTCTTAGGCTTGAGGAGATTGCTGCAGCCTTTCCCTTGACCAACAAAGAGGTAATGGATAACTGGGTGACTAGAAGTGGAGTTAAAGGACAAAGAAGGAAGGGGTTGGGCTCATAGGATAATGTCTCTCACTGATAATGACATCATTTGGACTCTCAGAGGTTTAGATGAGGTGGTTGTTATTGATCGTTGCGGAGAATACCCTAATGTTCCATTGATTGGTACCCAGAGAGGAATCTCTTATAATCCATGTTTAGCTCTCCGCCAGTTTGGAAGAGCCAGAAGAGCAGGGCCTCATGAGATGTTGATACCCCACATCAGTTTTGAGTTTCAGGTAGACAGTGACGAGCTGTGTCGTAGATTCATCCGGGCTTGGGAAAGAATTCACAAAGCTAACCCACATGAGTTGGGACCGAAGACTTCTCTGCCTATGGAATTCCACTACAGATGGGTCTGCATCCGTGCTCAGAAGTTAGGTATGCCATATGAAGCCGTCAGACCTATCATTCTTGAATTTCCTGATAGAGACGGGGTTTCTCCAACTGTACTCCCTCCTCAGATATCCACTGATGTTGATACACTAAAGAGATCTTGGGCGCAACTACAGGAAGAACGGGATTCTTATCGGGAAAGGTTCAATGAACAAGAACAGAAAATCCAGAAGCTGACAAAGCAATTGGAGAACGAGCGGATCTTGAATTACTATATTCGTACTGAGAAGAAGAGGCCATGGGAGCACTGATGGGCTTTGGATGTTTCTTTTACAGCTTTTATTTCCTTTCCAGTATTTTCATTTATGTAACGCCTAAGGGCAATTTCTTGAACAATTTAAAGTTTGAATCTAATAAAGTGTGTTTCCTTTTTGTCTACAAAGTTGAATCCCGATTGTCTTTGAAAACATAAATCATACGCATTCCATTCATCATATGCATAACATGTACCCCTTTTTTACAGGTCACTTATCTTCTTCGCTGTTTATTTCAGCAGTCATCATGTCTTCTGAACCTACTACCGAACAAGCTATCAAGGCCCTCCAAGCCCAGAACGCCCAGTTTCAAGAGCTGGTCATGAGCTTAGCCCAGGGTCAACAGGAGTTGAAGACTTTGATTCTGAAGAAGAAGAAGAAGAGGACTGTGTTGTTCAACACTGGACGGAAGTTTGAAAATGGACTACAAAATGAGGTTGATCTGGCTACTTCCTTTGTAGGGAAAGACAGTCCCCAAGAGAGAAGGGTTCCTAGTCCCGTGGTCTCCGACAACGAGACAGATTACAATGATGAACAATACCCTCCTGCTGAGGACAGGTACAAACAGCTGGAGGACCGTTTAAGTGCTATGGAGATTCAACATGTGCCCGAGTTGGACTTTGGAGACCTAGGCTTATCCTCTGGGGTGGTGATCCCTCACAAGTTCAAGGCACCTGCTTTTGAAAAGTACGACGGGGCTTCCTGTCCTAAGCTGCATCTCAGATCATATGTAAGGAAGATCCAACCTTACACTGCAGACAAGAATCTATGGATCCATTTCTTCCAGGATAGTCTTTCAGGGACTCAACTCGAATGGTTCTATCAGCTAGATGAAGCCAGTATTCGTAACTGGGAGGACTTGGCTACTGCGTTTTATAAGCAGTATCAGTATAATTCTGACCTCGCTCCTACGCGTACCCAACTCCAGGGTATGTCACTAAGAACGGGTGAAGGTTTTAAAGAATATGCCCAAAAGTGGAGAGACCTGGCTGGAAGGGTGCAGCCACCTTTGACTGACCGTGAGCTTGTTGACATGTTCCTGGGGACCCTGTCTGGTCCGTTCTTCAACCATCTGATTGAGAATTCTTCTGCTGGGTTTACAGATTTGATCTTGACTGGTGAGAGAATAGAAGCTGGTATCAAGTCTGGAAAGATACAGAAAGGGGCCTCCTCGAGTACTGAAAAGAAGCCCTTCAAGAAAGAATCTAGTGTTGTTTATGGTTCAAGGAGACAGAATAAACTGAAACGCTGCCAAGCTATCAACGCGGTGGTAATTTCAAAGCCTGTTGATGCTCCTCGGTAATATAACCAACCAAGGGGTGAGAGACCCAGAAGGGAGTTCACTCGGCTCAGTATGACCTTGTCTCAGATATTGCCGCAACTGCTGTCAACCAATCTGGTAACCATAAAAGAAGCTCCGAAGGTTGTGAACACAACATCTCCAAAGTACAATCCCAACGCCCGCTGCGCTTATCACTCTGATAGCCCGGGGCTTAACACAGATGATTGTTGGGCTCTGAAGAATAAGGTTCAGGACCTTATTGATGCTAAAGAGATAGAGTTCGAGGCGCCCGAAAGGCCCAATGTTGTGACTGCTCCCATGCCCAAGCATGGAGTGAATGTTGTGGAAGAAGATCTGTATGTAGCCTCTGTGGATGATATAGTTACTCCGCTGTTGACTATCAAGAGGAACCTGTTGCTAGCCGGTTTATTTCCGAGATGTAGTAAAGGTTGCCATCTATGTTCTGTTTCGCCTGCTGGTTGTCCTTTGTTGAAGTCAGGCGTCCAAAACCTGATGGATAACAAAGAGATCTTGTTTGAGAAGATTGTTGTTCCTGCTATCCCTGCTGAAGAAGTGTCCATTGTTACTATTTTCAACAACTCCCCTAAGGCTCCCTCAAAGAAGCCTATCAAAATCATGTCTACTCAGAAGGTTGCGCCTATAATCATCACTGTTCCGGGGCCCCTCCCCTATACATCCGAAAAAGTTGTCCCTTGGCACTATGGGGCAGATGTTTATGTGCTTGGAGTTAAACAAGAGTTCGATACTAGTACCGACGTCAGCAACATCACCGGGCCTGCTAAAGTCACTCGCAGTGGCAGGCTCTTCTCACCAGATATTGCATCTCCAGCTATCCAGAGACCTCTTGTCATCACACCTGCAAGTGTGCCTGCTTCCCTCCCTGGCTAAGTTCCTATTTCTACCCCTGCTGCCGAGTCATCTGACGCTCGGGGCAAAAGGATTGCTACTGATATGCCTACCCAGACGGAGGCACCAAAGACAACCAATGTTGAAGCTTCCAAGCAGGAAATGGAAGAGATTCTTAAGATTATTAAGAAGAGTGATTTCAATGTAGTTGAGCAGCTGGGGCACACCCCATCAAAATTTTCCATGCTATCACTGCTGTTGTGTTCAGAGGCCCATGCCAAGGCCTTGATTACCTTCCTGAAGATGGCCCACGTGCCACAAGAGACGTCAGTTAATCGGTTCACCGACTGTGTGGCCAACTTAACTGTTGATAATGGTTTGGGTTTCTCTGACGCCGATCTGACTGCTAAAGGGAAGAACCATAACGACGCCCTGCATGTCTCCATTGAATGCAGGGGCACTACTCTTGCCTATGTGCTGGTTGACACTGGTTCCTCGTTGAACGTATTGCCCAAGAAAGCTCTGGACAGGTTGGATTGTGAGGGCTTAGAGCTCAAGCCAAGTAACATTGTTGTCTGGGCCTTTGACGGGTCCAAAAGGATGGTACATGGTGAAGTTGATATTCCAATCAGGGTTGGTTCTCAGGTCTTTGACTCTACATTCTATGTGATGGACATCCGACCGTCCTACTCTTGTTTGCTGGGTCGTCCTTGGATCCACAAGGCTGGAGCTGTGACCTCCACACTACATCAAAAGCTGAAGTACCCGGTCAGAGGGAAGATCGTAATAGTTCAAGGGGAAGAAGAATATATGGTCAGCCACCTTAATTCGTTCCGGTACATAGAGATGGATGGGGAATTCATTGAGACCCCCTTTCAACATTTTGAAGAGGTTCCTCAGACATCGGCGTTAGCAGAGACTGTGACTGAAGAAGACTCTCCTTTGAAGATTGCTTCCTTAAAGGATGCCCGGGCTATTATTGAGAAGGGTGAGTGCGCAAAATGGGGTCGTCTTCCTGATTTCACTCCAAAGACTGACAAGTTTGGTTTGGGTTTCACTGCAGAAGCTCAGAGGGATGTTCATAAAGCAAGGATTGGAAGACCTCTTGTATTCATCACCAACCCAGGAGTAAATGCCATTGAAGACGACGTGGAGGAATCTGAATTCGACAGCTGGATCTACCCAACAACCAACGGTGGACCAAGCAACTGGACTGCGAAAGACTTCATACCTATTACTTTTGTCACTCAGTAATGAACTCCTTTGTTTGAATTTGTAACAAACAATAATTTGAAACTTTATGGCCCGGTGTCTTACCCGGGGCATCGTGGCTTCATTTGTGAGGGCTTTTGTGTGTCATTTTCATATATCATTAATAAAAGCATTGGACGTTTTTTGCATTTCAAATCTTGTGCTCCTTGTCTTTCTTTATTATCTATATTGCAAAACAGCTATATTTACACACACTCACCTATACAGGTTCCAATCCACTCTGGATCTCACTGGTAACGACTCTGCTACTGCCAGTTATGACTTCGAAAATCCGATCAACTTAGCCGAAGACGAAGGTGAGGATGATTGCGAAGTGCCTGGTGATCTTGCAAGACTGTTACTCCAAGAAGAGAGGGCCATTCAGCCACATGAAGAGCCAGTGGAAACAGTAAATCTGGGTACTGAGATAGACAGAAAGGAAGTCAAGATTGGTGCCAATTTGGAGCTCAGTGTGAAACAACGGTTGATTCAGATGCTGCATGACTACGTGGAAATCTTCTCCTGGTCTTACGAAGATATGCCTGGGTTGGATACTGACATTGTAGTTCATAACTTGCCTACCAAGGAAGAATGCCCTTCGGTAAAACTGAAGGTCCGCCGTATGCGTCCAGAGATGTCCGAGAAAATCAAGGCTGAGGTTATGAAACAATTTGATGCCGGGTTTCTAGCAGTGACTTCTTACCCTCAGTGGGTCGCCAATGTGGTTCCGGTACCGAAGAAGGATGGTAAGGTCCGAATGTGTGTTGACTACAGGGATTTGAACAGGGCAAGCCCTAAGGAGGACTTCCCTCTGCCTCACATTGACGTTCTGGTTGACAATACTGCTCAGCATAAGGTATTCTCCTTCATGGATGGGTTCTCAGGCTATAATCAAATCAAGATGGCTCCCGAAGACATGGAGAAGACCACTTTTGTCACTCAATGGGGCACCTTTTGCTACAAGGTCATGCCTTTTGGGTTGAAAAATGCTGGGGCAACTTACCAACGTGCCATGGTTGCTCTGTTTCATGATATGATCCATCATGAAATCGAAGTATACGTCGATGATATGATTGCAAGGTCCCAAACTGAGGAGGAACACCTTGACCATCTACAGAAGTTGTTTGACCGTCTGAAGTTGTACAAGCTGAGGTTAAACCCGAACAAGTGCACCTTTGGGGTGAGATCTGGAAAACTACTAGGCTTCGTCGTAAGCGACAAAGGTATTCAAGTGGACCCTGCCAAGGTGAAAGCCATACAAGAGATGCCAGTTCCCAAGACAGAGAAAGAAGTCAGAGGCTTTCTAGGACGGCTGAACTACATTGCCCGATTCATCTCACATCTAACTGCTACCTGTGAACCAATCTTCAAGCCACTGAAGAAAGATCAAGTAGTACGTTGGAACGATGAATGTCAGGCCGCTTTCGAAAGAATCAAAGAGTATCTCCAAGAGCCACCCATTCTTATGCCACCAGTTGAAGGGAGACCTCTAATCTTATACTTGACAGCTCAATGGGGTGTGTGCTGGGGCAGCATGACGAGTCTGGCCGAAAAGAACACGCTATTTATTACCTTAACAAAAAGTTTACCGACTGTGAGACCCGATACTCACTGCTCGAGAAAACTTGTTGCGCTTTGGTATGGGCTGCTCGCCGGCTGAGACAGTATATGTTGACTCACACTACTCTGTTGATTTCAAAAATGGATCCAATCAAGTACATATTCGAAAAGCCTGCTATGTCCGGAAGAATAGCACGATGGCAGATGATCTTGACTGAATATGACATCCAGTACACGACTCAAAAAGCAATCAAGGGAAGTGTATTGGCCGACCATTTGGCACATCAGGCAGTGGATGACTACCAATCTATGAACTTTGAATTTCCAGACGAGAATATCATGGTAGTGACTGATTGTGAAGTACCTGGACCGGATGAAGGACCTGAGGAAGGATCCCGATGGTCTATGCACTTTAACGGAGCCTCAAACGCTTTGGGAAACGGCATTGGCGCTGTGATCATATCCCCTAAAGACACTCATACTCCACTGACCGCCCGACTTTGTTTCAACTGCACCAACAACATGTCGGAGTATGAAGCATGCATCATGGGTCTTCGAGCTGCAATTGACCTAAGGATCAAGTTCCTGAGTGTCTTCGAAGATTCCGCTCTCATGATCAGTCAGATCAAAGGCGAGTGGGATACGAAACACCCTAATCTTATTCCCTACAAGGAGTACGTGTTGACATTGATCCCCTATTTCGAGGAGATAACCTTTGAACACTTCCCAAGAGAGGAGAATCAGTTGGCGGACGCACTAGCTACGATGTCTTCTATGTTCAAAGTCAAATGGGACAACGAGGCTCCCCGGATCATTATCTGGAAATTGGATGAACCTGCATATTGCTGTGATCTTGAGGCTGAAGAGGTAACTGAAAAACCTTGGTATCATGAAGTGAAGAGGTACCTTGAAGCGCAAGAATACCCCGAGGGTGCATCTGTTAACGACAAGAAGTTTCTGAGGAGGTTCGCAGCAAAGTTCTTCCTCAACAACGGCATTCTGTACAAATGAAACCATGATCCAACCTTACTGCGTTGTGTGGATAAGACTGAAGCAGAAAGAATCATGGCAGAGCTGCATGAAGGTACCTTCGGAACGCATTCCAGTGGACATACCATGGCAAAGAAAATCCTTCGGGCAGGATATTACTGGTCCACAATGGAAGCCGACTGTTACCAATATTCTCGGACGTGTCACAAATGCCAGATCTACGCTGATAAGGTGCACGTTCCTCCAGTTCCTCTGAACGTCTTGACAGCACCTTGGCCTTTTGCAATGTGGGGCATTGATATGATTGGCGAGATCAGACCTACGGCATCCAACGGGCATCGCTTCATCCTGGTGGCGATTGATTACTTTACAAAGTGGGTTGAAGCAGCTTCCTATGCTACCGTAACCAAGAATGTTGTGGCACGGTTCATTCGGCATAACCTGATCTGTCGATACGGTGTACCTGAGAGGATCACTACGGATAATGGTACCAATCTTAACAACAAGATGATCACTGAGCTCTGCGAGCAATTCAAGATACAGCATCACAACTCTTCTCCCTAGAGGCCGAAGATAATTGGGGCTGTAGAAGCAGCTAATAAGAACATCAAGAAGATTGTGCAGAAGATGACAGTGACCTACAAATATTGGCACGAGATATTACCGTTTGCTCTTCATGGGTACCGTACCTCAACACGGACGTCAACAGGGGCAACACCCTTTTCCTTGGTCTATGGCATGGAGGCAGTCTTGCCTATTGAAGTCCAGATACCCTCTCTCCGGATAATGAAGGATGCAGGTTTGAGCGAAGATGACTGGATCCAGACTCGGCTTGATCAATTAAATCTAATCGACGAAAAGAGACTCACTGCTATTTGTCATGGTCAGACGTACCAAAAACGGATGATCAGGGCATTTAACAAGAAAGTCAGACAACAAGAGTATCAAGTTGTGGATCTGGTAATCAAGCGCATCATTCTATCTCAAGGTGATCCCAGGGGCAAATGGACCCCTACGTACGAAGGGTCATTTGTGGTTAAGAACATCTTCTCAGGAGGTGCGATGATTTTAACCACCATGGATGGTGACGACCTTCCTCACCCCGCCAATGCAGACATAGTGAAAAGATACTACGCATGATAAAAGACCCTCTAGGTTGACACACCTAGGCAAAAATAAGGGCTTCCCGGCGAACCAAAAAGGTTCGGGCAAAAATAAGGGATGAAATGAAAAAAATCTGTACACCCGGCAAGTCGAAAACCTGAAAAGGCGGCTTGGGCAAAAATGGGTATCCCGGTGGACTGAAAACCCGAAAGGGCGGTCCAGGAAAAAGTTAGGGATTAAAGCGTAATACTATGTCTCATTGGATCACCCTGCATCCAGACTTCGGTATCAACTATCAGGTTCAGACGGCATCGATCAATCAGCTTCATCTCCAACTAAACAGCCAAGTGATGAGACGCTTGAAGACATAAAGGCGATAGCAGAGTTGGAACCCAGTGGGATTTTTCACATAGTTGTTTTGTTTTCTTTTCACAAATTGTATAAATTCTATTCGGCGGCATTCTCTTACTAGGACGTCAGCCTCTTGTACACAAAACGCCTATTTACAAGCAAATTTCAAAATCAATACAAATCCTTTTCCAGACAAATTGCCAATTGTTTTTCCTTTATCTGTTTTGTTTTGCAAAGAACGTCCAATGTTCATTTTTGATATATGCATTTGACATTAATTGCTGATCAAAAATATTTACATGCGAAACAAAGGACTAATTACAGGTGACATCAGAAACCGGGGCAATAAGAATTGTCTAAGCGATCTAGTTGCTCTGTCCACCAAGGTACCAAGGTAAGTTCGGCTGAAGAATACGACCAAGATATCTCCACTCCCCGTAGAGTAAGACAAGATTCAGCAATACTCTCCCCAAACAGAGTTGGTCTCCCATCAGCCCTAAAAAGGCACAATACCCATAGCAAGTCAGCAATACTCTCCCCAAGCAGAGTTAGCCTACTGTCAGCCTTAAGGAAGTTGGGTATCCCCAGAAGATCTCAACATTCCCCAGCGGAGTATGCAGATGTTCCTCAGCAAGCATCCCCGACAGTCTTAATATTCCTCAACAGAAATATAAGATTGTTCCCCGGCGGAATACAGACACCCCAGTGGAGCCATTTCCCCAGCGCAGTCTAAAAAGTTTCCCCAGGAGAGTTGAATCATCTCCCCAGTAGATTCTGGAAGCTTGTCCCCCTGCAGAGTATAAAAATCTCTCCCCAGCCATATTCAGAAGGTTATCCTCACCAGAGTCTAACTGGGTTATCCTCAGCATTACAACGGAAAGATCGTCCTCAGCGAAGTTCTTCCTATCCCCAGCGGAGTTCATCAAATTCCCCAACAAAGCTTATCAACAGAGTCCCCAACGGAGTTATCGTTAAATCTCAGCGAAGTATCTCTTCCCACAGAGTAATTCCCCGCAGAGTAATCTCTTCACCAGGTTTATTCCCCAACAGAGTCATCTTCTCCTACCGGTTTATTCTTGCCATCATCTTCGTTCATCATCCCCAGCGGAAACGAAGAACTCTACTCTTCAACATCAGCCCAGGATTTAACAAATTTCCTGGCATTCGTCAAGGATTTATTTTCCCAGACGAAAATACATTCATAAACATTTCACATTTCATATCTCCTGCTTACATACATGATAAAGTGCATACGACACAATCTCATTTATTTTTGAGAACATCATGACATTATGCATTTCATACATCATGACATTGCATACAACTAATGTTTTGCCTTTTCAGGAAAAGGTCCATCCAAAGATGATTACCCATCAACCTTTTTTGAGTTCCAGATTCGATACCTGTATCTAGCCAGCGCATATCTGTGAGCAACTGATTAGAGGTCTACGCCTATATCCAGCCAGGAAAACCATCTCGATCAACCTTTTGAAGTTCCAGATTCGATACCTGTATCTAGCCAGGGCATATCTGTGAGCGACTGATTAGAGGTCTACGCCTGTATCCAGCCAGGAAAGTTATCTCGATCAACCTTTTGAAGTTCCAGATTCGATACCTGTATCTAGCCAGGGCATATCTGTGAGCGAATGATTAGAGGTCTACGCCTGTATCCAGCCAGGAAAGCTATCTCGATCAACCTTTTGAAGTTCCAGATTCGATACCTGTATCTAGCTAGGGCATATCTGTGAGCGATTGATTGTAGATCTATACCTGTATCTAGCCAGGAAAGTACCTGCATGAAGAGATTGAAGATCAACACCTGTAACAGGCCAGGAAATTATCTTTCATTCTCAGGTCAGAGATCTACACCTGTATCCATCCAGGAAAGCTATCTCTACCAACCTTTTGAGTTCCAGATTCGATACCTGTATCTAGCCAGGGCATATCTGTGGACGATTGATTGTAGATTCTATACCTGTATCTAGCCAGGAAAGTATCTGCATGAAGAGTTTGAAGATCAACACCTGTAGCAATTCAGGAAACCATCTTTCTTTCTCAAGTATGCAAGTTCTCGCTAAGGAATCTCTTACACGATCGACATTTCCAGATGGCATCTTTAAGCCCATCTCCACAACCATCCATTACATTTCCAGATGGCATCTATAAGCCCATCCCGACAAGATTCTGTCACATCTCCATATGGCATCTATAAGCCCATCCTCCTATCCATCATATCTCCAAATGGCATCTGTAAGCCCATTCCCGACGTCACATTGCTGATACGACACCATGCGAGTGCAAATTTCTAGGCACTTTAGTGTTCAATCACCTTCCACCTTCGGATCATGAAAGGCACGCAAGCCAATCTACATCCTCAAGTCTAAGAAGATTGAACAGGGGAAACTGTTGTACCCCAAAATTTGCCCTCCCATATTCTTCAAGATTTATCAAGAATCATCTTCAAATGATTCAAGATTGTTCAAGGGTTGCACAGTCCAAATGCCTCCTAAGCCAGTCAAAATTAGGGTTTTATTTCTCTCAAGGAATTTGAGGTTTTCAGTGGTCCAATCAAGTCCCATAAGCCTATAGATATTGTCAAGCATCTACATGTCAAGTTTCAAGACTCACAATGTCAAATTGCACAGTCAAAAGCTTCATTTGCTCCACAGTCAACTACAGGGGTAAAATGGTCATTTGGCAGTCAAAAGTCAAATTTTTTGGTCAACATCTTATTTTGAGTCCACAATCATCATTTGATCAAGTCTTGATCATGATTCCACAAGCATGGCTCAAAAATCATCAAGATGCAAAAACTTACTATTTTGGGACAGTAGAAAAGTCAACTGTATTTTGACCAAAGCATAACTTTTTCATGGTTCATCAGAAAAATCCCATCCAATGCTCATTTTGAATGGGATTACATTTCCTACAACTCATCTTCACATTACAAGTCCAAGAAATGCTCTCACAAAAAGTTATCAATTTCTACATTATAGGTCAATTTCAAAAGTCAACAAAAATGCACTTTAAGTCAAAGACCATAACTTGAAATTGGTAAATCCAAATGACATGAGACCAACTGCATTGGTTAGAGGACTTCAAGACCTTTCCAAAATGTCCAAGAACATGTTCATATGATCAAAATTGAGCAACATATGCATTGGAGAAGTTGGGAAATTTTTGTGAATTTGCAAAAGTCAACTTTGCTCAAAACACCTTGTTTTTGCTAATGGGCCTCAAATTCCTTCTTGAAACTTTATCCAAGGCCTATGCACGACCCATCAAGCTTAAATTGATTTATTTTCTTATTTTTATTAATTAATTGGATTTTTAATCAATTTTAATTCATTTAATTAATTTAAATTGTAGGAAATATCAAGATATGGTTTTTCAATCTTTTCATGAAGCAAATATGACCTAAAAGAGCTGGCAAACTCGTGTGCACATCAAGGGGACAAGAATCTCCAAGTTTGGCAAGTTTCTTCAATCAAAAAGATTGAAAAATATTTGATTTTCAATCAAATATTGAATCATAATTCCATGGATCTTTTGTGCAAGATTGTAACCTAATTCAGTTCTACTATAAGTACACAACCTAAACCTAATGCATTGGACAGGAAAATTGCTGCAGAAAAGCCATAGCAACTTTGGAAAAAATCAAGAAAATGTGAAAACTGTTTTCCAGGTTCCAGCACGATTCAAAGCAATTGGTGGATTCTAATACATTGCTGGAACTCTCAGGGACCTTTTACAATCAAAATCACACGTTAAAGCTCAGGAAACCATCGTTTACAGTCACACGGTTTGAACATATTTTCCAGAATCGCATCTCATTATTCATGTGCATTTGACATTTTTTATTGGTTGTTTTGTGTTAATAGGGACCATACGAAGCTTTTGGCATAGGTGAATTGGATTAAAACGTCCTAAATCCAGAGATGCCATGAACAAATTCTAGGGTTTTCAAGTTCTGGAATTAGGGCTTTGTAAGCCAAGTAAAATTAGGATTCATGAGGCATATGGCTGAAATTGTTGAGCCAAGACGAGTTTAAATCCACCCTCGCGAAATATTTATGTGCACCAGGATTCTATTCGTTATTTTTCCTCATGCCAAATTGTGGGGGTTAAAAACCCCCGCTATCTATTTGTTTTTATAGGTACACAGCGAAGGAGATGAAGACGTGTTGAGTTGTGGTTGGAGAATTCAAACTACGCGCGTTTTTTTGTTGTTTCCAGCATGATTACTATTTTCTATATATTATATTTGTTTCTTATTATAATAACCAAAGAAAGCAAGTGGCCTGGTGGTAGATGCGCTGTACGTGAATCATTGGGACCTGGGTTCGAATCCCAAGTCCCCCAAAACCTTTGTTTCTATTTTTTCCCTTGTGTTCACATGCAGATTGCTAAAAGGTGTCTACCATATACCTCACGCCTCAGTGTGCCAAGTGGCTGGCAAAGCAGATCCAGTGGCCAAAAGATGATGAGTACCATACTCCCAGTCAAGGCACGCTCTGGACAATTCAAGAAAGTCAACAAAGGCTTGAGTGTTATTGGGCCAGAATTGCCAAACAAACCTCCTAATGGGCCCATCACCCCCCTGGTTTCCTTATTCTATTTTCTTTTATATTTTAATTTCTTTTAATTTCTTTTCATTAATTATTATTATTATTATTAACAAATTAATTATTTTCATAAAAAATCCAGAAACCTAAAATATTATTTATTTTTATTATTTATTAATTTCACTATTAATTATTATTTTGTAAATAAATTCTAACAAATTGATTTAGTTTAAATTAGGTTTAATTTTAATCTTTTTTCACAATAAATAAAATTAATATAGAATTAGGGTTTTCTTGATACTTTTAATTTCTTTTATCTTTTATTTTTATTAAGACATTAAAAAACTAAAAAATACTTTTTCTTGTAATTAATTAATTAATTAGTAAATTAGGTTTAATATTAATTAATTGCAAAAAGGACCACAATTCCATTCTTTTCTCAAAAAGGGTCAAAACCCTAAGACTTTTCCCGATTCAATTTTTCTCGCGCATGTTTATTCTTGATTCCTATTTTTGATCATATTTATGTATCTGTTCCGAGAATGTAATAGATAATTAGGACTTTTATCGCTTTCTTTATTTTTCTCGCATTTTACTTTTCAAGGGTTATGTTTTTGGCGATGTAAATACCCGACGCCTTGTAATAGCGTAGATTTACTTTCCGCAATTTATTTCCCGCAAATTATTAACTGTTAAAGATGCATGCCAAGACTTGCCTGAAAAATAAAATCAATTCGTAGCTCACCATGATACATGTGCAAAGATAATTTAACTGAATCCTGACACACTCGCACATGCCACTCTTAGGGTACGCCTCACTTGGTTGCCTCGACGTGGTCATTGAGTATAGGGTGTTTTAGAGGTCGCCCTCCTGTCTAAAGATCCAGTTGCCTCGAAACAGTTGCCTCGGATAAAAAAGGATCTAGGACATTAGGGTTACCGCTAAGGCGTCCTACTGGTGACCACAAATGTCCCTATAATCGAATTGACCCGACAAACTCCAACGACGGTGCTACCTACTTCTTAATAGTGGGATAGTACTGTCTAAAGGACATTTACACAGCTTAATTCCTTAGAGTAGGTAGATTTCTCCTGGGTACTTTCTCTTTCAAAAAAACAAAAACAACTTTTCACACCTACACTTTCAAAAAGTTTTCAAACAAATACTTCATACACTCTTGAGGACTGATACAAGAGTTACCTAGAAGTTTTCAAACTAAACTTTTTTCAAAACCCACAAACACAAGAAAAGCAAACAATTTTTGAAAACAAAGTGAGCAAGTACCTAAGAGCCCGTGGATAACCACGAATAGAAAGGGTGCTAACACCTTCCCTTTCTATAATCTACCTCCCGAACCGAGAAACATCTCGAAAAGGAATTTTGTTGTGCTTTTGTCCTTTCCTTGTTGGAGAACATAAAAGACGGTGGCGACTCTTGCTTACCGCGACATTTCGCGAACCAGCATAAAAAATAGTCAGTTCTATTTCCACCTATCACAGAAGTCATTGTCGTATCTCAGCATACGGCCCTGTGACATCTACACTCCCCACAGAGTAGAGGAAACTAAAGCTTTGACATCGGCTTCCACAAACAGGAGCTACGTTCCCCAGCAAAGTTCCTTCAGAGAATCGACATCTATATTCCCCGACCGAATTTCATAATCGCAAGCGGTTTGTAAAGTTGTCTCCCAAGCAGAGTTTATTTCTCTTAATACAGAAGCTCAATCCCTAACAGAGTTTATTCCTCTGGCCACGGAAGTTCATCCCCCAGCGGAGTTTATCTCTCCGAATCGGCAAGATCTTCCAGCAAAGCATATCCTCTCTCAAACAGAGTTATTCCCCTGCAGAGTTGTTCTCAAGCAGAGTCTCTCCGCGGCAGAATATCCGTAAACAATGGGAAAATCCCCAACATAGTCATCTCTGGTTCACCATCCCCAGTGGAAGTAGAAGAACCACTTTTTCTACGACAGTCAGGAACTCAATTTCCATTACTCTCCAACAGTAGTCAAGGATTTATTTTCCCAAACTCGGATGTGCCACAATAGCATTTCATGTTCATATATCATGACGTGCGCATACGTATTTCATACGGCATAATCTCATTTATTTTGAGAACATCATCATACAATGCATGTCATGCATCATATACGATTAATCATGTACCTTTTCAGGAAAGATGGTTATCATCAACAACTTCCAACAAGTTCAAGATTAGCTCTTGAAACTAAATAGAGTAATTATCTGCACGATCAAATGCAGCTTTACACGGGTTCGTCACGAAGCAATCTTACACGAGTTTCTCCTAAATGCAGCTTCACACGGGTTTATCCTAAAAAATCTTACATGGGTCCTTTCTCATACATTTCCGAATGAAGTTTTACACGAACTTATCATAAAGTAACCTTACCCAGGTTCCTTCTGAAGTTTTACACGAACTTATCACAAAGTAACCTTACACAGGTTCCTCATGAAGTTTTACACGAACTTATACCAAGGTGACCTTACCTAGGTTCCTTCTGAAGTTTTACACGAACTCATCCCAAAGTAAACTTACCAAGGTTCCTTCTGAAGTTTTACACGAACTCATCCCCAAGTAACCTTACCCAGGTTCCTTATGAATTTTTACACGAACTTATCACAAAGTAACCTTACCCAGGTTCCTCCTGAAGTTTTACACAAACTTATCACAAAGTAACCTTACCCAGGTTCTTCCTGAAGTTTTACACAAACTTATCACAAAGTAACCTTACCCAGGTTCCTCCTGAAGTTTTACACGAACTTATCCCAAAGTAACCTCACCCAGGTTCCTTCTGAAGTTTTACACGAACTTATCTCAAAGTAACCTTACCCCGATTCATTCTGAAGTTTTACACAAACTTATCACAAAGTAACCTTACCCGGGTTCCTCTTGAAGTTTTACATAGACTTAGCCCAAAGTAACCTTACCCAGGTTCCTACCGAAGTTTTACACGGACTTATCCCGAAGTAACCCTACCTAGGTTCCTCTTAAAGCCCTACACAGACTCCTCACAAAGCAACCTTACCCAGGTTCCTTCTCAGTTCAGATGCAGTTTTACCCAAACTCCTCACAAAGCAACCTTACCCAGGTTCCTTCTCGGTTCAGATGCAGTTTTACCCAAACTCCTCACGAAACAACCTTACCCAGGTTCCTTCTCACAAGCCCTACTATCCAGGTTCCTTCTCATAACCTTACCATCCAGGTTTCTTTTCTCTTATCTCCAGACAGCATTCCACAACACTGTAAGACCTGGACCTGATCAAACACGATCAGTTTCACCTTTCCCCAGTAAGTCGCGGTGTAGCCTGTACACTGACCAAATATGCAGTTCACCTCCAGAGTTAATTCCCCAGTAGAGTAACGGACAGCTGAAGATCCTAAAATTTTATATCTCCCGAGACAGATACCAACATTCCTCAGCAGATTCTTTCTCAACAACAGCAACAGGGACTCTCGTTAAAGTAATATCTCAGGAAATCCACATTCTCTAGATGGCATCTTTAAGCCCATCTCAGACAATTCTCCGTCACATCCATGATGGCATCTTTAAGCCCATCTCCGACAAATCTTCTATCATCAACCTCCAAATGGAATCTGTAACCCCATTCCTGATGTCACAAGTTGAGTGCCACTTCATGCGAGTGCAAATTTCTGGGCACTTTAGTGTTCAATCATCTTTCACCTTCAGATTACGAAAGGCAGACAAGCCAATCTACATCCGCAGGTTTAAGAAGATTGAACAGGAGTAGCTGTTGTACCCCAAAATTTTCCCTCTCATTTTACTCAACAAATGTCAAGTGAGGTCCCCAATTTGCTCAAGGTTGCCCAAGAGTTGACCAGACAAACTCTCTCCTAAGGCAGTATACCCCAAATTAGGGTTTCTATTTTCATCAAGATGGGTGGACCACAAAGGTCTCATATGCTATCCATGGTCTTAGTATGTTCTCAAGATCCTACATGTCAAGTTTCATGCCCTGCATAAGAAGTTTGCTCAGTAACCTACTCAAATGCTTGAGAAATCGACTGTATTAGGTCAAAAGTCAAGTGTGGCCCACATACAGTCAAACCTCAAGATTTTGGGTCAACATCAACATTTTTAAGTGAATTCCATAATTTGATCAAGGGTTAATCATGATTCCTCAAGGAATGCTCCAAATTCATAAAAACCCAAAAGTTGCTAAATTAGGGTTTCTTAGTAAAAGTCAACCCAACTTTGACCAAGCATAACTTCTTCATACTTTATCAGAAACTTTCCATCCAAGGCTCATTTTGAAGAGGATGAAATTCCCTACAATTCATCTTCAACGCTCAAGTTCAAAATATGCACTCATAAAAAGATATGAATTTTGACATTATAGGTCCTTTTGAAAAGTCAACAAAAACACCTTTTGGGTCAAAGCTTCATACATGAACGTGGAAGATCCAATTGAGATGAAACCAAAAGGTTTGTTTAGAGGACGTCCTAATATTTCTAAAAAGTACAAGAACACCCTCCTAGGGTCAAAATTGAGAGAGTTGTGCATTGTCAAAGTTGGCAATTTTTGGAAAATTGTCAAAAGTCAACATAAATCAAATTTGCATTTTTTCTAAAGGGGCCCATGATTTCTTGTTTGAAACATGTTTCTAATAGGACCCATGACCCCTGAGCTTTTCCACCTATTATTTTATTATTTTTATCATTTATTTTGATTTTTTATTCATTTAAACTAAAATAAATCAAATTAAATGGTAAAATAATAAAAGCAAATAAAATCTTGGGATTTTTGTGCACATTATGAGTCCATATACAGCTAGAATGGCATGTAATTCGTGCAAGGATGATTTAGATTGAAAAGTCGTGATTGGAGCTATTTTGGAAAGAAATCATACAAGGCCAAAATCAAATCAAATCTTCATAATTCCTGAAGATACCATGAGATTTCTTCCATTATTTTTGACCTAAATTCCTCCTCTATATAAACACAACACCCTCATACACTAAGGAGCACGAAATTGGCTGCCCAAGAACGCTCTCTAAAAACCTCAAATTATGTCAAAACTAGTGCAAAGTCAAAACCGAAGATCCAACCACTTTCAGTCCAAGCCATCAATTACAAATTATTCTTGAGGTATCTAAGGGTAAGAATAGGTCTAAAGTTATGGCCATTGATGCTTGAAACAAGCATACTCATCTTCTCCGATTTGCTTTTCTTTCAAACATTCATATAATTAATTTCACGCATTGCTAATGTTTATTAACTGTCCAAATGAGTTCTTGTTATTACATAGAACAGGTTTGAATCACAAACAATAGCTTAGCTTGGTGGATGAGGCGCCTAACTGTGACCCAAGGGGCATGGGTTCATCACCACCCCATGCATTTTTCACTTTTTTGACTATTTTCTTTTCTAACCCTTTTCATTTATTTATTTTCCACTTGGTTTGTTTTCTATCATTAATTTAATTAACATATAAAATCACAAAAAAAATCATTAAATATTAGTTTTAGGCTTTCAATTAATTAAAATATTTTTGACATAAAAGTTGTTTTGATTTAATCAATATTAATTTTATTTCATAATTAACTTGTAAATTAATCAGAGTTAGGTTTTTAATTATTAATTCACACTTTTATTATTTTCCTAACAATTTACTGCAGATTCAGTACATCACCATTCCATGCGTCCATCATACGGTCACAAATCATATCCTTTGGATCATCCCTTGGTCCAGATCCAGTGTCCAACCACAGCAGCCCATGGTGCACTCTCTGAAGCTAATCCACATGGGATCACACGCAAGGAACATGGGCCAACCAATTTGGGCCTAACAATTTGGAAATGCACCCCCCCCAGTCTGCATTCTACCACACAGGCCCGTTCTTTTCTTTTTTATTTTATTTCAATTCTTTTTATTGTTTTTATTTATTTATTTTATTTATTTTCCAAAAATCATTTTTAAATAAAAATCAGAAAATCACAAACAATATTAGGTTTAGTCTTTTTTTTCCATAAAATATTTAATTGCATTAATTAGTTTAATTAGGTTAACTTAAATCTTTTTTTCATAATTAAAATCAAATAGAAATTAAGTTTAATTCTTAATTTTAATTCCTTCTCAAAATAAAAAACACAAAACTAGGTTAATTGTTTTTTTTCATTAATTTAATGATTTTTCATAATTAAAACTTAATTAGATATTAGGATATTTTGCAATTTTTTCTTTATTTCCTTAAATAAAAATGACAAAAAATGATTTTTTTTTCCTTTAATTAAATTCAATTTGGTTTTCAAGGGTCAAAACCCTAATTTCTCGCATTTACGTTTGTCGTACGTACTTTTCATTATATTTTTGTAATTTCTCCGAGGTTGTAATAGTCTTTTAAACTAGGGTTTTATTTACTGTTTAATTTTCCCCCAAGTTTTGGTTATGTAATCCCCATTCCCCGAAGCCTTGTAATAATTAGATTTACTTTTCCGCTTTTAATTTCCGCAATCTTTAACTGTCTAGATGTATGGCTAATAGGATTGTATGGCAAGAATGTCTGGAAAATTAAAACGGTAGATCACCTAATATGCAAAGATTAAATAACTGAAACAAATCATATGCACATATTCACTCCTAGGGTTTACCTCACTTCGGTTGCCTTCGGTAAACAATCATTAAGCATAGGAGATTTTAGCGGTTTCCCTCCAGTCTAAAGAGATCAAAGTGTCCCACTCGAATGTTGCCTCGGAAAGTTCTTAAGACTCTAGGGTTACTACTAAAGTTTTCTAACTATTGCTTTAGTGATTGTACTTGTCCCTTTCGAATGTCCCTTACAACTCCAACAACGGTGATACCTACTCCTTAATAGTAGGATAGCGTTGTCTAAAGGAAATAGAACGGACAATCCTTTTTTCGAGTAGGTAGAATCTTAAGTACTTGCTCAATAAAAACTTTTCACACAAACACCTTTCAAAATAGTTTTCAAAACAAATTCATCACACCCTTGAGGACTGATATAAGGGTTATCACGAAGTAAAACATTTTCAAGATAAACACACACAAGCAATTTGAAAAATGAGCAAGTACCTAAGAGCCCATGGAAAACCATGGATAGAAAGGGTGCTAACACCTTCCCTTTCTATAATCTACCCCCCGTACTCAAAATATCTCAAAAAAAGGTTTTTTTCTGTTCTTTTTCCTTTTCCATGATTGGATGAAATAAAAGTTGGTGGCGACTCTTGCTTACCGTGACATTTTGTGAACAAAAAACGCAAAATGCAAACCAGTATTAAACAATCGGTTCTGCCACCGTACCACAGATCTCCAAACCCTGAATTCTCAGTTTCAGGAAACTCTACTAGCCCTAGCCAAGGGACAGCAAGATATGATGGCTTTGTTGGCCGTTAAGAAGAAAGCTCTACTCAACATGGGTAGAAGGTTCAAGGAGACAATCTGTTAAATCCCAGTAGAAGAAGATTCATCCGAAGAAGACGAGAACCAGATTTATGAGGTCAAGAGTACAAAGGATGACTGTATCAATGATCAAGTATTCGATGATGATTATTTCAACGAGCAATATCCACCTACTGATATCAAATACAAGCAGTTAGAAGACAGATTAAAAGCTGTTGAAATCTAAGTCGTCCCCGGTTTAGATTTTGATGATTTGGGTTTGATCTCTGGGGTAGTTATTCCCCACAAATTTAAAATAACAATCTTTGCAAAGTACGATGGGGTTTCTTGTCCAAAACTCCATTTGAAATCTTATGTGCGCAAGATACAGCTGCACACTGCTGATAAGAAGCTCTGGGTTCATTTTTTCCAAGAGAGTTTGGTTGGAACACAACTTGAATGGTTTTATCAGTTAGATGGTTCTCGTATCAATACTTGGGAGGATTTAGCTACTGCCTTCTACCATCAGTATCAGTACAATGCTGACTTGGTGCCAACGAGGGTTCAGTTGCAAGATATGACCATGGGGAAGAATGAAGGATTTAAGGAATATGCGCAAAAATGGAGAGACCTTTCTAGTAGGATCCAACCTCCCTTGACTGATAGGGAGCACATAGACATGTTCATGGGCACTTTATCTGGTCCTTTCTTTAATCTGTTGGTTGGCTGCTCTTCTTTTGGTTTCACCGAATTGATCTTAACCGGCGAAAGAGTTGAAAGTGGCATCAAAAGTGGGAAGATGTCTGTGGCATATACCTCCACTCCCAATCCTATCAGGAAACCTTTTGCTGCAAAGAAGGAAGTCAATGTTTTATACGGGGCAAGGGCCCATACCAAGAAGAACAATCACTCGTCTGTCAATGTTGTCTGAATCTCTAATCCAACTCCTACATCAAGACCATCTGCAAATCATCAATGTTTTGAAACTCCAAGAAGACAATTTACGAGGTTAGGCATGTCATTGTCTCAAGCCCTTCAAAATTTGATCAAGGCTAATTTAGTGACATTGTGCGATCCTCCCGCCAACCCTGACACCTCGTCACCAAAGTAGAATCTGAATGCTAAGTGTGCTTACCATTCAAGTAGCCCCGGGCACGAAACTGATCAGTGTTGGGCCTTGAAGAATAAAATCTAGGATTTGATTGACAACAAGACTATTGAGTTTGATCCTTCTCCAACACCAAATTTAATTATCGCTCTGATTCCGAAGCATGACAAAGGTGTTAATGTTGTCGAAGATATAATGTTTGTTGCCTCTGTTGAAGAATTGACTACTCCGCTGAATGTAATCAAGAACAATCTATTGAAAGATGGGATCTTCCCTGGCTGTGAAAAAGACTGTGTGTGCTGTATAAGACAACTCAATGGATGTGAAGGGCTAAAGAAAGGCATACAACGCCTGATGGATAGCCATGAAATTCTATTGTAAAAGACTCCACTTGCCAAGAGTGTGATTAACAAATGTGAAGACCTCTCCATTATTACCATCTCAAACAAACCTATTAGGATCACCTCCAAAGGTCCTATTAGGATTTCAAATGAACCCACTGTTGCTCCCTTAATAATTACCAATCCCGGACCAATTCCCTACTATTCAAACAAAGTGGTACCATGGAATTACGGTGTTGAGGTGTTCTATTATGGGATTAAATAAGATGCCTAGATCGAAGAAGAAAAAAGATGACAATGTCGATAACATAGCTGGTTCAAGCAAAGTAACTAGAACTGGGAGAATATTTTCACCCAATATCTCACCACCAATTGTTACAAAGACGCCCATCCATATTACTGCTACCAAGCCAAGTACCGATACAAGAGGGAAGGAGAAGTTTGTTGAGCCTGATATGATTGAAGTACCCTCCAAGGACATAGCTGATGAAGAACCCTCCACTCGCGAGATAGACGAGATTTTGAAGATCATAAAAAGAAGTGACTTTAAGATTGTAGAACAGTTGGGGAAAACCCCTTCTAAGATTTCGATGTTGTTTTTGCTGCTTTGCTCCGATGCCCATGCTCAAACATTAATCATGTTCCTGAAAAAGGCTCATGTCCCCTATGAGACAACAACAATCCAATTTGAGAATTGTGTGGCTAGCCTGACAGCTGATAATGGCTTGGGATTTTTAGATGCTGACTCAACACCTCTCGGGAAGAATCACAATAAAGCTTTACATGTTTCCATCGAGTGCAAAGGGACTACCTTAGCACATGTGCTAGTCGACACTGGTTCTTATCTGAATGTATTACCCAAGGGGGCTGTGATGCGGTGGGAGAACTGACCTGGGATTTTGCGTTTGTGTTTGCTAATGTTTCGGTTTAGCAAGAGTCGCCACCGACTTTTTATTTTATCCTAAGGAAAGGTCAAAAAGCACAGGAAAGACATTTGAGATGTTTTCTTGGGTTCGGGGAGTATATTATAGAAAGGGAAGGTATTAGCACCCTTTCTATCCATGGTTATCCATGGGCTCTTAGTTACTTGCTTAGATCACTTGCTTTGCTTTTCAATTGTTTGAAATGGTGCTCTTCAATTGTTTGAAATGGTTCTTTGTGTGTGGTTTTGAAAGATGTTTTGAAAAGAGGCCATCGTCGTGGCAACCTTTGTAATGATTCTTGTTTGAATGTATACAAAGGTGTTTTTGTATTTTGAAAAGTTTTCAATGTTTGAAATTAGGGTTTTGAAATTGTGTTGTGAAGTGTGTTTTGAAGATAGCAAGGATGTTTTTGCAAGCTTTTGATCAAGTAACTAAGATTTGTCTACCCTATTTTACTCAAAGATCTTTCTTATGTTTTTAACCCTTTTAACAGTGTTGTTTCACCATTGTATTTGATGAACAACCTTGTGTTAGGATGTTAAACGGGACAGGCGCGGGTCATCGTATAGACCATGATAGCAATAATGTCAAGCATTTTTGGCAATTTTCTTGAGGGACTTGATCATTTTGTTTAGGCAACTCAGATAGCGTCATCGAGGGACTATGATCTTTTGTTTTGTTTTTGTTTTGCCAAAGTACTTGACATGCATACCATGGCCCATTTTTGAAGGCAACAAGTGGATTGTAACCCTAGGGGTGCAAGTGCGCATTGTGTTTGTTTTTTTCATGCATTTTTGTCTTTGATTAGGTCAAACTATTTGTTGGTTTTGATTTTGCATACAAACCCTAAGTCTAATCATGGCATAATTGAAAGTATTTAAAGGTGCGAGAATTTAAATTCTGCACTATTACAACATGATATAGGGAGGGGGGTACAAATTTGAATAGGGGATTATTTAGACAAGAAATTAAACCCTAAATTATTACAACCAAATTGAATGTGTAAGGCATAACAATTAAATGTACAATATTTAAATAAATACCATAAATAAATATTAAATAAAATGTATTATGCAAAAAAAGTTTTTATGTATGTAAAAAAGTATTTTTAATGTGAAATGTAAAGAAATAAATAAAAAAAGTCAATTTTAATTATTTTTGTTTTTAGGGCAAAAACCCTAATTTCTTAAATAAATAGTATTATTTATTATTTATATACAATAATGCATCAATTTATACAAAAAATAAAAGTATATAAAAAAAAGGTATTTTTAGTATAAAATATTAATAAAAATAAAAATGTATTATTTTTTGTTTTTTGTTCTAATTATTTAATAAAATATAGTATATATGTATATATATATATGTATTAAATGTATTAAGTGTGTATAAAAATAAAATAAATTATTTACAAAATGTATATATTTCAAGAAAATATTTTCAAATGTGTATAAAAATAATAAAATGAAAATAAAAGTATTATTTGTATTATTTTTTAATTTAAACAAAATAAATATAAAGTATCTAATGTATTAATGTTAGAAATAATTGAAATAAATACCCAATAAATATAAAAATTTATAAAAATATTTTTTAAGTATTTTTTATATTTGAAAATAAAATATCAAAGTCTGAAATAAAATAAAAATGCAAAAATGATAAATATACAAGAAATGGGCCAGGGGGTGTGAAACTAAAAAATGGGGTGTGAAAAGCAGGAAGTAGCCAGGCCCAGCCCAGCTACTTCATCTTCTTCCTCTGTCAACAAAAATGCGCGCCTAGCTTGGTTCAAACCTGTATCTCCTGATTCAATGCTTTTTTGACAAAACTCAAAACATGAAACTTGTAGAGCATCAAACAACGAATCTAACCATATAAAAAACTTAAGCTAACTCTCAAAGACCAGAGAGAATTTCTCTGGCCCTAATTTCTAACCTAGTTTTTTCAGAAAGTTCATGGATGAAATTCTCCTAGCATAATTAATATAAATGAAAACTAAGCACATGTATGGTTTCAGGGCTATGAATACGACATCTTTCATTCACAAACCTAAGTCTAACTATTCCTAAATAGAGAGATCGAAGTTCATGAAATACTTGTTTCAGTTGAGTTCGAGTTGGACAATGCAACAACTTTCAATGGTGCTTGAGGTCCTTTTGAGCTTTCCTGATGTCCACTGAAGCTTTCCCAATGCTTGGTTTGTTTTGAAGTAGTCTGAATCGTGCTATAGAACTCAACCTGCAAAGCTTCCAAACAAAAATGGCAATGTGTGTTAATGGAGTTACAGTTGGCAATGGAGGTCTGGAATAGTTTAGGTGAGTTGAATGGAAGGTATTGGAACAAGTTTGAGGCAAAACGCACGAGGCAAAGTGGAGATGAAAGTGATTCTGCAAGGCTTGCCCTGTTTTGCAGAAAAATGGAGATTTTGTGTACAAGGAGGTTTTAGGGGTCAAGGGCTCATGCTTCTTGCTTGCTAGGGTATGAGAAACTTGTTTGCAATCTTTGTGTAAGCTGACTATGGCTGGTTTTTGAGTTGGGAGGATTTGGACAAATTTCTTCTTTGTGAAGAAAGAAAGTGTAACTACTTCTCACAGGCCTGCACCAGTCATGTATTATGCTGAATACAATCTCCTTGATACTTGCAATTTGTGGATTTGATTTTGCTTCAGATATATGGCCCCATGCTTCAAAGATCATGGTTTGACATAAAGCATATCTTTTCAAAAATGGCAATGTACCTTTTTCTAATTAAGGATTAGTTTTGTGTGTAATGTCCAAATGGCCAAGATAAAGCATTAGCTCAGTGGATTTTCATTCAATTATGGAGTGTGAATTGGTTTAGAGGCCTGTAATTGTGAACTATGCTAGCTTGGTCAGATTTGGCAAATGGTATGAACATGTATTGGCCATGGTTACAAAGTGAGTTTCTTCCAACTTCAAGCATTCGATTCTCCATAACCACAAAGGTGTTTGAGGAGTTCTTGGACAATTTAGAAAGCTTGCAACATGTACTATAATCCATATTTGAAATGAAACTTGAAACTCCAAGTGGAACTATGTGAAAAATGTCCAAGAAGATGGGTCAAAATCCTGCCTAAACTAGGGCAAAATTTCTCTAAGTTAAAAGTTTTAGGTACCCTTGTTCCAAAAATCATAACTTGAGATCCAAGCTTCTTTTGAGAAAACTTTGTGAATCAAATTTGTATACTTTGTGATGGACTACAACTTTCATGTTATAAGTTTTGTTTGAATCCATTTACATCTTGATGAGAAAGTGGGGTAAAGTTAGGAAAAAATAAGAAAATTTTATAACTTAGAAAATTTCTAAGTTATGAAAATTTTACATTTTAAACCCTAATTTGCAATTTTGGGTTTCTTGATGAACAAGTTTCATAATTTGACATGTCTTGATGAAAAATGACCCTTGGCACTTGATTTTGACCAAAAAGTCAAAGTTTGACTTTTCAATATACAATCAAATTTTGATCAGTTGACTGGAAAAAATTCATCTGTCAATCCTATGCATTTGAGATCTTTTGAACTTGTTGAATAGGTCAAGACAATTTCATTGAGTCCTTGTGTCCATGGTTGAGCTTGATTTGCCATTGGCTAGGTCAAACAGTCAAAAATTGCCCTTGTGTAGTCAAAACCCTAAAAATGATCATTTTGCCCTTTTTGTGATCTGATCAAATTTCTTGTGGAATTGTGATCCAAACTTGATCAAATGGTTCATATGAGTTCATAATGTTGATGTGGGTCAAAATTCATGAGGTTTGACTGTCAATTGGCCACAGTTGAATTTTTCCCCAATACAGCTGATTTCTAGGTCAACTGTCCAATTGACTGGGCAAAAATTTGAATCAAGGCTTGAAACTGGGTATGGACAAACTTGTGAGTCCAACATGAAGTATGAAAGTCATTTTGGGCATCTTGGGTCAAAACATCCCTGTGCAACCTCAAGAGTCTTGAGCAGAGCAAACCCTAGCTTGATCTTGAGTTCCAAGAGTCTTGTGATGAGAAATGTTGATAAAATGAGAGGGAAAATTTTGGGGTACAACAGTTGCCCCTGTTCAATCTTCTTGAACCTGAAGAGTTAGATTGGCAAGTTTTCCTTTCGCGACTCGAAGGTAAAAGAGGATTGGACACTAGAGTGCCCGTAAATTTGCACTCGTCAAAATATAGCTGAGGAAATAGGCTTAAAGATGCCATTTGGAGATGGTAGAATCTCGCTGGAGATGGGCTTAAAGATGCCATCCAAGAATGTTTGTTAAATTGCAATGCTGTAGGTCAGAAGAATGAGCATCAAAATGGTATCCGTGTCTGGAATGCATTTGAACTGTATCTGGAGACTGAGTTTGTATGAGCGAAAGAATGGCGTCCGTGTCTGGAGCGTATCTGAGTTGTAAATGTATTTGGACTTTGAATGAATATCAGAATGACTACCATGTCTGGAGTGTATCTGTATTGTGAATGGGTAACAGAGAAGCATCTGTGTATGGAGCAACTGTGTGTTGGGGATAAGTTATGAATGAGTGACAGAATGGCAACCGTGTCTGGAGCATATCTGGACTGTATCTGAAGCTGAGATCTGTATGAGTAGCAGAATGACTTCCGTGTCTGGAGTGTATCTGGAACTGTAACTGGGATCTGAATAAGTGATAGAATGATTTCCGTGGCGACTACACTGGGGAGAATCAAACTGCTGGTGTAAAGGGCCAGAATGGCATCCGTGTTTGGAGCGTATCTGAACTTGTAGTTGAATCTGAATGAGAGATAGAATGGCTTCCGTGTCTGGAGCGTATCTAGTCTGTATCGGATTGCTGAAGTCTGAATGAGTAGTAGAATGACCGTCGTGTCTGGGGTGTATACGTACTGTATTTTGACTTGGATTTATGAATGAGTAATAGAATGACCGTCGTGTCTGGGGTGTATCCATATTGTATCTGAATAATTGTTAATGATAGCCTTTTAATCTTATCCTGAAAAAGGGTAAAATGTTAGCTAAAATACAAAGTTATGTTGCATGATACGTATGATGCAATGAACTGTGTTTCATCAATGTTTATGATATATGAATGTAATAGTTATGCATGTAAGCTGAGTAGCTGTCTTGCCGAGGAGACTAAATTCTTGACTGCTGCTGGGGATTGAAAATCCTTTGGCTGCTGCTGGGGAAAGTAAATCCCGACTGATGCTGAGGACTCAAAAATATTTGTTGAAGATAAGGAACTCTTGCTGACTGCTTGGGGGTTAAAGAATCTCTGATTGTTTTGAGAAATGAGAAATCCTGGGACCAATGCTGGGGATTGAAAATCCTTAGTGACTTGTGGGGATTTACAAGGGTTCTGACAACTTCTACGGGGAATGAGGATCCTTCATGACTTTCCTGGGAAATAAGGAAAACTCTGAAAATCTCTACTGGGGAATTAAAACCTGGGAGGTTTCTGCTTGGAGAAATGGGATCGAGAATCTTCGATCTGCTGGGAGATAACTCTGTGGGGAGAATGTTTACTCGGCCGGTGAAATCAAGAGGTTTGGGTTGTATGCCAAACTACTGGGGAAGTTGGGGGAAGTTGAACAGTTCCCATCGGGGGTTGATAGTTGGAAATTTGACTTCGCCGGGGAAGAAGGTTTAGAATACTCTGGCTCCGCTGGGGGATAGGTTTTTCAGGGTTTTCAGGCTCCATTGGGGATCGGAAGTTTGAACTCTGATGGGAACTTTTAAACTTAACTCAGCTGGGGAATCCAGTTTAGAATGTATTGGCTCCGCTGGGGATCTTGAAGCTTAACTCCACCGGGGACATGTACTCCAAGGTTTTAGCTTTGTTGTGGATCTGAATGATGTATTGTAGGGGATTTCTTCTGGATCAGCACAAAGATATCTTCCTACGCCTTCAACCTATCAGTAATTATCCTTTCTCAATTTCGTTTTATTTGTAAGCAGTGATTATATTCAAATGCATATGCCTATTCAACAAAACATTGGACGTTTTCAAATAAAACATAAGTGTAAAAAGAAAAGAGAGGTAAACAAATTTTTGCACTTTGAAGTATCTTTGTATTAACTTTTGTAAGTATCTTTGTACAAAGGAGACAGACATCCTAGTAAGAGAATACTGTCATAAAAATTGAGAAAAAATTTTATACTACAGAAAGATGGCTATGTGTAATAATTCCATGGGGTTCCCATTCTGCTATAGCCTTCACAACTCTGAGTGTCTTGTCCATTCGTTGCTTCGTCCGTCGATGACTGGATTGATCAGTAGCTTGGAGCTTTGTTGGTGAAGAGATTGTCCTTAAAGTGATCCGACGAGACATAGTCATACGCTTTAATTCCCTAACTTTTGCCTGGACCTCCCTTTCGGGTTTTCGATCCACCGGGAAACCCTTTTTTGCCCAAGTCGCCCTTTCGGGTTTTCAACTTGCCGGGTGTACATATTTTTTTTGTTTTATCCCTAATTTTTGCCTGAATCGCCCTTTCGGGTTTTCGATTCACCGGGATGCCCATTTTTTCCCAAGTCGCCCTTTCGGGTTTTCAACTTGTCGGGTCATTTTATGCGTAGTATCTTTTGACAATGTCTGCGTTCGCAGGGTGCGGCAAGTCATTGCCGTCCATGGTGGTCAGAATCATTGCCCCACCAGAAAAGATGCTCTTGATTACAAATGGTCCTTCGTAAGTAGGAGTCCACTTGCCCCTAGGATCACTTTGCGGTAAAATTATCCGCTTGATTACAAGATCTCCGACTTGATATACCTGACGTCTGACTTTCTTGTTGAAAGCCTTGATCATCCGTTTTTGATACGTCTGACCATGACAAACAGCAGTAAGTCGCTTCTCATCGATCAAGTTAAGTTGATCAAGCCGGGTCTGAATCCAATCATCTTCACTCAAACCGGCATCCTTCATAATCCTCAAGGAAGGAATCTGAACTTCCATAGGTAGAACAACTTCCATGCCATATACCAAAGAAAAGGGGGTTGCCCCTGTTGAAGTACGTGCCGTGGTACGATATCCATGCAGAGCAAACAGTAACATCTCATGCCAGTCCTTGTAGGTGACTGTCATCTTTTGAATGATCTTCTTGATGTTTTTGTTCGCGGCTTCAACAATGTCAGTCCTGCTAGCTAATTTTCTTCTCGCGGGAAGTGCTCGAAAGTAATCTGCTCGAAATGAGGAAACAATGTCAAGACATGTTCTTTGTATGGGATAAGATTAGGATGTTTGGTGTCCCACTCTCCTTTGACTTGACTGATAACCAAAGCCGAGTCCCCAAATACGACCAAATATTTGATTCCCAAGTCTATAGCAGCCTTGAGACCAAAGATGCAAGCTTCATATTCAGCCATGTTGTTGGTACAGCTGAAGCAAAGTCGGGCAGTGAAGGGTGTATGGCAGCCTTTTGGAGAAATGAGTACCGCACCGATACCGTTGCCAAGTGCATTTGAAGCACCATCAAAGTACAGGGTCCATCGGGATCCTTGTTCAGGTCCATCATACAGTCTTTTACCTTCAATGTTGTCCAATGTCATGATGTCCTCGTCAGGGAAGTCGAATCTCATAGATTGGTAATCTTTGATGGCTTGATGAGCTAGATGGTCAGCTAGTACACTCCCCTTTATAGCTTTTTGGGTAGTATACTGGATATCATGCTTAGTCAGGATCATTTGCCATCTAGCAATTCTTCCAGATAAAGCAGGCTTCTCGAAGATATACTTGATCGGATCCATTTTGGAAATTAGCATAGTGGTATGAGTCAACATATATTGCCTTAGCCGGCGAGCAGCCCATACCAAAGCACAGCAAGTTTTCTCGAGCAGTGAGTAGCGAGTCTCACAGTCGGTAAACTTTTTGCTAAGGTAATAAATGGCATGCTCTTTTCAGCCAGACTCGTCATGTTGGCCCAGCACACACCCCATTGAGTTATCCAAAACAGTCAGATACATGATTAACGGCCTTCCTTCGACGGGTGGCATCAAGATAGGAGGTTCTAGTAAATACTCCTTGATTTTATCAAAAGTAACTTGACAATCATTGTTCCATTCAACTACCTGATCTTTCTTCAGCAGCTTGAAGATTGGCTCACAGGTAGATGTCAGGTGAGAGATGAACCTCGCAATATAGTTTAAGCGTCCCAAGAATCCTCTAACCTCCTTTTCAGTGCGGGGGCAGGCATTTCTTGTATAGCCTTTACTTTAGCTGGATCAACCTCAATGCCTTTGTTGCTGACAATAAATCCCAAGAGTTTACCAGACCTAACTCCAAAAGTGCACTTGCTTGGGTTTAATCTGAGCTTATACTCCTTCAACCTGGCAAATAGCTTCTGCAAATGATCAAGGTGTTCTTCCTATGTCTGTGATCGGGCTATCATGTCGTCTACGTAGACTTCAATCTCATGATGTATCATATCATGAAACAAAGCTACCATGACACGTTGATAGGTTGCCCTTGCATTCTTTAGTCCGAATGGCATCACTTTGTAGCAGAAGGTACCCCATTGCGTGACAAAAGTAGTTTTCTCCATGTCCTCGGGGGCCATTTTGATCTGGTTGTATCCCGAGAATCTGTCCATGAAAGAAAATACTTTGTGCTGAGTTGTATTGTCAACCAAAATGTCGATATGTGGCAGTGGAAAATCGTCTTTAGGGATAGCCCTGTTTAAATCTCGATAGTCCACACACATTCTGACTTTGCCGTCCTTCTTAGGCACGAGCACAATGTTAGCAACCCATTGTGGATAGGAAGTAACAGCCAGAAAGCCAGCATTGAATTGCTTCATTACCTCAGCCTTGGTCTTCTTAGACATGTCAGGACTCATTCGGCGGACCTTTTGCTTGATCGGTGGACAGTCTTCTCTTGTAGGGAGACGGTGAACCACGATATTTGTGTCCAATCCTGGCATGTCTTCATAAGACCAGGCGAAGATTTCAACATATTCGTTCAACAACTGCACTAAGCGCTCCTTGACACTTGGTTCCAGGTTGGCACCCACTTTTACTTCTTTCATGTCTTCCTCTGTCCCCAAGTTGATGGTTTCTAACAACTCTTCATGAGGCAGAATAGCCCTCTCTTCTTGTTGTAGAAGTCTGGCTAACTCTCTCGGCACTTCACAGTCTTCGTCAACTTCGTACTCAGCATGATTGACCAAATCTTCAGAGTTATCGAAGGCTAAAGCAGAATAGTCACCCATGGAATCCGGAGTGGATGGGTACCTGCATTTGTGAGTGTGGGTGTGTGTAAGGGATAGTCATCCTTAAACAAACAAAAATGCAAAAGGAAAGAAAATGAACACAACAGTTTAAAGATGAAGACGTCCAATGATTCATTAAAACATGGCATATGATAATGAAGAAAATCAAGCCCTTACAAATGGACCTACATGCCCCGGGAAAGGCATGAGGTGTGTGATCGGTGGATCTGGAACTGACTGTTTAACGCTGGTTCGCGAAATGTCGCGGAAGCAAGAGTCGCCACCGTCTTTTATTTTCTCCAATATGGAAAGGACAAAAGCACAGAAAAATTCCCTATTGAGATTAGCTCTCGGTTCGGGAGGTAGATTTATAGAAAGGGAAGGTGTTAGCACCCTTTCTATCCATGGTTATCCATGGGCTCTTAGATACTTTCTCATTTGTGTTTTCAAAAGGTTTGTTTGCTTTTCAACTGTGGGTTTAAAAAAAGTTTCGTTTAAAATTTTAGTTCGACTCTTGTATCAGTCCTCAAGAGTGTTTGAAAAGTTGTTTTTGAAATCTTTTTGCAAAGTGTCGGTGTGAAAAGAAGTTTTTGATTTGTTTTGAATTAGAGCAAGTATCTACGAGTCATCTACCTACCCTAAGGAATTCGTCTGTGTAAATGTCCTTAGGATAGTGCCATCCCACCATTGAGAGGTAGGTAGCACCACCGTTGGAGGTATTCGGGTCAATTCGAGGGTTCGGGACATTGTGATCACCAGAGCAATGGGAAGACACCTTAGAAGCTACCCTCATGCCATGTTCATGGACATGAGGACTTACTAAAACATCCTCTACTCGACGACCACTTTTCGAGGGGTAAGGCAACAGCGAGGCGTACCCTAGGGGTGGTGTGTGAATTGTGTGTCATTTTCAGTTATATTTGTCTTGTTCATGCGTTTGTTATCTACGCTTTGTTTTTATTTTTGGCATTCATTCTTTCATGCAAATTATTAGCAGTTAAAAAGTGCGGGAAGATAAAAGTCCTACGCTATTACAAAGGCGCGGGTCTACATCGCCAAATTAAACCAAGACCCGATTTGAAATAAATAAAGATGCGGAAAGATAAATATCCTAATTAATCTATTACAAGGCTTTGGGGCAAGTACATCAATTTCACAAAGAAAAACAAAATAAACGCGCGAAGAGAAAATTAAATTCGAAGGTGCGAGGGAGTTGGACCCTTTTAAAGAAATTAAATCGAAATTGTAAATTAATTAAATTAAATAAAAGCAAGAACTTATTTTTTTGGAGTTTTTTTGTATTTATGGAATTTTAATGAGAAAATTAAATGGAATTTAAAAGCCTAATTCTAAACTATTTTTAATTTATTAAAAAAAATGTTTAAGTTGTAACCTAATTTACATTAAGTATTTACATGGCATATTTATTTATAAAAATAACTAATATTTAATAATAGTAAAAAAGGAAAAGAAAAAAGAATAAAAAAACAATAAAACCCTAATCTCTATATTTTTTAGTTTATTAAAAAAAACATTGAATTAAACCTAGAATTAAAACTAAATAAGTTAACAAAATTTATTTATAAAATAAAACATTAATGAATTAAATAATAAAATATATTTTTTATTTTTTTGACTTTATGATTTTTTGGTATTTTTATATTAAAAAGATTAATTTTATGGATTTAAATAAAACAAAGAATATAATTAAAATAAATAATAGAAAAGAATAAAAAATAGAAAAAAGAAAGGCAAACATGGAGGGTTTGTTGGCCCTTTTGGAGGTATGTTTGAGCAATTTGGCCCACCATAGTCAGGCCTTTTTTGACTTCTTCTGATTGCGTACGCATGCGTTGACTAGCGTGTATCCTGGAACTCTTATCATGGCCTTTGGATTCATCTCCTGGGGCACTTGGCAAGCCAAGGCATGGAGTTGTATGGTGGACTTTTGGGCGTATTAGACACCTAATCAAATTATGAGAAAAAATAGAAGGAAATATGGGGGACCTGGGAATCGAACCCAGGTCCCAACGTTTTCCAAACGCACGTTCCACCATCTGAGCTGTATGCGCGTATTTGTTAGTCAATGGAATATAAATAATATAAATGAAACAAGCGCTTATAGTATTAACCAAGCAAAAAGTGCGCCAGCTATTCAAACTGGCCAACCCATGTCCAACACCTCAGCGTCTTCTCCATCACGCCTTTGTTTTGACGGAAAATATAGAACAGATAGCGGGGGTTTTAAACCCCCACTAAGTGGTACCTACAAAAAATAGCGAATAGAGTATCACGTAATATAAATTAGGCGCGATAGGATCAATCGTTTCGTCCAGATGCCCTGGTTTTGATGGTACTAGTCTTGCTGTCTAATTTTTCCATATGTAAAAGTCCCCAATTTAGGAGCTTTGAAAACCTAGAAAATTTCCATGGCAGATTCTCGTACAGGGCACAAAAACTCAATTAAATGATGCCAACAGATTTAGAACAACCATATTAGTATAAATCAACAAGAAAAATGCAAGGATGATGCGTATAAATTAAAACACGAATATAAGAAATATCAAGAACAGGACGGCTTCATTCTACCGATTCTTGAGGTTAGAGGCTATGGTTTTGATTGGAATAGATCCCTGGTAACCTTGGCAAGCTATTGGAATGGTTATCTTGCCTTGAAACGCACTGAAACTGTGTTTTCAGTTTTGAAATATTTGGTGAAAATTGCAAAGTTTGTTTGTGATTTTGAGCGCAGCATTCAGGTCCTCAGCATTAGGGTTGTGTTTGTGTATGTATATGGAATGAATTAGGGTAGAAATCCAAGTCCATAACCCATGGAATCAATGCTTTTGAATTTTGTGATCTTGCATAATCTTTTTCAATCTTTCTCATGTCTTTTTGATACCAATCATGGCCAAATCTTTCCATATTAGTGATGCACGAAATCTTGAGGTTTTATGGAGAGAATATGCTGCAAAAAGGGATTGGAAAACATGTGTTTAGTATTTTTGTCATATTTTATTTAATTAAATAAATTAATGGTGATAAAAATTCAAATAAATAATACAAAATGATGAAATAACTCCCCTTTGGGTCAATAGGTCGTGCATAGCTTTTGGGTGATGATTCTTGGAAGAAATTGAGGCCCATTAGCAATTTTGAGGCATTTGAAGCAAAGTTGACTTTTCAAAATTCCCAAAAATTTCCCAACTTCCACAAGGCATATCTTGCTCAATATTTAAGCTTTGATCATGTCCTTGGACATTTTGGAAAGGTCTTGAAGTCCTCTAACCAATGCCTTTGGTCCCATGTCATTTTGATTTACCAATCTCAAGTTATGGTCTTTGACTTAAAGTGCCTTTTTGTTGACTTTTGAAAATGATCTATAATGTTGAGATTGATAACTTTTTGTGAGAGCATTTCTTGGACTTGAAGTGTGAAGAGGAGTTGTAGGAAATTTCATTCTCTTCAAAATGAGCTTTGGATGGAATTTTTCTGATAAACCATGTGGAAGTTATGCCTTGGTCAAGTTACAGTTGACTTTTTCAACTGTCCAAATATGGAAACTTTTGCATCTTGAGACTTTTTGAGCCATACTTTGAAAATCATGATCAAGCATTGATCAAATGATGTTTGTGGCTTCAAAATAAGATGTTGATAAAAAATTTGGACTTTTGACTATCAAATGACCATTCTACCCCTACAGTTGACTGCTGAGCAATTAGGGCATTTGACTGTGCAATTTTGTGTTGTAAGTCTTGAAACTTGACATGAGGATGCTTGACAATTTTTATAGGCATGTGGGACTTGATTGGACCCTTGAAAACTTCCATTTCTTTGACAGAACCAAAACCCTAGTTTTTGACTGTTAGGAGGCCCTTGAACTGTGCAACCCTTGGGATATTTTGAAGCATGCTTTTGGCAAATCTTGAAGAATATGGGAGGGAAAATTTTGGGGTACAACAGTTGCCCCTGTTCAATCTTCTTAGACCTGAGGATGTAGATTGGATGTCGTGCCTTTCGTAGTCCGAAGGTGGAAGATGATTGAACACTAGAGTGCCCAGAAATTTGTGCTCACATAGTAGTGTGATGTTGGGAATGGGCTTATAGATTCCATTTGGAGATTGATGGATAGGTGGATGGGCTTATAGATGCCATCTGGGTGTTGATTGCGTAAGAGATTCCTTAGCGAGAATTTGCATACCTGAAAAAGAAAATGATTACCTGGCCTGTTACAGGAGCTGGTCTTCAAACTCTTTATATAGATGCGTCCTGACTGGTTACAGGAGTTGAATCTGGAGCTTCAAAAGGTAATGAATGAACCAGGGATGGTTACTATCTCAACGGGACGGCGAGAGAACCTTGGACGATTACTACCTCAACAGGAACGCTGAGAGAATCTTGGGTGATTACTACCTCAACAGGAACGCTGAGAGAATTCGGGAGCGATTACTACCTCAACAGGAACGCTGAGAGAATCTTGGAGTGATTACTACCTCAACAGGAATGCTGAGAGAATCTTGGAGCGATTACTACCTCAACAGGAACGCTGAGAGAATCTTGGATATCTTCTACTGGGATAAGAATCAGGGAGATCTTAGGGTCGATCTGACTGAACCGGAGAAGGCCTTTGACTGGATAAGAATCAGGAAAATCTTAGGGTCGATTTAACTGTACCGGGCAAGGTCTTGGAATATCTTCAACTGGATAAGAATCAGGGAGATCTTAGGGTCGATCTGACTGAACCAGAGAAGGCCTTTGACTGGATAAGAATCAGGAAAATCTTAGGGTCGATTTAACTAAACCGGGCAAGGTCTTGGAATATCTTCAACTGGATAAGAATCAGGGAGATCTTAGGGTCGATCTGACTGAACCAGAGAAGGCCTTTGACTGGATAAGAATCAGGAAAATCTTAGGGTCGATTTAACTGAACCGGACAAGGTCTTGGAATATCTTCAACTGGATAAGAATCAGGGAGATCTTAGGGTCGATCTGACTGAACCAGAGAAGGCCTTTGACTGGATAAGAATCAGGAAAATCTTAGGGTCGATTTAACTGAACCGGACAAGGTCTTGGAATATCTTCAACTGGATAAGAATCAGGGAGATCTTAGGGTCGATCTGACTGAACCAGAGAAGGCCTTTGACTGGATAAGAATCAGGAAAATCTTAGGGTCGATTTAACTGAACCAGACTAAAGTCTTGAAATATAGCTGAGAACTTAACTGGATCTTTCCTGAAAGGTAAAGGTCAGTCATATGCAATGCATGATATGGATCAAGCAATGATGTTTTCAACATAAATGATATTTGTAAGATATGATGCATATATCCATGTTATAATGTATGGAAATGTGATGTTTATGAACATATGTTTTCGTCTAGGAAAGTAAATCTTTGACGGGTGCCGGGAAGTTAAATCCTGGGCTGATGTAGAGCTTCTGTTTCCACTGGGGAGTGATGGTTGCAAGAATACCGGTAGGAGAAGATAACTTCGTTGGGGAATAAACTTGGCGAATAGAACACTCTGCGGGGAGAAAAATTACTTTAGCGATCTTGCTGGGGAACAGTACTCTGTGGGGAGAGAGGTACTTGCTGGGATATTGATGGTAACTCCGTTGGGGATACCGTTGTTATGTTGGAAGTGTTAATAGACTTCGCTGGGGATAAGGAGACTTTACCGAGGACGATCTTTCCGTGGATTTTGGCTGAGGATAAACCAGTTATATCTTGGTAGGGAAATAACCTTTGAATAAAGTCGGGACGCGTTCGTGCTCTGTAGGGGGTAAACTTCCAGAATCTACTGGGGATAAGCTTCCTGCTGGAGGAGATGGATTCAAATTTTCCTGGGGAAATCTGGATTGGACTCTCCTGGGGAAATTTTGAGATGTACCGGAAGTGACTCCACTGAATGTCTGGTATACCGCTGGGGAACAGTCTTAGACCAAGACTGCCGGGGATGCTTGTTAAGAATGTTTGCATATTGCTGGGGAATGTTGAGATCTGTTGGAGGATACCCAACTTCCTTAAGGCTGATAATATGGTTTTGCTTGGGGAGAGTGCATTGATTTGCTGACTCACTCTCTGGGGAATTAAGATGTATTGGTTATGTTCTTCAGCTGAATCTACCTTGCTACTTTGGCGGACAGAGCAATTAGATCGCTTAGACAACTCTTTATTGCCCCTGTTTCTAATGTTACCTGTAATTAATCCTTTGTTTCATATGCAAATATTTATGAGTTAGCAATTAGTGTCAATGCATATATCACAAATTGAACCTTGGACGTTCTTCGCAAAACAAAACAGAAAAGGAAAAACAACTGGCAATTTTAACTGAAAAGTGATTTTGTATTGATTTTGAATTTGAATTGCCTGTAAATAGGCGTTTATGTACGAGAGGCTGACATCCTAATAGGAGAACGCCGCCGAACAAAAGAATTTATACAATTTGTACAAAGGGAGAATAAAACAGCTGTGTGAAAAGAATAATCCCACTGGGTTCCAACTCTGCTATTGCCTTTATATCTTCGAGCGTCTCATCACTTGATGACCTAGCTGAAGATGAAGCTGATTGATCGATGCCGTCTGAACTTGATGTTGATACCGGATTCTGGATGCGAAGTGATCCGATGAGACATAGTATTACGCTTTATCCCTAACTTTTGCCTGGACTGCCCTTTCGGGTTTTCAGTCCACCGGGATACCCATTTTTGCCCAAGCCGCCTTTTCAGGTTTTCGACTTGCCGGGTGTACATATTTTTTTCATTTCATCCCTTCATTTTGCCCGAACCCTTTTGGTTCGCCGGGAAGCCCTAATTTTTGCCTAGGTATGTCAACCTAGCGGGTCTTTTTTATGCGTAGTATCTTTTTACTATGTCTGCATTGGCGGGGTGAGGAAGGTCGTCACCATCCATATTGGTTAGAATCATGGCTCCTCCTGAGAACACATGTTTAACCACAAATGGCCCTTCATACGTAGGGGTCCATTTTCCCCTTGGATCACTCTGAGGAAGGATGATACGCTTGATTACCAGATCCCCAACTTGATATTCTTATGGTCTGACCTTTTTGTTAAATGCCCTGATCATCCGTTTCTGATACGTCTGACCATGACAGATAGCAGCAAGTCTCTTTTCGTCAATTAAGTTTAGTTGATCAAGTCGTGTCTGGATCCAATCATCTTCACTCAGATCTGCATCCTTCATTATCTGGAGAGAGGGTATCTGCACTTCGATCGGTAAGACTGCCTCCATACCGTAGACCAAGGAGAAGGGAGTTGCCCCGGTTGACGTCCTTGCTGAGGTACGGTACCCATGTAGAGCAAACGGTAACATCTCGTGCCAATATTTATAAGTCACTGTCATCTTCTGCACGATTTTCTTAATATTCTTATTCGCTGCTTCTACAACCCCATTCATCTTCGGCCGGTAGGGAGAAGAGTTGTGGTGATGTATCTTAAACTGCTCATAGAGTTCAGTGATCATCTTGTTATTGAGATTGGTACCGTTGTCTGTAATGATTCTTTCAGGGACACCGTATCGATAGATCAGATTGTGCTGAATGAACCGTGCCACAACGTTCTTGGTTACAGTGGCATAAGAAGCTGCTTCAACCCACTTCGTGAAGTAATCAATCGCTACCAGGATGAAGCGATGCCCGTTGGATGCCGTAGGTTTAATCTCACCGATCATATCTATGCCCCACATTGCAAAAGGCCAAGGTGCAGTCAGGACATTTAGAGGGACTGGAGGAACGTGCACCTTGTCAGCATAAATCTGGCATTTGTGGCATGTCCGAGAGTGTTGGTAACAGTCGGCTTCCATTGTGGACCAGAAATACCCTGCCCGAAGGATCTTCTTCGCCATAGTGTGTCCACTGGAATGTGTTCCGAAGGTACCTTCATGTAGCTCTGCCATGATCCTTTCTGCTTCAGTCTTATCCACACAACGCAGTAAGGTCGAATCATGGTTTCGCTTGTATAAGATGCCGTTGCTAAGGAAGAATTTCGCTGCGAACCTTCTCAGAAACTTATTATCGTTGACCGATGCACCTTCAGGGTATTCCTGAGCTTCTAAGTATCTCTTCACCTCATGGTACCAAGGCTTCTCAGTCACCAATTCAGTCTCGAGATCACAACAGTATGCCGGTTCGTCCAGTTTCCAGATGATGATCCGGGGAGCCTCATTGTCCCATTTGAATTTGAACATAGAAGACATCGTAGCTAACGCGTCCGCCAGCTGATTCTCCTCTCTCGGGAAATGTTCAAAGGTTATCTCTGTGAAGTGGGGGATCAAGGTCAACACACATTCTTTGTAAGGAATAAGATTCGGATGTTTCGTATCCCACTCTCCTTTGATCTGATTGATCACGAGAGCGGAATCTCCGAAGAAACTCAGAAACTTGATTCTTAAGTCAATCGCAGCTTGGAGACCCATGATACATGCCTCATACTCCGCCATGTTGTTGGTGCAGTTGAAACATAGCCGGGCAGTGAGTGGAGTATGAGTGCCTTGAGGGGATATGATCACAGCGCCGATACCGTTACCCAAAGCATTGGAGGCTCCGTCAAAGTGCATAGATGATCGCACTAAATCGCACTATGTTTCTGACTCAAATATCACATGTTTTCCTTAGTTTTTATTATCATTTTCTCGTATTATGTTCCTTTTTCCTTTGTTTTCAGGATTCTTGTCATTTCAGAGCCTTCTGTGAAGAAACGAGCCAAAACGCCAAGAAATTAGGGTTTTTCAAGATATTCTACACTTATGGCGTTCAGCGCCGCGCCGGCTACAGGGAACGCGATGACATGGCCCACTTTCACCCAGAGACCAACTGCCACGTTCCCACGATCTGGCAGTTCCAGCCACCGCATCCGCAGCCTTCACAAAAGTTTCCCGCTCAGAAGAAGTTGAGGGGCATGCTGGTCTTTACGCATCTCAAGGATCCTCTATAAATAGTTTTCGATTTTCATTTTTTAGTTTCATCCAAGCTTAGTACAATCTTAAGCCATATACTATCAGTTTCTGTAAAGTAATAATCTCTTCACATCGGGGAGTTATTGCGGTGTAGATTGAGTTGTAATCGAGTCTTGGAGCACTTTGGTTGAAGTTCATCATACCAGCCTTACCATTCCGCAGATTTGTATCAGATTCAAGTCTCCGACTGGAGCAAGGTTCTATTTTATTGCATTTCTTTACTTATAATTGCTCTTACCATAGTCTACACGTTTTATATACTCTAAATGCTCTTACCATAGTCTACACGTTTTATAGACTCTAAATGCTCTTACCATAGTCTACACGTTTTATAGACTCGCACTTATTATGTCTGGCTAAACTATAAAGGTTTGGATGTAATGATTGTCATCATGGTCGTGTTCCAATTATCATGCTAGTGAAAATACTCTAGGGGATGTTTTGCTTTTAACTTAAGTCAATTATGTTTAAATGTTTATTGGGTAAGATCGAAAGCCGTCCAAACTAATGATACGACTTGATTATTATTTAACCAAACAAAAAGAGCGAAAGCCGTTGATTGGTTAAATAGGAATCATTGACCTTTTTAGAAAACGATTTTGAAACTATTTTCGGACGCGTTTGTAGGTTTGAAATCTGACTCTTGGTCAAAAGCCAAAAGTCTCTTTAAGTTAATCTTTCCAAGTAAAATTACTTTTCTATTAAGTCAAAACTATCAATTTCTTAAAAATAGGTTTACCTCTTTAACGCGGAAGGCACCCTTTATATGTGACAATAAAGGAATTTAATTTAAAGAGTAAATTCGGTTCTTAGTAGTCAAAAGCTACAAGTTCCCGTTAAATTGATTCTTTGCTATCAATAGAAAATACTGCCCCATAAGTAGTTTCATCTACGCATGACCGGACCAATATCTGATTACATGATTTACATTCCAACCTGTCTTTTAAACTGTTATTTACCTCGCTCATTTACTTTGTTGCACTGCACTCACATCAATATTCTTGTTCACCTTAGATAAGCACCTTAGCAATAGAGTTGATAGATTGACAATTGGTCTCTGTGGTTCGATAATCTTATATATTACTTCGATAGGTTGTGCACTTGCAGTACTATATTTAGGCTATATGTTACAGATCCCCATCAAGTTTTTGGCGCCGTTGCCGGGGACCAACTTTGTGAAATTTCATACCCTATTGTTATCCCGTTTAGACTAAGGCTATTCTAGCCGGTAGATGCATAGAAATCGTAGCACCGGTAACCTAATAGATCCTTTAGTAGAACCTGAACGTTACGCTCGTGCCCGTCTTTTTATACGCAAGATAAGAAGAGCTATGGCAGAAGATCGTAACCAAAGACCACTCAAGGAATTCGCCCAACCATCTAACGAGGAACCTAGTTCTAGTATAGTAAACCCTACTATAACTACCAACAACTTTGAACTAAAGCCCTCATTATTACAATTAGTACAACAAAACCAATTCGCTGGTCTCGCTACTGAGAACCCGAATCAACATTTAAAGGTATTTATCCAGTTAGCTGACACCCTTAAGGCAAATGGAGCCACACCCGAAGCCATCCGTTTAAGACTGTTTCCTTTTTCCCTTAGAGGTAAAGCTCACGACTAGTTAGACGCCCTTCCAGCTAACTCAATAACAACTTGGGAAGACCTTAGGAGAGCTTTTCTTGCGAGATATTTTCCACCAAGCAAGACCGCTGTTCTTAGGAACCTGATCACTTGTTTCACCCAAAACCAAGGCGAATCACTTTTTGATGCCTGGGAGAGATATAAAGAACTTTTAAGAGCTTGTCCGCACCATGGCCTGGAGCAATGGTTAATCATACATACCTTCTATAATGGACTCCATTACAACACAAAGATGTCCATAGACACTGCCGCTGGCGGAGCATTGATGAACAAACCTTACCCTGACGCTTGTGCCCTAATAGAGGACATGGCCCAAAACCACGCCCAGTGGGGATTAGAACGAGCGACAGTAGAGAAAAAGGAGAGCCATGGAGGAAAGCATGAGGTAAGTTGCATGGACATGATTAATGCCAAGATGGACGCCCTAGATTTGAGAGTCGAGAACATGTCTCAAAACCCAACCACAGTAGCAGCAATCCAATCGGAATGCGAACTCTGTGGAACTCAAGGACATCAAACCGTTGACTGTAACCTTTTGAACGAATCTAGCTCAGACCAAGTTAACTATACCCAAGGGAACCCTTTCTCGAATACCTTCAATCCTGGATGGAGGAACCACCCGAATTTCTCTTACAAAAACAATAACCCTATCCAAAATCCCGGACCTTCGAGACCTCAAGGATTCCAAATGCAAAAACAAAACCAACCTATGCAAATAGTGCCCCCAAGACCAAACCTTAAAGAAACCATAGACACCTTTATTCAGACTCAAACTCAGCAAAATAAGGAGTTTATGAACCAACACATTCACACGAACGAACTAGTTACTCAACTGGCAACCAAGTTTGACCAGATGATAACCCACACCAAAATGCTTGAGACTCAGATTTCCCAAGTAGCACAAAACACCTCTGTACAAGTTGCACCTGGAGGACAATTTCCTGGACAAACTCAACCAAATCCAAAAGGCCAAGCAAATTCTATCACCTTAAGAAGTGGAACTGCTTATGAAGGGCCTAGAAATCCTAACTTAAGCACATCAGAAAAACCTATGGAAGATGCTACACCTAAAGACCAGGTAGAGGAACCAGAGAAACCAGAAAAGCAATCAAAACCAGAAGTAGGGAATAACACTCAACAACCTTATAAACCACCTATTCCGTTCCCAGAGGCTGAAAAACACCAAAGTAGAAAACCAGTACCAAAAGTTTATTAAGGTAATAGAGAAACTCCATGTAGAGATTCCTTTTACTGAAGCTATAACCCAGATACCATCATATGCTAAGTTCTTGAAAGATATTTTGACCAATAAACGGCGACTCGATGATCCCAAGCCTTTAGAATGTCATTCTATATCCGAAAATAAACTCGCCAAGAAAGATAAAGACCCTGGAAGTTTTTCTATCCCTTGCATCCTAGGTAACCATATGATAGACAAAGCATTTTTAGACTTAGGAGCAAGCGTAAGTCTGATGCCTCTGGCCGTCTGTAAGAGGTTAAAATTAGGAGAACTTCAACCTACTAAGATGTCCTTACAACTAGCTGATAGATCTGTCAAATATCCCATGGGTATTTTAGAAGACATTCCTGTCAAGATTGGTCAGTTGTACATTCCGACCGACTTCGTCGTAATGGATATTAAAGAAGATGAAGACATCCCAATCCTCTTAGGAAGACCATTCCTATCGACCGCCGGAGCTATAATAGATGTTAAGAAAGGGAAACTGACTTTCGAGGTAGGAGATGAAAATATTGAGTTCATTTTATCAAAGTTTCTAATGGCACCAGTGATAGGAGATGCGTGTTATGCCATCGACGTCATTGACGAATGTGTAAATGAGCTCGAACAAAACGAATCTTTAATCAAATTACCATCAACCCCTATTTTAGAGGATGACGGATTTAAGAGTATCGAACCGTACATTGACGACAACCTTTTCGAATGCTTAGCTCTTACCCCTGACCTTATGCCGCGTACTGAGAAACCCACTATAGAACTTAAGGAACTACCCAAGAATCTAAGATATGAGTTTTTGGATGAGGAGATGAATAGACCTGTTATAATTAGCGCCACTCTAAACCAAATAGAAACAAATCAACTCTTAGATACCTTGCGAAAATATCCCTCAGCTTTAGGGTATAAAGTTTCAGATTTAAAAGGTATAAGCCCATCTGTATGCATGCATCGGATTATGCTAGAAGAAGATTCAAAACCCTCAAGAGAACATCAAAGAAGAATAAACCCTATCATGAGTGATGTAGTCAAGAAAGAAGTTCTTAAATTATTAGAAGCTGGTATCATATACCAAATTTCGGATAGTGAATGGGTAAGCCCAGTCCATGTGGTACCCAAGAAAGGAGGTATCACTGTTATGGAAAACGAGAAAGGTGAGCATGTGGAAAAACGAACAGAAGGAGGATGGCGTATGTGTATAGATTACAGAAAGTTGAATAAGGCAATGAGAAAAGACCATTTCCCTCTCCCATTTATAGATCAGATGCTTGAACGTCTAGCAAGACACTCATATTTCTGCTATCTTGATGGGTATTCGGGGTTTTTCCAAATCCCTATTCACCCAGAGGACCAAGAAAAAACCACATTTACTTGCCCTTATGGAACATTCTCTTATAGACGAATGCCCTTTGGACTCTGTAATGCACCTGCCACTTTCCAACGTTGTATGATGTCAATTTTCACAGACTACCTAGATGGAATTATGGAAGTATTTATGGACGATTTTTCAGTGTGTGGGTTTGATTTCAAAAACTGCCTCTCAAACTTAGAGAAAATCTTAAAAAGATGTGTGGAAGTAAACCTTGTGTTGAATTGGGAAAAGTGCCACTTTATGGTAAATGAAGGGATAGTCTTGGGACACATTATTTCTGAAAGAGGTATAGAAGTTGATAAGGCCAAGATAGAAGTTATAGAAAACCTAAACCCACCTAAGACCGTTAGGGAAGTAAGAAGTTTTCTAGGACATGCCGGGTTCTACCGACGTTTCATCAAGAATTTTTCCGGAATAACAAAACCTTTAACTAACTTATTGATGAAGGATGTCGAGTTTGAATTCGACCAAAAATGTCTTGAGGCCTTTGAAGTTTTAAAGCAAGCTCTTATTTCAGCACCTATCATAAGACCACCTGATTGGACACAGCCCTTTGAAATCATGTGCGATGCTAGTGATTTCGCTGTAGGAGCTGTACTAGGGAAAAGAAAAGACAAGAAACTGCATGCTATTTACTACGCTAGTAGAACACTAGACGCTGCCCAGCTAAATTATACAACCACAGAAAAGGAATTTCTAGCCGTAGTTTTTGCTATTGATAAATTTCGATCTTATTTGGTGGGAGTAAAAATAATAGTATACACAGATCATGCAACAATCCGGTACTTGTCAAGTAAGAAAGATGCTAAGCCTAGATTGCTCAGATGGGTTCTTTTACTCCAAGAATTTGACTTGGATATTAAGGATAAAAAAGGAGCTGAAAACTTAGTAGCTGATCATCTCTCTAGGTTAGAACACCTTAAACCTGAACTTATACCTATAGACGATCACTCTACTTATGAAAGATTAATAGCTGGGATAAACTCAATTGAAGAAGAGACCTATGAGGAAATCTCAACCTTGAACAACATACCATGGTACGCAGATATTGTGAATTATTTGGCCGCTGATATCATACCCCCTGACTTAAGCTACCAACAGAAGAAGAAGTTTTTTAGTGATGTTAAACACTTCTTTTGGGATGAACCCCTCCTATTCAAAAGAGGAATAGATAATATATTCAGACGATGTGTGCCGGAAGAAGAAGTAGGCAACGTCATTAAACATTGTCATGCTGCACCTTATGGTGGACATGCAAGCACATCTAAAACATGCGCCAAAATATTTCAAGCAGGTTTTTATTGGCCTACTGTATGGCGCGATGTCCACACTTACATTACAAAATGTGACCGATGCCAACGCACTGGGAACATCTCAAGACGTGATGAAATGCCTTTAAGTAACATCCAAGAAGTGGAAATATTTGATGTCTGGGGTATAGATTTCATGGGACCTTTTCCTTCCTCAATGGGTAACAAGTATATCCTAGTAGCTGTCGATTATGTCTCAAAGTGGATAGAAGATGTTGCATCACCCACAAACGATACCAAGGTAGTTATCAAACTGTTTAAGAATATTATTTTTCCTAGGTTTGGAACCCCGAGGTTAGTCATAAGTGATGGAGGATCGCATTTTATATCTAAGATATTTGACAAGCTTCTAAGCAAATACGGAGTAAAACATAGAGTAGCAACACCATATCACCCGCAAACCAGTGGCCAAGTAGAAGTATCGAATATGGAGATTAAGCAGATCCTAGAGAAAACCGTATCATTATCCAGAAAAGACTGGTCTGGAAAACTTAAAGACGCCTTATGGGCTTATAGAACGGCTTATAAAACCCCTATTGGAACAACTCCTTATCAATTGGTTTATGGAAAGTCCTGTCATTTACCCTTCGAACTAGAACATAAAGCCTATTGGGCCATTAAATCCTTGAATCTAGATTACCTAAAAGCCGGAGAAAAATGTATCCTGGACATTCACAAGCTGGAAGAGCTTCGCTTGAATGCCTATGAGAATGCCATCATATATAAGGAAAGAACCAAGATGTGGCATGATAAAAAAATCATCAAGAAAGATTTCAACATTGGTGACCCTGTTCTCCTATTTAACTCAAGGTTACGACTTTTTCCTGGTAAGCTTCGTTCAAGATGGAAAGGTCCATTTGAAGTATCAAAAGTTCTAAAGTCTGGAGCAGTAGAAATCAAAAACAATTCATGCGCTCCATTTGTGGTAAATGGACAAAGACTGAAGCTATACAAAGGAGGCGATTTGCCTGTTGACTACTCTAGTCATATTCTTATAGACCCACCAATACCCACATAAAGTAAGATCTAATCGTCAAGCTAAAGACGTTAAACAAGCGTTGCATGGGAGGCAACCCATGGTTTATTCTTAATTTTATTTTATTTTATTAATTTATATATGTTTTATCTGGACTAATTTCTTGTGTTTATATTTTCAGGATGCATTACCCCGATGGTATGGTTGTGATTTTCAGGGATGAAGCACAAAAAGCCCGATTTGCTACCTTATCTGCTAGACCTATGGTACCCACTAGGTACCCCGATCAGAGCTGCATGGAGGCACTCGGGATTGAGCCAAGTATTAGGTATCTGTGCAACCAACTTAGCTGGGATTATTATGCTGATGATGTCCACAAAACCTACAGGAACCTTACTCTGGAGTTTCTTAGCTCTGTGGATTATAACCCATGGGTGGGTGAAGGAGATGAGCGAGGATGCCTAAGTTTCAGATTGTTTGGTACCGAGTATACCCTGACGCATCAGCTAGTTTTGGACCGAGAGAGCCGCCGTCGCAGCCGTAGCCGCCGTTCCGGTCGTACCAACCAGGATGGTGAAGGTCTTAGTGGCCCCCACTAGCGTTTTCAGGTACCTCCTCCTACCTTATTTTGGAACATTGAGGACAATGTCCGATTTAAGTGTGGGAGGAGCATTTATCGCTTTTATTTCCCATTTTTCCTGCTTTTATTTCCCTTCCGCATTTTTCCTTTTAGGTATGTTATATTCGTAGTTAATAAAATGCATGTGATAGGCGAGTCTTTCTGCGTAGTGTACCCTTTCATTTCCCCCACTTTTTAGCCTTACAAAATTTTTACAAAATCTTTTTCAAAGAATTGTGGTTGTTTTTAAGGATTTGGGCTATGAGACAGGTCCTAGATAGGGTCTATTTCTTGGGCACTCACTTTTTGAAAAATTCGTTATCGTTTTAACACCGTAAGCCTTTTTGAACATTTAGATTAGATCCTTTCTTCCCAATATGCTATGATTTTGAATAAAACTGTACAAATAGGTCTTCAAGTAGTTTATCTTAGCAGTCAGCTCCGGCCTAAGCATGCTCTAAGTGTAGGATCGATGAATATAAGTGGATGATCTCTATTTTGCCTTAAAAGTTTATAAAATAAAGTATGAATACGACTACGAGTTGGGTGATCCTCACAAAGATTACTCAACTCAAGAAAGTTGTAAGCACTAATAAAAACAAAGAAAATATATATATATAAGGCACATCCGTTGTAGTTGGTCCAGAGGTATCTGGTGCTGGACTTGGTAGAGCGGACTACGGTCTGATCCCCCGCAACTGCAAATGGGTAAAATAAAAAGGGGTTAAACCAACTCTTGTACCAGAATCCCATCACTTGAGATCAGAGTCACTAACCGGTCACTACACCATGAGTATGTACGGATAATGGGCTTAATGTGATTGCGCCTGAATGAAAAAGGACCTCGTACAAAAAGAAGTCTTAGCATAGTAAGGATATTAGGATCGATCTGTATACTTATGAGGTTTATGTCCGCATTTCTGCGAGTAGTGTAATTACGATACCCTTGGTTCAGATAGTTAGTGCCTGACAACACACCCTTACTCGAACTTAGAAGCCCTCTTTGCCCAAAACCTGTATACACCATAATTTTCTTTCATCTACTTCTAAGAGTTGTTGCTTGAGGACAAGCAAGGGTCTAAGCGTGGGAGGATTTGATCGCACTAAATCGCACTATGTTTCTGACTCAAATATCACATGTTTTCCTTAGTTTTTATTATCATTTTCTCGTATTATGTTCCTTTTTCCTTTGTTTTCAGGATTCTTGTCATTTCAGAGCCTTCTGTGAAGAAACGAGCCAAAACGCCAAGAAATTAGGGTTTTTCAAGATATTATGCACTTATGGCGTTCAGCGCCGCGCCGACTACAGGGAACGCGATGACATGGCCCACTTTCACCCAGAGACCAACTGCCACGTTCCCACGATCTGGCAGTTCCAGCCACCGCGCCCGCGGCCACTGCCACCGCGCCCGCGGCCTTCACAAAAGTTTCCCGCTCAGAAGAAGTTGAGGGGCATGCTGGTCTTTACGCATCTCAAGGATCCTCTATAAATAGTTTTCGATTTTCATTTTTTAGTTTCATCCAAGCTTAGTACAATCTTAAGCCATATACTATCAGTTTCTGTAAAGTAATAATCTCTTCGCATCGGGGAGTTATTGCGGTGTAGATTGAGTTGTAATCGAGTCTTGGAGCACTTTGGTTGAAGTTCATCATACCAGCCTTACCATTCCGCAGATTTGTATCAGATTCAAGTCTCCGACTGGAGCAAGGTTCTATTTTATTGCATTTCTTTACTTATAATTGCTCTTACCATAGTCTACACGTTTTATAGACTCTAAATGCTCTTACCATAGTCTACACGTTTTATAGACTCGCACTCTTTTACTTACTCGCTCTTATCATAGTCTACACGTTTTATAGACTCGCACTTATTATGTCTGGCTAAACTATAAAGGTTTGGATGTAATGATTGTCATCATGGTCGTGTTCCAATTATCATGCTAGTGAAAATACTCTAGGGGATGTTTTGCTTTTAACTTAAGTCAATTATGTTTAAATGTTTATTGGGTAAGATCGAAAGCCGTCCAAACTAATGATACGACTTGATTATTATTTAACCAAACAAAAAGAGCGAAAGCCGTTGATTAGTTAAATAGGAATCATTGACCTTTTTAGAAAACGATTTTGAAACTATTTTCGGACGCGTTTGTAGGTTTGAAATCTGACTCTTGGTCAAAAGCCAAAAGTCTCTTTAAGTTAATCTTTCCAAGTAAAATTACTTTTCTGTTAAGTCAAAACTATCAATTTCTTAAAAATAGGTTTACCTCTTTAACGCGGAAGGCACCCTTTATATGTGACAATAAAGGAATTTAATTTAAAGAGTAAATTCGGTTCTTAGTAGTCAAAAGCTACAAGTTCCCGTTAAATTGATTCTTTGCTATCAATAGAAAATACTGCCCCATAAGTAGTTTCATCTACGCATGACCGGACCAATATCTGATTACATGATTTACATTCCAACCTGTCTTTTAAACTGTTATTTACCTCGCTCATTTACTTTGTTGCACTGCACTCACATCAATATTCTTGTTCACCTTAGATAAGCACCTTAGCAATAGAGTTGATAGATTGAAAATTGGTCTCTGTGGTTCGATAATCTTATATATTACTTCGATAGGCTGTGCACTTGCAGTACTATATTTAGGCTATACGTTACAGATCCCCATCAATAGACCATCGGGATCCTTCCTCGGGTCCTTCATCCGGTCCAGGTACTTCACAATCAGTCACAATCATGATGTTTTCGTTCGGAAACTCAAAGTTCATTGACTGATAATCGTCTACTGCCTGGTGTGCCAAGTGGTCTGCCAATACACTTCCCTTGATGGCTTTATGAGTTATGTATTGGATGTCGTATTCCGTCAAGATCATCTGCCATCTTGCTATTCTCCCGGGCAGAGCAGGCTTTTCTGTTAGAACAATGTTTGAATCTAGTACCCTATATTTAAGTTTTGATGATAACAAAGTGAAAAGATATAGTAGTTAAATATTTTATGATTGAATTATATGCTGCCTAAAATTACTATGCTCTGACTTGCAGATATGCTGATTAAAATAAGCAAGATCACGTTTTCAGCATCAGAATATGAGTTTGCACATCAGCATCAGAAGTTGCTGAATCAGAACGTCAAGATCAGATGATCAACGCTTGCACATGCTGAAGCTTGATGAACAGAACTGCGCGTAAAACACTCTGATACAGAAACAAATTAGTTCATCAGCAGCGAAGCAGAATCAGAATGAGCCAAGCCAGATCGTGCATTGAAGAAGCAACGGTACTGTGCATTGAAAGCTAATCAATACCAACGGCATCATTCTAGACAAGATCTGCTCAAAAAGGAAAGCTTGTTAATAGCATTGAATCAAGAATATTTGCTTCAACGTTCATCTTCTCAAAGTGATATATAAACCAAGCTTTGAAGATTATCACGGCTAATGCTTCCAAACTCTCTACACGCACAAAGCTGAACAGTAATCTTCACTCTACAAGTTTTGCTAAACCACCAAACTCTGATACTCTATTAGCGTTTAGCATCTTAGTATTCTAAGCTTCATTTGTGTAAACATCACAGTTATGATATAGTTTTTGTAGAAAACATTCATACACACTTGTTCATTCCTTTGTAAGAAAGTGTTGCCTTGACAAACCGGATTGTGGTTTGAATCAAGAAGGTTTTAGCAGTTGCTAAAGCAGATTTGTATTCAGTTGAATATAGTGAATTAAGACCTCGTTGGAGAGAGGCGAAATCACCTTGAACGGGTGGACTGGAGTAGTTTGAGATCAAACGAACCAGGATAAAAATACCTTGTCATTTGCTTTAAGTTTCCAGTTTTACAATTCAACCCCCCCTTCTTGTGTTTTTCACCCCTTCAATTGGCATCAGAGCGCCTGGTTCTGAGCTAAAACACTTAACCGTGTCAGTAAAAGATCCAGCGTCAGAAAAACACTATGGCAGGAAACAACTCTCATTTCAGCAATGACAACAATGAGGATAGAGACAGATTCAGCGGCAAACCTCCAGTCTTTGTTGGAGAAAACTTTGACTACTGGAAAGACAGAATTGAAAGCTTCTTTCTAGCACATGATGCTGATCTGTGGGATATGGTGACAGATGGATACACGCACCCTGTTAATGCAACTGGTCAGAAGATTGATAGAAAATCAATGACTGATCAACAAAAGCGTGATTTCAAGAATCACCATAAGGCCAGAACCATCCTCCTCAGTGCTATCTCCTATACTGAGTATGAGAAGATCTCCAACAGAGACACAGCTAAGAACATCTTTGATTCTCTCAGAATGACGCATGAGGGCAACGTCCAAGTCAAGGAAACAAAGGCTCTGGCGCTCATTCAGAAGTATGAGGCGTTTAAAATGGAAGAATCTGAATCCATTGAAACTATGTTCTCCAGATTCCAGATTCTGGTAGCTGGTCTCAAAGTTCTGGACAAGGGGTACTCTACTGCTGACCATGTCAAGAAGATAATCAGAAGTTTACCCAAGCAGTGGAGGCCTATGGTTACTGCTCTGAAGCTGGCGAAAGATCTCAACAAAATCACTCTGGAGGAACTTATAAGCTCCCTCAGAAGTCATGAGATAGAGCTGGAAGCTGACGAGCCTCAGAAGCAAGGTAAGCCTATAGCTTTAAAATCTAACAGAAAATCTGAATCTAAAGTTTTGCAGGCAGTTGAAGAAACATCTGATGGATCCTCATCAGAAGAAGACGAGCTTTCTCTTCTCTCCAGAAGAGTAAATCAACTGTGGAAGCAAAGACAAAGGAAGTTCAGGAATCCCAGAAGATCTGATCAGAACGAGTCTTCTTCCAGATACAGAAGGACAGATTCTTCCTCTGGATACAGAAGATCAGAAGGCTCCTCAGGTAGCAAGAAGCCAAATACAAAAGACATCATCTGCTACGAGTGCAATGAGCAAGGACACTACAAGAGTGACTGTCCAAAGCTTCAGAGGGAAAAGCCCAAAAAGAGGTTTGGAAGAGAGAAGAAGAAAAGTCTCATGGCCACATGGGATGACTCTGACTCGTCTGAAGCTGACTCAGAATCAGATGATGAAAGGGCGAACATAGCGCTTATGGCTAACATTCCAGATGACAGTGAAGCTTCTGACTCAGACTCAGAATCAGACACAGAAGAGGTATTCCCTAACTTCGCTGTTAATTTTACAAAGGCTGAACTTGCTGAAAGCCTCAATGAAATTCTGGAACGTTATCAGCAGATTAGAGCTAAATTCAGAGATCTGAAAAGAACTCTTGAATCTGACTCTAATAAGTCTGAGAGTCTCAAATTGGAAAACTCTGAGCTGAGAGATAAAATTTTAAAATTAGAAAACTCTTTACAAAACTCTCAGAAGGAACCAATTGCTGAAACTCCCAGCAACGCTGATGAGATCATCAAGGAGTATGATCATAGTTTCCAGAAGTTCCTTGCTAAAAGCATAGATAGAAGCAGAATGGCTTCAATGATCTATGGAGTTAGCAGAAACGGCAGGAAAGGAATAGGATACCTAGGTAAGGTTCCTACACCTAAAAATGTCATGGATTTAACAATTAAATACACTCCTCTAAATTCACACTTTGTGTATGGTCACACACATGACATCAAATATACTAGTAGTAATCACTTTGTAAAACCAAAATTCAACCAGAGTTTTGGTAAAACTAACAAATCAGGACCCAAGAAGATCTGGGTACCTAAGGATAAAATAATACATGTTGCAGATATCTTTAGCAGCAAGTCAGAAACACCAGTCATGGTACCTGGACTCTGGCTGCTCACGTCACATGACGGGAAGAAGGCATATGTTCCAAAGCCTGGAACTTAAGCCTGGAGGCCACGTTGGCTTTGGAGGCAATCAGAGGGGAAAGATAATTGGCTCTGGAACTGTAGGTAACGGAAATCTTCCCTCTATTAATAATGTTCTGCTTGTTGATGGATTGATGCATAACCTGTTATCCATAAGTCAATTAAGTGATAACGGTTATGATATAATCTTTAATCAAAAATCATGTAAAGCTGTTAGTCAGAAAGATGGGACTATCCTATTTAATGGTAAGAGGAAAAACAACATTTACAAAATCAAACTTTCTGAACTTAAGAGTCAGAACGTAAAATGTCTTCTGTCTGTTAACAACGAGCAATGGATCTGGCACAGAAGATTGGGACATGTTAGTATGAGAAGAATATCTCAGATTAACAAACTCAATCTGGTCAGAGGACTTCCAAATTTGAAGTTCAATTCAGATGCTCTGTGTGAAGCATGTCAGAAAGGCAAATTTGCAAAACCCTCTTTTAAATCCAAAAATGTTGTTTCTACCTCTAAGCCATTAGAACTTCTGCACATTGACTTATTTGGACCAGTTAAAACTGCTTCTGTCAGTGGCAAGAAGTATGGGTTAGTAATCGTAGATGACTATAGCAGATGGACATGGGTAAAGTTCTTAAGACACAAGGACGAGTCACACTCTGTGTTTGTTACCTTCTGTAACCAAGTTCAGAATGAAAAAGATCTTAGAATCGTTAAAGTCAGAAGTGATCATGGTGGAGAATTTGAAAATAAAGATTTTGAGTCATTCTTTAATGACAAAGGCATTCTGCATGATTTCTCTTGTCCTAGAACTCCCCAACAAAATGGAGTTGTAGAACGAAAGAACAGAACATTGCAAGAAATGGCCAGAACCATGATCAACGAGACAAACGTTGCTAAGACTTTATGGGCAGAGGCAATAAACACAGCGTGCTACATTCAGAATAGAATCTCAATAAGACCTATTCTGGAAAAGACTCCATATGAATTGTGGAAGAACAGAAAGCCCAACATTTCGTATTTTCATCCATTTGGATGTACTTGCTATATGTTAAACACTAAGAATTATTTGAACAAGTTTGATTCTAAGGCACAGAAGTGTATTATGTTAGGATACTCTGAACGCTCAAGAGGGTACAGAGTATACAATACAGAAACACAGATTGTGGAAGAATCAATCAGTGTTCGTTTTGATGACAAGCTTGACTCTGAAAAGTCAAAGCAGAATGAAAATCTTGCAGGTATAGAAATTGAATTTGCAGGTTCTGAAGACAAGTCATCAGAAGCTCTCAACACAGACATTCCTTCAACGTCTGAAAGAAGCAATGCTAAGAATCCTACAACTGCTACTGATCAACCTCAGAAGAGATTACCCAGAAGCAGTTTGGATCACCCAGAAGAGACTATCCTAGGAAGAAAGGAAGATCCAATCAGAACAAGAGCAAGCTTCAGAAACTCTGAAGAAACTCTGATGGGACTTGTGTCTCTGATTGAACCTTCTTCTATTGATGAAGCACTTCTGGACAATGACTGGATTCTGGCAATGCAAGAAGAGCTGAATCAATTCACCAGAAACGACGTTTGGGATCTCGTTCCAAGTCCAAAAGGATTCAACGTCATTGGAACAAGATAGGTGTTCAGAAACAAGCTCAATGAACAAGGTGAAGTCGTCAGAAACAAGGCACGACTGGTTGCACAAGGTTATAGTCAGCAAGAGGGGATAGACTATACAGAAACCTTTGCCCCAGTCGCCAGGTTAGAATCTATCAGACTTTTAATTTCATTTGCTGTTAACAGAGGCATCACTCTGTATCAGATGGATGTCAAAAGTGCATTCTTAAATGGTTATATAGAAGAAGAAGTGTATGTTCACCAACCCCCAGGTTTTGAAAATACAAAACATCCAGAACATGTTTTCAAACTGAAAAAGTCACTGTATGGTCTGAAACAAGCTCCCAGAGCTTGGTATGAAAGGCTAAGTAACTTTCTGCTTGAAAATGAGTTCACCAGAGGGAAAGTGGACACCACTCTATTCTGTAAAACAGTTAAGAGTGACATTTTAGTCTGTCAAATTTATGTTGATGATATAATCTTTGGTTCTACTAATCCTTCTCTTGGAAGAAAATTTGCTAAGTGTATGCAGGCAGAATTTGAGATGAGCCTCATGGGGGAACTGAAGTTCTTTTTAGGAATTCAGATCAATCAAACTCCAGAGGGAACTTACATTCATCAGAGCAAATACATCAGAGATCTTCTGAAGAAATTTGACCTCTCAGAATGTAAGCCATCAAAGATTCCAATGCATCCCACGTGCATTCTGGAAAGAGAAGAGGTAAGCAAAAGCGTAGAACAGAAGGTCTACAGAGGTATGATTGGTTCTCTCCTTTATCTGACTGCTTCAAGACCTGATATTCTATTCAGCGTATGTATTTGTGCTAGATTCCAATCAGATCCTAGAGAATCTCACTTAACAGCTGTTAAGCGAATTTTCAAGTATCTGAAAGGTACTACTAATCTGGGTTTGTTTTATAGAAAATCTAGTGATTACAGTTTAGTAGGCTACTGCGACGCTGATTTTGCTGGAGACAGAGTGGAACGAAAAAGTACTTCTGGAAGCTGCCAGTTTCTGGGAGAAAATCTGATCTCATGGTCCAGCAAAAGGCAATCAACTATTGCTCTGTCAACAGCAGAAGCTGAGTACATAGCAGCAGCTGGATGTAGCACACAGATGCTCTGGATGAAAAGTCAGCTTGAAGACTTCCAGATTTTTGAGAGTAACATTCCTATTCTTTGTGATAATACTTCTGCTATTTGCTTAAGTAAGAATCCTATTTTACATTCTAGAGCTAAGCATATAGAAATAAAACATCATTTCATTAGGGACTATATTCAGAAAGGAATTTTAAACTTGAAATTTATAGATACAGACCATCAATGGGCTGATATCTTTACAAAACCCCTTTCAGAAGATAGGTTTAATTTCATTCTGAAACATCTCAGCATGAAAGTATGCCCAGAATGAAAATGCTTTAATTCCATATTTTTATCTTTCAGAATGTATTTATATTACTGTGAACTTCTGATCAATCTTCTTTCAGAAAGTAAGAACATGCAGATTGTATCAGAGGCAAGTCTAAAGATCTGAGAGTCTAATCTCAAATACAGACGTGCTGATCACTACATCAAACAAGTGTCATCCAATCATCAGCAAATCCCTGAAGCAGAACGCGTGCACGTTTCTGAGAAGGCAAAGCGCTGATTGGGTGCATTGAGACACATGTCTGGTAACCGTTTTTAAGTATCTTTCTCAAATCCCCCAAAATCAGCAAGATTGATACTGTTGTCACCATGGTTCAGAAGCAGAATGCAACTTCTGAAAAGATTCAAGCAATGCTGGAAAGCCTGTTCTCACGCATGCCCCCACAACCTTGAAATTTTTTCATGCATGACATTCTCTATATTTTCGTCATTTTCTGATGTATTTTTTTTTTACTATGCTTGTGTAATGTTCTTTCCTCTGAACTATTTTTAATATAATTTGTTTTTCTGATCTAAATTGTTTTAGCACATCACTAACACTTTTTGATTGCTGACAAAAAGGGGGAGAACAAGAATGATATTTAAAATCAATAACGGCTAACTAGACAGAAATTCTCAAACATTCTAACTCTATTACTTGAAATGTTTTTCTGTTTTGTTGTTAAGTCTACAGGCACAAGGAAGCTCTGAACACTATGAAGACTAAGAACTAGAAGCTCTGATCAAAATATAAAAGCTCATGTTGCTCTGATCAAATATGAAGTTCTGATATATGAAGATCTGATCGACCTAACACTCTGATCCGAAGCAAAGCTCTGACAGGAAAAGCTCTGAAGCTCTGCTCTCTGATAAGTCAAAGACTTATAATCTGATGCTCAAAGATAGAAAAAGATCTGACTCTGAAGAACACACATATCAAAGGGAAGTAACAAACTCAGGGGGAGTATCTCTTAACTCTGACTTCTCCGTACTTCTTATTCTGATACATAGATCTGATAACTTTTCACGTTATTTTTCATTTAAAATATCTAGTTTTTGTCATCATCAAAAAGGGGGAGATTGTTAGAACAATGTTTGAATCTAGTACCCTATATTTAAGTTTTGATGATAACAAAGTGAAAAGATATAGTAGTTAAATATTTTATGATTGAATTATATGCTGCCTAAAATTACTATGCTCTGACTTGCAGATATGCTGATTAAAATAAGCAAGATCACGTTTTCAGCATCAGAATATGAGTTTGCACATCAGCATCAGAAGTTGCTGAATCAGAACGTCAAGATCAGATGATCAACGCTTGCACATGCTGAAGCTTGATGAACAGAACTGCGCGTAAAACACTCTGATACAGAAACAAATTAGTTCATCAGCAGCGAAGCAGAATCAGAATGAGCCAAGCCAGATCGTGCATTGAAGAAGCAACGGTACTGTGCATTGAAAGCTAATCAATACCAACGGCATCATTCTAGACAAGATCTGCTCAAAAAGGAAAGCTTGTTAATAGCATTGAATCAAGAATATTTGCTTCAACGTTCATCTTCTCAAAGTGCTATATAAACCAAGCTTTGAAGATTATCACGGCTAATGCTTCCAAACTCTCTACACGCACAAAGCTGAACAATAATCTTCACTCTACAAGTTTTGCTAAACCACCAAACTCTGATACTCTATTAGCGTTTAGCATCTTAGTATTCTAAGCTTCATTTGTGTAAACATCACAGTTGTGATATAGTTTTTGTAGAAAACATTCATACACACTTGTTCATTCCTTTGTAAGAAAGTGTTGCCTTGACAAACCGGATTGTGGTTTGAATCAAGAAGGTTTTAGCAGTTGCTAAAGCAGATTTGTATTCAGTTGAATATAGTGAATTAAGACCTCGTTGGAGAGAGGCGAAATCACCTTGAACGGGTGGACTGGAGTAGTTTGAGATCAAACGAACCAGGATAAAAATACCTTGTCATTTGCTTTAAGTTTCCAGTTTTACAATTCAACCCCCCCTTCTTGTGTTTTTCACCCCTTCATTTTCAAATATGTACTTTATAGGATCCATCCTTGAGATCAACAAGGTAGTGTGAGTCAGCATATACTGTCTCAGCCGGCGAGCAGCCCATACCAAAGCACAGCAAGTTTTCTCAAGCAGTGAGTATCGGGTCTCACAGTCGGTAAACTTTTTGCTAAGGTAATAAATGGCATGCTCTTTTCGGCCAGACTCGTCATGCTGCCCCAGCACACACCCCATTGAGTTGTCAAGTACTGTTAGGTATAGTATCAGAGGTCTCCCTTCAACCGGTGGCATAAGAATGGGTGGCTCTTGGAGATACTCCTTGATTCTGTCAAAAGCGGCCTGACATTCATCATTCCAACGTACTACCTGATCTTTCTTCAGCAGCTTGAAGATTGGTTCACAAGTAGCAGTTAGGTGGGAGATAAATCGGGCAATGTAATTCAGGCGTCCTAGAAAGCCTCTGACCTCTTTCTCTGTCTTAGGAACTGGCATCTCTTGAATAGCTTTAACCTTGGAAGGGTCCACTTGAATACCCTTATCACTTACAACGAAGCCTAGCAACTTTCCAGATCTTACCCCGAAGGTGCACTTGTTTGGGTTCAACCTCAGCTTGTACAACTTCAGACGATCAAACAATTTCTGCAGATGATCAAGGTGTTCTTCCTCAGTTTGGGACCTTGCGATCATGTCGTTAACATACACTTCTATCTCATGATGGATCATGTCATGAAATAAAGCAACCATGGCACGTTGGTAGGTTGCCCCAGCATTTTTCAGTCCAAAAGGCATGACCTTGTAGTAGAAGGTGCCCCACTGAGTAACGAAGGTAGTCTTTTCCATGTCTTCAGGAGCCATCTTGATCTGATTATATCCTGAAAAACCATCCATGAAAGAGAACACCTTATGCTGAGCAGTATTGTCAACCAGAACATCAATGTGAGGTAGAGGGAAGTCATCTTTGGGGCTGGCCCTGTTCAGATCCCTGTAGTCTACACACATTCTGACCTTACCGTCTTTCTTTGGGACCGGCACCACATTAGCAACCCACTGAGGGTACGAAGTCACTGCAAGAAAGTCGGCATCGAACTGTTTCATAACCTCGGCTTTGATCTTCTCAGACATCTCTGGACGCATACGGCGGACCTTTTGCTTAACCGGAGGGTAGTCTTCCTTGGTAGGCAAATGATGGACCACAATATCAGTATCCAACCCGGGCATGTCTTCATAGGACCAGGCAAAGATTTCCATATAATCATGCAGCATCTGAGTCAACCGTTGCTTCACGCTGAGCTCTAGGTTGGCACCAATCTTAACCTCCTTTCTGTCTGTATCAGTACCTAGATTTATTGTTTCCACCGGCTCTTCATGTGGTTGAATTGCCCTCTCTTCCTAGAGTAACAGTCTTGCAAGCTCGCCAGGCACTTCGCAATCATCTTCACCTTCGTCTTCGGCTAAGTTGATCGGATTTTCGAAGTCATAACTGGAAGTAGCAGAGTCGTTACCAGTGAGATCCAGAGTGGATTGAAACCTGTATGAGTGAGTGTGTGTAAATACAGCTGTTTTGCAATATATAAAGAAAGGAAAGAAAGAAAAGGAGCATAAGATTTGAAATGCGAGAAAACGTCTAAGGTCTTTATTCATGATATATGAAATGACAATTAATATGCCCTCACAAATGAAACCACGGTGCCCCGGGTAAGACACCGGGCCATAGAGTTTTAATTCATTGTTTATTACAGATAACAAAAACAAAGGAAATCATTACTCCATAACAAAAGTAACAGGCAGGTTGTCTTTTGCAACCCAATTGCTAGGTCCACTGTCGGTTGTCGGGTAAATCCAGCTGTCGAACTCAGCTTCATCCATTTCATCATCCTCCCTGATAGCATTCACCCCATGGTTAGGCATGGGAGAAGTCACCACATTGGGCTTCTCAGATGCCTCAAACTGTACCTCCTTGGCATCAATAAGATCCTGCACTTTGTTCCTTAAGGCCCAACAGTCATCAATGGAATGCCTCGGGCTATCGGAGTGATAAGCACAGCGGGCATTTGGATTATATTTGGGAGAGGCAGTATTCACAACCTTCGGGGCCTCTCTAACAGTCACCAAATTGGTGGATAGCAACTGCGGCAAGATTTGCGATAGGGTCATACTTAGACGGGTAAACTCTCTTCTGGGTCTTTCATCCCTTTGTGGATTAGTTTGCCGAGGAGCGGCAGCAGGTTTAGCAATCATTACCGCGTTGATAGATTGGCGGCGTTCTGGTTTCTCTTGCCTCCTAGGCCCATACACAGCACTGGCCTCCTTTTTAAAGGGTTTCTTCTCAGCACTTGAAGACGCACCTTTATGAATTTTACCGGACTTCATTCCAGCCTCTATCCTCTCCCCAGTCAGGATAAGATCGGTGAACCCTGCAGACGAGTTACCGATAAGATAATTGAAGAATGGCGCGGAGAGGGTCCCCAAGAACATATCTACCAGCTCACGGTCAGTTAACGGAGGCTGCACCCTGCCAGCCAGATCCCTCCACTTCTGTGCATACTCTTTAAACCCTTCACTTGATCCTAGCGACATACCCTGGAGTTGGGTACGTGTAGGAGCAAGGTCGGCATTATATTGATACTGCTTATAAAAAGCAGTAGCCAACTCCTCCCAGTTACGAATTTTGGTCCCATCCAGCTGATAGAACCATTCGAGATGAGTCCCTGAAAGACTCTCCTGGAAGAAGTGGATCCACAAATTCTTATCCACAGTGTACGGTTGAATCTTCTGCACATAAGATCTGAGGTGTAGCTTGGGACAAGATGCCCCGTCATACTTGGTGAAAGATGGTGCCTTAAACTTGTAAGGAATAATCACACCAGTAGATAAACCCAAGTCTCCGAAATCCAGCCCAGGCACTTGTTGGATCTCCATTGCATTCAGTCTGTCTTCCAACTGCTTATACCGGTCTTCAGCAGGAGGATACTGTTCCTCATTAAAGTCAGTCTCGTTGTCAGAGACTACTGGACTAGGACCTTTTCCCCCTTGGGGACTGCTCTTGCCTACAAAAGAACCAACTTCCTCATTCTGCAGAGTATTACCAAACCTCCGGCCCGAGTTGAAAAGAACAGTTCTCTTCTTCTTCTTCTTCTCCTTCTTCAGGAGTAAAGCCTTCAGCTCTTCTTGGCCTTGAGCGAAACCCATGATCAGCTCCTGAAATTGCGCGTTCTGCGCCTGAAGGGCCTTGATAGACATCTCGGTTGATGATGAGTCAAGGTTCATGATGCTGAAATAAACAGCGAAGAACAGTAAGCAACCTGAAAAGAAGAAAACCTGCTATGCACATGATGAATGATATGTGTTTATGCAATGCATTCAAGGGTTCGAAAATTCAAATTTGTTGTAGACAAAAAGGAACACACATTATCATTAAGGAAATAATTGTTCAGTACATCAAAGCCTCATGGGCACATATTACAAAGGAAATCAATCCCAAAAGACACTACGCATCCTCTTTGGAGCTATGTAGGTGTTGAGATTCCTCTCCTCGTGCAATAGGCGGGTGAGCTCCAAGACCTTCTTTTCACTAGCATGTAGACTGGTCTCAAGAGAATTTTGTTCTTCCTTAAGCTGGATCCAGCTCTTCCGCATCTCTTCCCAGGATGTGGGCATGTCAGGATGTTGAATAGGGTAGGACACCTCTCCTTCCAAGACTGGTTCTTTGATCACAGGGAGCACATGAGGATAAGGCATTATTAACTTCTGGGAGCGGGCTCGTACCCACTTGAGATAAGGTTCCAATGGGATGGAATTCTTGTGCCCCAGTGTCTTGCTGTCTATCTTACTGGCCATCCTCCAAGCTCTGATAAATCTCTAGCAAAGTCCTTATGCATCGTTGTCGAAGTTAAAAACTATGTCAGGAATTAACATGTCATGAGGGCCATCCCTCCGGGCATAACCAAACTGTCTCCAAGCCAGGTATGGGTTGTAAGTAATACCTCCTCTGATTCCAAATAAAGGAACATTAGGATACTCCCCGCATCGATCAATGATAGTGACATCCTCTCTGGACCGAGAACACCAATGTATATCTGCATGTGTAAGAGTCATCAACCGTTGTGACCATCTCAAACCCCGCTCGTTCTTTAAAACTGATTGTGGAAGGTGCGAAATAAACCACCTTCCCAGGAGAGGAGTGCAGCACATAAGGACACCTCTTTTTCTCATGGTTCGAGTGTAACATGAGTGAAGGATGTCCCCCAGCAACGTAGGTATGGGATTCCTGGACATGAAGATCTGGACAGCACTGATATCTATAAGCTGATATGGGTTAGGGAACAACACCAAACCATAGACAAGGAGGGCCACAACTTCTTCAAAAGCTTGTAAGTCAAGGGAGTTCCAACATTCCTGGGCCTTTTCAAATAGAAACCTGGCTAAGAACCCTTTGATGCCACTTCTAACCTCCCAATGTCCCTTGAGGTCAGATGATTGCAGGTATAAGGCTTTAGCAATCTCTTCAAGCTTGGGTTCCTTTTCCGTACCGTTGTAGGGTAGTTGATCAAGGATAGGGATCTTCAGAAGCCGAGAGAACTCTTCCAATGTAGGTACCAATTGATAATCCAGGAAAGTGAAACAGTGATGCAGAGGGTCAAAGAACTGGAACAGGACCTTTATCATATCTTCCTCAATGTTGGTATTGACCAAGCTGATGAGTCTTCCATGTCTCTCACTGAATGAAGAGCTCTCGGGAATTCTGGATATAAGCTCCTTAAGCTGAGGAGGGATCCTTACAAGGCTGATTTGAATTGTCTTTCTGCGAACAGTTTCCATGTCCTACCAAACAAGAACAAAGATGAAGATTCGAACCCCTGAAATGGTTAGTCAATGCATATGATGTTGGATGATGTCATGATGCTATGATTAAACACACCACAAATATTTACAAAGGCAAACATGTAAGGCACACAAGTCACACAAGACAAGCCCTTAGAGTTTAGGCCAGCATGGGGTCTGGGTATTACCCTCTTGAAGTTGGTGGGCTCAACCTGTCCTATTAGAAGTAACCGGGTTGTAAGGGTCCCAATATCACTGGATTGCTTTCATTGTTCATCGTTTCGATTTAGCCACTGAACTGGCGACCGAAATATTCCAGGAAAGCAACCCTCAATTGAGTGTAGTATCGAGTATCAACCAACCTCGGACTGCACCAAAGTCAGTTATCTCACTACCCTAAAGAGGCCAAGATAGTTCAATTAAGGTTCCTAAGGTCAGTTGATGCTTCACGACACCACATGGAGGCCCCGTACTCTCCTTGACTGAACTCAAGGGTTACCGGTACACACCAAAGTGCCACATCAACGTAGCAGACTGTTTCAACCATGTCGGTATACCCCGCACAGTTCCCTCACAGCCTTGTTGCTACTTTCTAAGAAGGTATCCCCCAGATCCAGGTTAGGATCTATAGAACTCCCAAGACAGTCCCACAATTTAAAGCAAACAAGTCAAAGCAATTGAAAACACAGTGATCTTAGTCCTAAGGTACACCTCACTTTAAAGAATCCCCAGCAGAGTTGCCAGTTCTGTGATCGGTGGATCTGGAACTGACTGTTTAACGCTGGTTCGCGAAATGTCGCGGAAGCAAGAGTCGCCACCGTCTTTTATTTTCTCCAATATGGAAAGGACAAAAGCACAGAAAAATTCCTTATTGAGATTAGCTCTCGGTTCGGGAGGTAGATTTATAGAAAGGGAAGGTGTTAGCACCCTTTCTATCCATGGTTATCCATGGGCTCTTAGATACTTGCTCATTTGTGTTTTCAAAAGGTTTGTTTGCTTTTCAACTGTGGGTTTAAAAAAAGTTTCGTTTAAAATTTCAGTTCGACTCTTGTATCAGTCCTCAAGAGTGTTTGAAAAGTTGTTTTTGAAATCTTTTTGCAAAGTGTCGGTGTGAAAAGAAGTTTTTGATTTGTTTTGAATTAGAGCAAGTATCTACGAGTCATCTACCTACCCTAAGGAATTCGTCTGTGTAAATGTCCTTAGGATAGTGCCATCCCACCATTGAGAGGTAGGTAGCACCACCGTCGGAGGTATTCGGGTCAATTCGAGGGTTCGGGACATTGTGATCACCAGAGAAATGGGAAGACACCTTAGAAGCTACCCTCATGCCATGTTCATGGACATGAGGACTTACTAAAACATCCTCTACTTGACGACCACTTTTCGAGGGGCAAGGCAACAGCGAGGCGTACCCTAGGGGTGGTGTGTGAATTGTGTGTCATTTTCAGTTATATTTGTCTTGTTCATGCATTTGTGATCTACGCTTTGTTTTTATTTTTGGCATTCATTCTTTCATGCAAATTATTACAAAGGCGCGGGAAGATAAAAGTCCTACGCTATTACAAAGGCGCGGGTTTACATCGCCAAATTAAACCAAGACCCGATTTGAAATAAATAAAGATGCGGAAAGATAAATATCCTAATTAATCTATTACAAGGCTTTGGGGAAAGTACATCAATTTCACAAAGAAAAACAAAATAAACGCGCGAAGAGAAAATTAAATTCGAAGGTGCGAGGGAGTTGGACCCTTTTAAAGAAATTAAATTGAAATTGTAAATTAATTAAATTAAATAAAAGCAAGAACTTATTTTTTTTGGAGTTTTTTTGTATTTATGGAATTTTAATGAGAAAATTAAATGGAATTTAAAAGCCTAATTCTAAACTATTTTTAATTTATTAAAAAAAATGTTTAAGTTGTAACCTAATTTACATTAAGTATTTACATGGCATATTTATTTATAAAAATAACTAATACTTAATAATAGTAAAAAAGGAAAAGAAAAAAGAATAAAAAACAATAAAACCCTAATCTCTATATTTTTTAGTTTATTAAAAAAAACATTGAATTAAACCTAGAATTAAAACTAAATTAGTTAACAAAATTTATTTATAAAATAAAACATTAATGAATTAAATAATAAAATATATTTTTTATTTTTTTGACTTTCTGATTTTTTGGTATTTTTATATTAAAAAGATTAATTTTATGGATTTAAATAAAACAAAGAATATAATTAAAATAAATAATAGAAAAGAATAAAAAATAGAAAAAAGAAAGGCAAACATGGAGGGTTTGTTGGCCCTTTTGGAGGTATGTTTGAGCAATTTGGCCCACCATAGTCAGGCCTTTTTTGACTTCTTCTGATTGTGTGCGCATGCGTTGACTAGCGTGTATCCTGGAACTCTTATCATGGCCTTTGGATTCATCTCCTGGGGCACTTGGCAAGCCAAGGCATGGAGTTGTATGGTGGACTTCTGGGCGTATTGGACACCTAATCAAATTATGAGAAAAAATAGAAGGAAATATGGGGGACCTGGGAATCGAACCCAGGTCCCAACGTTTGCCAAACGCACGTTCCACCATCTGAGTTGTATGCGTGTATTTGTTAGTCAATGGAATATAAATAATATAAATGAAACAAGCGCTTATAGTATTAACCAAGAAAAAAGCGCGCCAGCTATTCAAACTGGCCAACCCATGTCCAACACCTCAGCGTCTTCTCCATCACGCCTTTGTTTTGACGGAAAATATAGAACAGATAGCGGGGGTTTTAAACCCCCACTAAGTGGTACCTACAAAAAATAGCGAATAGAGTATCACGTAATATAAATTAGGCGCGATAGGATCAATCGTTTCGTCCAGATGCCGTGGTTTTGATGGTACTAGTCTTGCTGTCTAATTTTTCCATATGTAAAAGTCCCCAATTTAGGAGCTTTGAAAACCTAGAAAATTTCCATGGCAGATTCTCGTACAGGGCACAAAAACTCAATTAAATGATGCCAACAGATTTAGAACAACCATATTAGTATAAATCAACAAGAAAAATGCAAGGATGATGCGTATAAATTAAAACACGAATATAAGAAATATCAAGAACAGGGCGGCTTCATTCTACCGATTCTTGAGGTTAGAGGCTGTGGTTTTGATTGGAATAGATCCCTGGTAACCTTGGCAAGCTATTGGAATGGTTATCTTGCCTTGAAACGCACTGAAACTGTGTTTTCAGTTTTGAAATATTTGGTGAAAATTGCAAAGTTTGTTTGTGATTCTGAGCGCAGCATTCAGGTCCTCAGCATTAGGGTTGTGTTTGTGTATGTATATGGAATGAATTAGGGTAGAAATCCAAGTCCATAACCCATGGAATCAATGCTTTTGAATTTTGTGATCTTGCATAATCTTTTTCAATCTTTCTCATGTCTTTTTGATACCAATCATGGCCAAATCTTTCCATATTAGTGATGCACGAAATCTTGAGGTTTTATGGAGAGAATATGCTGCAAAAAGGGATTGGAAAACATGTGTTTAGTATTTTTGTCATATTTTATTTAATTAAATGAATTAATGGTGATAAAAATTCAAATAAATAATAAAAAATGATGAAATAACTCCCATTTGGGTCAATGGGTCGTGCATAGCTTTTGGGTGATGATTCTTGGAAGAAATTGAGGCCCATTAGCAATTTTGAGGCATTTGAAGCAAAGTTGACTTTTCAAAATTCCCAAAAATTGCCCAACTTCCACAAGGCATATCTTGCTCAATTTTTAAGCTTTGATCATGTCCTTGGACATTTTGGAAAGGTCTTGAAGTCCTCTAACCAATGCCTTTGGTCCCATGTCATTTTGATTTACCAATCTCAAGTTATGGTCTTTGACTTAAAGTGCCTTTTTGTTGACTTTTGATAATGACCTATAATGTTGAGATTGATAACTTTTTGTGAGAGCATTTCTTGGACTTGAAGTGTGAAGAGGAGTTGTAGGAAATGTCATTCTCTTCAAAATGAGATTTGGATGGAATTTTTCTGATAAACCATGTGGAAGTTATGCCTTGGTTAAGTTACAGTTGACTTTTTCAACTGTCCAAATATGGAAACTTTGGCATCTTGAGACCTTTTGAGCCATACTTTGAAAATCATGATCAAGCATTGATCAAATGATGTTTGTGGCTTCAAAATAAGATGTTGATCAAAAATTTGGACTTTTGACTGTCAAATGACCATTCTACCCCTACAGTTGACTGCTGAGCAATTAGGGCATTTGACTGTGCAATTTTGTGCTGTAAGTCTTGAAACTTGACATGAGGATGCTTGACAATGTTTATAGGCATGTTGGACTTGATTGGACCCTTAAAAACTTCAATTTCTTTGACAGAACTAAAACCCTAGTTTTTGACTGTTAGGAGGCCCTTGAACTGTGCAACACTTGGGATATTTTGAAGCATGCTTTTGGCAAATCTTGAAGAATATGGGAGGGCAAATTTTGGGGTACAACAAGGTGAAAATAGTGTACGAATTGTTTTAGTTATTACAGACCGAAATAAGAAATTGTTCAAAGATAAAATTACTGGTTGATAAAGGTGATGGGAATAAAATCCTTTGCTTCCCAGTTGCTTAGACCCCCTTCGACAGTTGCAAAGATCCAATCTTCGAAGTTGTTCTCTTCATCTTCATCTTCAACTACATTAATTCCGTAGTGAGTGATCCTTACAGGTGGCCCTCCAGTCTTAGAACGACGCATAGCCTTCTGTCCTGCAGCTGTAAACCCTAGTCCAAATTTGTCCGTCTTATGGGGAAAATCAGGCAATTGCCCCCATACTGTACTCTTCCCTTCTTTGATCACCGCCTCTGTGTCCTTGAGAGATGCCATCCTAGGCACATGCTTGGGAACGATAGGCACCTCAACCATTGTCATCGCAACTGCTACCTCAGGAGAAACTTCCTCAAAATGTTGGAAAGGCATTTCGATGAACTCGCCATCCAATTCCACATAGCGAAAGGAATTGAGGTGAATTATCATGTACTCTTCCTCGCCATGCACTGTTATAATCTTACCCTTAACAGGATATTTCATCATTTGGTGCAAAGAGGAGGTAACTGCCCCGGCATAATGGATCCACGGTCTTCCTAACAAACACGAATATGACGGACGGATGTCCATCAAATAAAAGGTGGAGTTGAAAACTTCTGTGCCTACTTTGATAGGAATGTCAACCTCTCCATGAACCATTCTTTTGGACCCATCAAAGGCCCTAACAACGATGTTACTAGGTTTGAGGGTCAATCCTTCGCAGTCCAAACGGTCCAACGCTTTCTTCGGCAGCACATTCAAGGAAGAACCAGTATCAACTAAGACATGGGCGATGGTGGTTCCCCTGCATTCAACTGAGACATGTAGCGCGTTGTTGTGTTTCCTTCCTTTTGGAGTTAAGTCAGCATCGGAAAAGCCAAGGCCATTATCAGCAGTAAGACTGGCCACACACTCCTGAAACTGGTCAGCCGAAGTCTCTTGGGGTACATGTGCCGCCTTCAAAAATTTGATCAGGGCCTTAGCATGGGCCTCAGAACAGAGTAGAAGAGCCAACATTGAAATTTTAGAAGGGGTCTGCCCTAGCTGTTCCACGATGTCGTAGTCACTCTTTCTGATTATTTTCAAGATTTCATCCATTTCTTTCTGGGTGGTTTCGGGGATAACCACAGCATGAGCCTTCATCCTGACAGGAGCTTCTAATATCCCCTTACCCTTGTCGGTAGTATCAGCAGATGGTCTAACTTCAGGAGTATCCAATTCTTCAATTATCGGGTCTTGCACAGATGACCTAAAAGGTGCAGAAGCTTTCGAGGGTCCGAAAACTGCTCGAGGGGGAGAAATCTCCGGAGAAAAGATCTGGCCGCTGCGGGTTATCTTGCTTATTCCCGCGATGTTCCCTATATCAGGGTTTTCTTCTTCAGAATGCTCTTGGACTGCTTCAATTTGTTTGATACCATGATAGAAGATTTCTCCTCCATAGTTCCATGGTATCGTCTTGCTAGATTGATACGGGACAGGTCCCGGCATGGTGATTTTTAATGGTACAGATTTAGGGTCGGGCGTAATCCTGACAGGCCTTTTGTAATCCTTGGGAGGATTGTCGGAAATGGTTATAATTGCAATTGAAGGAAAATTGCGACCAAAAGCGCAGCGGAATTTAAAATTTTCCTTTAGCGATCCTTACGAATGAGCATGGTCAGTGATAGAAATATTTACCTCTTGTGGCGATTCAGACCTTTGATGTTGTGATCACGAGCGTTGATGAAGAACAACGCCTCTACTTAGTCCACACGAACAGATCGCTTCCGGTCACAGTGCTAGCTGATCACGAATGGAAACTTTGAGTGAGAGAGAGAATCAAAAACGAAATTGCATCAAGTGAAATTGCTTCATCACAAGGGATCTATTTATAGAATCACTCGTGTGGGCTACAAGCTAAAAGCCCAATTAAGGCTATAAGCTAAAAGCCCAATTAAGCTTATGGACATCATACCTTATGATGTACCATATATCACTTATCCACGTGGTACCTTACCACTTTCCGTATTACACTTAAGTGCATCGTACCTTACGGTGTTCCTTATTTATTCTATCTCTCATCAACATGTCCTTATGTGTGTGACCCTGTAGGTTTTCGCGACGTTGGCAATTATGTTAAATCACACATTTAATATAATAAACAGTGAGCAGTATCTAGCAACACATCATTGTTACCCAAGTCACGAAAATGTCATGTGATCTGACCAAACCTTTTCCGTGATAATATTTGTGTTGTACAATTACCCTTTTGCCCTCATGTCTATATTGAACACAAGGCATACACTGTGTCACCCTTGTCCAGTTCAATATTGGGCCCTTAGACATTTATCCTGTTATGCAGGATGAGAAAATTCCATCTAGGTCACTCATGTCCCTTAGCATGCTTTATGAAGTACCCATCAACTGTCTTTATAGTCATCCAGTTACGGATGACGTTTAATCAGCAATAAAGTACTTGACTCTACATCTAGGGTCCATAGTGGTTTCAGGTCAAAGGGTGGTATACACCATTATCATCATGAGAATAACTTATGACACTTTGCATAACATTCTATGTAGTATTCTCATAGCGGGTCAATCCAGTATAAATATTACTCCTAATATTCATACCTATGTCAAGACTTGATAACTCCTTATCTATGATCCATGAGATATGATCATCAATCTATCTTCATAATAATCTTAATGCTTTAATGTTATCCCACTTCACATTAAAGCTTGACTACGGATACTTTAAGAATAATGTCTTATGTTTAATGGGATCTCATGATTAAGTCACACTTAACATTTCATTAAATCAATAAACCATTCTAGGGACTTTATTATTTTGGAAAGCAAACATAATAAAGAAATGCCTTTTATTATTAATAAATAATTCGATACAAGTACCAAAAGTATTGGCTTCTAGGGCTTACACCAAAAGCAATATCGTTGGTTAAAGTAGCAAAAGTAGCAGGAGTGAAGGTATCAACAGAGGTTTTTTGGAAGAGTATCTCTTGGGTATCCATCAGGCGTTGGACACCTGATTTCAACATTGGGCAGTCAGCTCGTATGTTCAAACAAAAGTAGCAGTCCTTCCCACAGCCTGGGAATATCCTGGCTCTCATCAAATTCTTTTTAATCACTAGTAATGGAGTCAAAAGGTCAGCAACATCAGTAACATAAAGGTCTTCCGTAACGGCATGAACATTATGGCCATGCTTGGGCATCGGAGCAGAAATCACATTGGGCTTCTCAGGAGCATCAAATTCTACTTCATTGGCGTCAATTAGGTCTTGGATTTTGTTCTTAAGCGCCCAACAATTATTCGTATCATGCCCAACACTGTCAGAGTGGTAGGCGCACTTGGCATTGGAGTGGTAGTATGGAGAGGAGGTGTTAGGGTTCTTTGGCGCTTCCTTCAAAGTGGTAAGATTCATCTTCAATAAATGAGGGAGTACTTGAGTTGGCGTCATGTTGATTCGGGTGAACTGCCGTTGTGGCCTTTCTACCCGTTGTTGATTAGGTCTTGACTGATTGCCGCGAGGTTGATCATTTGAAGAGTTTTGAATCATCACAGCCCCTACAGTTGGTCGGCGCTCGGTTCTTCCCTGACTTTTCTGAGAGTAAACAGCAGAGGCTTCCTTCTTAGCCGGGAAAGCTTTCGTAACAGCAGTGGACACGGAGGTATCTTTCTGAATCTTACCACTTTTAATACCGGCCTCGACCCTTTCGCCGGTTAAAATTAGTTCGGTGAATCCTGCGGAAGAACTTCCGATTAAATGATTGAAGAAAGGGCCGGACAGGGTCCCCAAAAACATGTCAACTAACTCTCTGTCAGATAATGATGGCTGCACCCTTCCAGCCAGATCACGCCACTTCTGGTCATACTCTTTAAATCCTTCATTGGAAGCCATACCCATACTCTGTAGCTGAGTACGAGTGGGCACCAAATCAGCATTGTATTGGTATTGACGGTAAAATGCAGCAGCTAAGTCTTCCCAATTGTGAACCTCTGATCTCTCGAGTTGATAGAACCATTCCAATTGTGTGCCTGACAAACTGTCTTGGAAAAAGTGTACCCAAAGATCTTTATCAGATAAGTGGGGTTGGATCTTTCTGACATACGATCTCAGATGCATCTTTGGACACGACAGACCGTCATACTTAGAAAATGTTGGTACTTTGAATTTGGGAGGGATGACGATCCCAGCGACCAACCCTAGTTCTTCAAAATCTAAACCAGGTACCCTCTGCAACTCCATGGCTGCCAATCTATCCTCAAGATTCTTATATTTATCATCCGCCGGGGGATATTGTTGTTCGGAGTAATCTTCGTCTTCTTCCTCTTCCTCCTCTTCAACTTCAGATTCATACGGTACCGCAGCCGCTTTTCCTTTACCAACCCCTTCATCAGACGTTGAGGGGAACTCGAGAACTTTTCTAGCGTTGCTTTCAAACCTTCTTCCAAAAGTGGCTACTCCGGGCCTTTTCTTCTTTTTCTCTTTATTCTTTTCCAATAGTGCTTTGAGGTCCTCTTGACCCTTTGCTAAGGTCATGAGGAGTTGCTAGAATTGAGAATTATGTGCCTGCAGATCCTTAACCGTCTGCTCCAAATCCATCTTGCTAAAATAAACAGCAAAAAGATAAGGAAACCTGGTGTGAAGACCTGTTTATGCATATGATGAATGGTATGTTATTCATGTAATGCATTCAAGGATTCAGAAATTCAAATTTGTTGCAAACAAAAAGGAACACACGTCATATTAAGAAGAAATTGTTAGTACATAAGTGCCCCATGGGCAAAATATTACAAAATTCTTAATGTAAAAAGACATTGCACATCCTCTTTGGTGCGATGTAAGTGTTGAGAGTTTCCTCCTCATGAAGTCGGCGGGTAAGCTCCAAAACCTTCTTCTCACTGGCATAGAAGCTGGCTTCAAAAGTGTTATGTTCTTCTTTGAGTTAGATCCAACTCTTTTGCATTTCTTCCCATGATATTGGCATGTCAGGATGTAGGACGGTGTATGGAACCTCTCCTTCCATAACAGGCTCTTTGATCAAGGGGAGAATGTGAGGGTATGGCATCATAAGATTTTGGGCACGGGTTCGTTCCCACTTGAGATAAGGCTCAATGGGGATGGAATTTTTGTGCCCCAGTGTCTTACTATCCACCTTGTTGGGCATCCTTCAGGCTCTGATGAATCTTTGTCGAAGTCCTTGCGCATCGTTGTCGAAGTTAAAAACTAGGTCAGGAATCAGCATGTCATGAGGGCCATCTCTCCGAGCATATCCAAATTCTCTTAGAGCTAAACATGGGTTGTAGGTAATGCCTCACCTAATGCCAAGTAGTGGGACATTAGGGAATTCCCCACAACGATCAATGATGATGACATTTTCTCTGGACCGAGAACACCAATGTACGTCAGAATGTGTGAGGGTCATCAACCGTTGCGACCACCTTAAACCCTGCTCATTCTTCAAAACTGATTGTGGAAGGTGAGAAATAAACCACCTTTCTAGGAGAGGAGTACAACACATGAGAACACCTCTTTTCCTCATTGTTTGTGTGTAAAATGAGTGTAGGATTTCCGCAAGCAATGTGGGTATAGGATTCCGGGATATGAAAATCTTGACAGTATTCACATCTATAAGTTGATCAGGGTTTGGGAATAGGACCAACCCATAGATAAGGAGTGCCACAATCTCTTCAAAGGCTTGTAGATCAAGAGAATTCCAGCAGTCTTGTGCCTTCTCAAACAGAAACTTTGCCAAGAAACCCTTGACACCACTTATGGTTTCCCAATGTCCCTTGATGTCAGATGGTTGCAAGTGTAATGCTTGAGCAACATCTTCAGGCTTTGGTTCTTTTTCCGTACCGTTGTAGGGTAGTTGATGAAGAATAGGAATTCTTAGGAGTTGAGAAAATTCCTCCAAAGTGGGTACTAGTTGGTAATCAGGGAATGTGAAACAGTGGTGTAGGGGGTCAAAGAACTGGAAGAGAACTTTCACCATGTCTTCTTCAATGTTGGAGTTGACCAAGTTGAGAAGTCTACCATGTCTTTCACTGAAGAGATAATTATCTGGAATTCTGGATGTAATCTCCTTGAGTTGAGGAGGGATTCTCACAAGGTTGACTTGAATTATTTTCCTGCGAAGAGATTCCATGACCTACAAAACAAGAACAAAGATGAAGATCTAAACCCTTGAAATGGTTAGTGGATGCATATGATGCTTTATGATGTTTATGATGTATGCACAAACACATGTACAAGCAAGTCACACAAAATCCTAGTTTCAGGCTTGCATGAGGTTTCATAGGTAGATACCCTCTTGAGTTTAGTTGGCTCAAACCTGTCCTATAAATAGTAACCGGGTTCTAAGGAGCTCAATATCACTGGATTATTTTCTATGTTCATTGTTTCAGTTTAACCACTTAACTGGCGACCAAAATATTCCAAGAAAACAACCCTCAATGAGTGTAGTATCGAGTATCTACCAACTTCAGACTGCACCAAAGTCGGTCATCTCACTACCCCTAAAAAGGCCAAGATGGTAAAGTAAAGGTTCTAAAAGTTCATTAGTGCTTCATGACATCACTCAGCGGCCCTGTATTCTCTTTGATTGACTCAAAGGCTACCGGTACCCACAAATATGTTGCACTAATATAGATATTACTTCAACCATGTCGGTATACCCCACACAGTTTCCACAACGTATTGCTATTTACCTATGAATGTTTCCCAAATCCGAGTAGAGGATTTCAAACCCAAACAATAGAACCAAGTTTAAAGCAATCAAAGCAAACAAGGTAAGCATGTAAAGGTGATCTAAACCCTAAGGTAACCCCACTTTTAGATTACTCCCCAGCAGAGTCGCCAATTCTGTGATACGGTGGGAGAACTGACTTGGGATTTTGCGTTTGTGTTTGCAAATGTTTCGGTTTAGCAAGAGTCGCCACCGACTTTTTATTTTATCCTAAGGAAAGGTCAAAAAGCACAGGAAAGACCTTTGAGATGTTTTCTTGGGTTCGGGGAGTAGATTATAGAAAGGGAAGGTATTAGCATCCTTTCTATCCATGGTTATCCATGGGCTCTTAGTTACTTGCTTAGATCACTTGCTTTTCTTTTCAATTGTTTGAAATGGTGCTCTTCAATTGTTTGAAATGGTGCTTTGTGTGTGGTTTTGAAAGATGTTTTGAAAAGAGGCCATCGTCGTGGCAACCTTTGTAATGATTCTTGTTTGAATGTATACAAAGGTGTTTTTGTCTTTTGAAAAGTTTTCAATGTTTGAAATTAGGGTTTTGAAATTGTGTTGTGAAGTGTGTTTTGAAGATAGCAAGGATGTTTTTGCAAGCTTTTAATCAAGTAACTAAGAGTTGTCTACCCTATTTTACTTAAAGATCTTTCTTATGTTTTTAACCCTTTTAACAGTGTTGTTTCACCATTGTATTTGATGAACAACCTTGTGTTAGGATGTTAAACGGGACAGGCGCGGGTCATCGTATAGACCATGATAGCAATAGTGTCAAGCATTTTTGGCAATTTTCTTGAGGGACTTGATCATTTTGTTTAGGCAACTCAGGTAGCGTCATCGAGGGACCATGATCTTTTGTTTTGTTTTTGTTTTGCCAAAGTACTTGACATGCATACCATGGCCCATTTTTGAAGGCAACAAGTGGATTGTAACCCTAGGGGTGCAAGTGTGCATTGTGTTTGTTTGTTTTTCATGCATTTTTGTCTTTGATTAGGTCAAACTATTTGTTGATTTTGATTTTGCATACAAACCCTAAGTCTAATCATGGCATAATTGAAAGTATTTAAAGGTGCGGGAATTTAAATTCTATACTATTACAACATGATATAGGGAGGGGGTACAAATTTGAATAGGGGATTATTTAGACAAGAAATTAAACCCTAGATTATTACAACCAAATTGAATGTGTAAGGCATAACAATTAAATGTACAATATTTAAATAAATACCATAAATAAATATTAAATAAAATGTATTATGCAAAAAAAGTTTTTATGTATGTAAAAAAGTATTTTTAATGTGAAATGTAAAGAAATAAATAAAAAAAGTCAATTTTAATTATTTTTGTTTTTAGGGCAAAACCCCTAATTTCTTAAATAAATAGTATTATTTATTATTTATATACAATAATGCATTAATTTATACAAAAAATAAATGTATATAAAAAAAATGTATTTTTAGTATAAAATATTAATAAAAATAAAAATGAATTATTTTGTGTTTTTTGTTCTAATTATTTAATAAAATATAGTATATATGTATATATATGTATTAAATGTATTAAGTGTGTATAAAAATAAAATAAATTATTTACAAAATGTATATATTTAAAGAAAATATTTTCAAATGTGTATAAAAATAATGAAATGAAAATAAAAGTATTATTTGTATTATTTTTTAATTTAAACAAAATAAATATAAAGTATCTAATGTATTAATGTTAGAAATAATTGAAATAAATACCCAATAAATATAAAAATTTATAAAAATATTTTTTAAGTATTTTTTATATTTAAAAATAAAATATCAAAGTTAGAAATAAAATAAAAATGCAAAAATGATAAATATACAAGAAATGGGCTAGGGGGTGTGAAACTAAAAAATGGGGTGTGAAAAGCAGGAAGTAGCCAGGCCCAGCCCAGCTACTTCATCTTCTTCCTCTGTCAACAAAAACGCGCGCCTAGCTTGGTTCAAACCTGTATCTCCTGATTCAATGTTTTTTTGACAAAACTCAAAACATGAAACTTGTAGAGCATCAAACAACGAATCTAACCATATAAAAAACTTAAGCTAACTCTCAAAGACCAGAGAGAATTTCTCTGGCCCTAATTTCTAACCTAGTTTTTTTAGAAAGTTCATGGATGAAATTCTCCTAGCACGATTAATATAAATGAAAACTAAGCACATGTATGGTTTCAGGGCTATGAATACGACATCTTTCATTCACAAACCTAAGTCTAACTATTCCTAAATAGAGAGATAGAAGTTCATGAAATACCTGTTTCAGTTGAGTTCGAGCTGGACAATGCAGCAACTTTCAATGGTGCTTGAGGTCCTTTTGAGCTTGCCTGATGTCCACTGAAGCTTTCCCAATGCTTGGTTTGTTTTGAAGCAGCCTGAATCGTGCTACAGAACTCAACCTGCAAAGCTTCCAAACAAAAATGGAAATGTGTGTTAATGGAGTTACAGTTGGCAATGGAGGTCTGGAATAGTTTAGGTGAGTTGAATGGAAGGTATTGGAACAAGTTTGAGGCAAAACGCACGAGGCAAAGTGGAGATGGAAGTGATTCTGCAGGGCTTGCCCTGTTTTGCAGAAAAATGGAGATTTTGTGTACAAGGAGGTTTGAGGGGTCAATGTCCCGTGCTTCTTGCTTGCTAGGGTATGAGAAACTTGTTTGCAATCTTTGTGTAAGCTGACTATGTTTGGTTTTTGAGTTGGGAGGATTTGGACAAATTTCTTCTTTGTGAAGCAAGAAAGTGTAACTACTTCTCACAGGCCTGCACCAGTCATGTATTATGCTGCATACAATCTCCTTGATACTTGCAATTTGTGGATTTGATTTTGCTTCAGAGATATGGCCCCATGCTTCAAAGATCATGGTTTGACATAAAGCATATCTTTTCAAAAATGGCATTGTACTTTTTTCTAATTAAGGATTAGTTTTGTGTGTAATGTCCAAATGGCCAAGATAAAGCATTAGCTCAGTGGATTTGAATTCAATTATGGAGTGTGAATTGGTTTAGAGGCCTGTAATTGTGAATTATGCTAGCTTGGTCAGATTTGGCAAATGGTATGAACATGTATTGGCCATGGTTACAAAGTGAGTTTTTGCCAACTTCAAGCATTCGATTATCCCTAACCACAAAGGTGTTTGAGGAGTTCTTGGATAATTTGGAAAGCTTGCAACATGTAATATAATCCATATTTGAAATGCAACTTGAAACTCCAAGTGGAACTATGTGAAAAATGGCCAAGAAGATGGGTCAAAATCCTGCCTAAACTAGGGCAAAATTTCTCTAAGTTAAAAGTTTTAGGTACCCTTGTTCCAAAAATCATAACTTGAGATCCAAGCTTCTTTTGAGAAAACTTTGTGAATAAAAGTTGTATACTTTGTGATGGACTACAACTTTCATGTTATAAGTTTTGTTTGAATCCATTTGCATCTTGATGAGAAAGTGGGGTAAAGTTAGGAAAAAATAAGAAAATTTTATAACTTTGAAAATTTCTAAGTTATGAAATTTTTCCATTTTAAACCCTAATTTACAATTTTGGGTTTCTTGATGAACAAGTTTCATAATTTGACATGTCTTGATGAAAAATGACCCTTGGCACTTGATTTTGACCAAAAAGTCAAAGTTTGACTTTTCAGTATACAGTCAAATTTTGATCAGTTGATTGAAAAAAATTCATTTGTCAATCCTATGCATTTGAGATCTTTTGAACTTGTTGAATAGGTCAAGACAATTTCATTGAGTCCTTGTGTCCATGGTTGAGCTTGATTTTCCATTGGCTAGGTCAAACAGTCAAAAATTGCCCTTGTGCAGTCAAAACCCTAAAAATGACCATTTTGCCCTTTTGGTGATCTGATCAAATTTCTTGTGGAATTGTGATCCAAACTTGATCAAATGGTTCATATGAGTTCATAATGTTGATGTGGGTCAAAATTCATGAGGTTTGACTGTCAATTGGCCACAGTTAACTTTTTCCCCAATACAGTTGATTTCTAGGTCAACTGTCCAATTGACTGGGCAAAAATTTGAATCAAGGCTTGAAACTTGGTATGGACAAACTTGTGAGTCCAACATGAAGTATGAAAGTCATTTTGGGCATCGTGGGTCAAAACATCCCTGTGCAACCTCAAACCCTAATTTAGGTCAACAGTGTAAGGAGGTGTCTTGAGCAGAGCAAACCCTAGCTTGATCTTGAGTTCCAAGAGTCTTGTGATGAGAAATGTTGATAAAATGAGAGGGCAAATTTTGGGGTACAACAGGGGAGTTAGACCGTCTTGACTGTGAATATTTAATCTTAAAGCCAAGTGATATCATTGTAAGGGTGTTTGATGGATCAAAGGGGACTGTTCATGGGGAGGTAGATCTTCCAATCAAAGTGGGCTCCAAAATCTTCAACTCCACCTTCTATATTATGGATATGTGTCCTGCCTATTCTTGTATGTTAGGTCATCCATGGATCCATAAAGTTGGGGCCGTAACCTCAACCCTCCACCAGAAACTCAAATATCCAGTCAAGGGCACAATAGTCACCGTCTGTGGAGAGGAAGAGTTTATGGTGACCCACCTTAACTCTTTCAAGTACATAGAGATGGATGGAGAATTCATTGAGACCCTGTGCCAAGCCTTTTAGGTTGTACCACCGATGATTTCTGCTACCAAATGTTCTTCTGATAAGTCTAAAGCTGTTAAGGCCATGCCAAAGATGGTTTCAGTCAAAGACGTCTGTGCAGCAATTGAAGAAGGAAATTGTGATACTTGGGGGAAACTCCTTGATATCCCATTTAAAGCGGACAAGTTTGGTTTGGGCTTCACCATCAAAGCTCAGAAGGAAGTGAGGCGTGCTCGTGCTGGAAAGCCACCTCTCCGCATTGGAAGCCATGAAGTCAATGTCGTGGGTGATTCTGAAGAATGAGATGCATTTGAAGAGTGGGTATATCCAACTACAACGAAGCTGAAGAATTGGCATACAAAGGACTTGGTTCCCATCTCCTCTATTGAGGAGTAATCTACTTTTTATTGCTTTTCTTTCAATTCAAGAACTTGTTGTCTGTAATATTTTAACAATGACTTTTCAGCCATTTGTCTGGCCCGGGAAACTTTGGTCCATTTGTCAAGGGTTTTATTTATGTTCATCTATCATATGATCATTCAGTACATTGGACTCTTTTGCATTTAAATATTTGTGTTCATTGTCTTTCCTTTCTTGAAAATACATTTTTCAAAAAAATAGCCATGTATCTTACATGCACACACACACACACTCTTGCAGGTCCACATCCACTATGGATCCTATTGCCAATGACTCTACTATTGCCGACTATGACTTTGAATGTCCTATCAACCAAGCCGAAGATGAAGGCGAAGAAGATTGTGACATACCAGGAGAACTAGCCAGACTTCTATTACAAGAGGAAAAAGCTATTCAACCGTATGAAGAGTCAGTTAAAGTTATCGACCTGGGTACTGAGTCAGATAAGAAGGAAACCAGGATCGGCGCTAATTTGGAAAGCAGTGTCAAGAGCAGGTTGGTTCATATGTTGCATGATTATGTGGAAGTATTTGCTTGGTCTTATGAAGATATTCCTAGGTTAGATACCGACATCGTAGTTCATCGTCTGCCGGCAAAAGAAGATTGTCCGCCTGTCAAACAAAAGGTTCGTCGCATGAGGCCTGATATATCTGAAAAGATCAAAGCTAAAGTGATGAAACAGTTTGATGCAGGGTTCCTAGCTGTGACATCCTATCCCCAATGGGTTTCTAATGTGGTGCCAGTGCCAAATAAAAATGGAAAGGTTCGCATGTGCGTAGACTATAGGGATCTGAATAGGGCAAGTCCCGAGGATGACTTCCCTCTACCACACATTGACGTCTTGGTTGATAACACTGCTCAACATAAAGTATTCTCATACATGGATGGTTTCTCAGGCTATAATCAAATAAGGATGGCTCCCGAAGACATGGAGAAGACTACTTTCATCACGCAGTGGGGCACCTTCTACTACAAGGTCATGTCATTCGGATTAAAGAATGTAGGGGCAACATATCAAAGGGATGTGGTAGTTTATTTAATGACATGATTCATCATGAGATAGAGGTATATGTGGATGATATGATTGCCAGATCACAAACCAAAGAAAAACATCTCGATCACCTGTACAAATTATTCGAGAGGCTGAAGAAATACAAGTTGAGGTTAAACCCTAACAAGTGCACGTTTGGAGTACGATTTGGAAAGCTTCTAGGTTTTGTTGTCAGCAATAAAGGCATTGAAATTGATCATGCCAAGGTAAAGGCCATCCAAGAAATGTTGATCCCACATTCTGAAAAGGAATTTAGAGGATTCTTGGGTCGTCTCAATTACATTGCCCGTTTCATATCTCACTTGACTGCTACTTGTGAGCCAATCTTCAAACTCTTGAAGAAAGATCAGGTAGTCAAATGGAACGATGAATGCCAAGATGCCTTCGACAAAATCAAAGAATACCTATAAGAACCTCCTATTCTCATGCCTCCAGTTGAAGGAAGACCCTTGATCATGTACTTGACAGTACTAGAGAACTCTATGGGGTGTGTTTTTGGCCAACATGACGAGTCTGGCCAAAAAGAGCATGCTATTTATTACCTGAGCAAAAGGTTTACCGACTGCGAAACCAGATATTCACAGCTCGAGAAAACTTGTTGCGCTCTGGCATGGGCTGCTCACCGGCTAAGACAGTATATGTTGACTCATACCACTCTGTTGATTTCTAAGATGGACCCAATCAAGTACATCTTCGAGAAACCTGCCCTTTCTGGACGGATAGCCAGATGGAAAATGATCTTTACTGAGTATGACATTCAATATATGACTTAAAAGGCCATCAAAGGAAGTGTACTAGAAGATCATTTAGCCCATCAAATTGTGGATGATTATCAGTCAATGAACTTCGACTTCCCTGATGAGAATATCATGCTGGTAACTGACTGTGCGAACCCTTGACCATATGACGGACTTGAACAAGGATCCCGATGGACTATGGTATTCGATGGGGCTTCCAACGCGTTAGGTAACAGAATTGGTGTTGTGATCATCTCTCCTGAAGGTTGCCACACTCCTTTCACTGCTAGACTATGCTTAGATTGCACAAACAATATGGCCGAGTATGAAGCATGCATCTTAGGTCTGAAAGCTGCTATTGGCTTAAGGATCAAACATTTGGATGTGTTCGGGGATTCCGCCCTAGTGATCAGCCAAGTAAAAGGAGATTGGAACACTAAACACCCTAATATTATCCCTTACAAGGAACTTATGCTATCCCTAATTCCTTACTTCGAAGAGATCACTTTCGAACACTTCCCTAGGGAAGAAAACCAGTTGGCTGACGCTTTGGCAACCATGTCTTCAATGTTCAAGGTCAGATGGGACAACGAAGCCCCTATGATTACAATTGAAAGATTCGATGAACCTGCACATTGCTGTGAGCGTGACGTTGATGCAGAAAAGCCATGGTACCATGAGGTGATGAGATACCTTGAAGCACAAGAGTATCCAGAGGGGGCATATATCAATGACAGAAAGTTCTTTCAAAGCTTTGTAGCCAAATTCTTCCTAAGTACGGGATATTGTACAAGCACAACCATGATCAACTCTACTCCGATGGATGGACAAGAAAGAGGCAGAGGAAATCATGGAAGACATGCACGATGGTCTCTTCGATACTCACTCAAGTGGACATACGATGGCTAAGAAAATCTTAAGAGCCGATTACTATTGGTCAACAATGGAGACTGATTTCCATCAACATTCAAGAACTTGTCACAAATGCCAAATCTATACTGACAAGCTCCATGTTCCTCCTATCCCTCTGAATGTCATGACCGCTTCGTGGCCATTTACAATATGGGGCATTGACATGATTGGAGAAATCAAACCCACCGCTTCCAACGGACATCGCTTCATTCTTGTTGCTATCAACTATTTTACCAAATGGGTCGAAGCTGTCTCATTTGCCTCAGTCACCAATAATGTGGTAGCCAGATTCATCAGACACAACCTCATCTTCCGTTATGGTATCCTCAAAAGGATCATCACCAACAATGGGACTAACCTCAACAATGCTATGATCACTGAGCTTTACACTCAGTTTAAGATCAAGCATCATAATTCTTCTTCGTATAGACCGAAAATGAATGATGCAGTCGAAGCGGCCAACAAAAATATCAAGAAGATTGTGCAAAAAATGGTAGTAACCTATTGAAGGAAAATTGCGATCGAAAGCGCAGCGGAATTTAAAATTTTCCTTTAGCGATCCTTACGAATGAACATGGTCAGTGATAGAAATATTTACCTCTTGTGGTGATTCAGACCTTTGATGTTGTGATCACGAGCGTTGATGAAGAACAACGCCTCTACTCAGTCCACACGAACAGATCGCTTCCGGTCACAGTGCTAGCTGATCACGAACGGAAACCTTGAGTGAGTGAGAGAATCAAAAACGAAATTGCATCAAGTGAAATTGCTTCATCACAAGGGATCTATTTATAGAATCACTCGTGTGGGCTACAAGCTAAAAGCCCAATTAAGGCTATAAGCTAAAATCCCAATTAAGCTTATGGACATCATACCTTATGATGTACCATATATCACTTATCCACGTGGTACCTTACCACTTTCCGTATTACACTTAAGTGCACTGTACCTTACGGTGTTCCTTATTTATTCTATCTCTCATCAACCTGTCTTATATGTGTGACCCTGTAGGTTTTCGCGACGTCGGCAATTATATTAAATCACACATTTAATATAATAAACAGTGAGCGGTATCTAGCAACACATCACTATTACCCAAGTCACGAAAATGTCATGTGATCTGACCAAACCTTTTCCGTGATAATATTTGTGTTGTACAATTACCCTTTTGACCTCATGTCTATATTGAACATAAGGCATACACTGTGTCACCCTTGTCCAGTTCAATATTGGGCCCTTATACATTTATCCTATTATGCAGGATGAGCAAATTCCATCTAGGTCACTCATGTCCCTTAGCATGCTTTGTGAAGTACCCATCAACCGTCTTTATAGTCATCCAGTTACGGATGACGTTTGATCAGTAATAAAGTACTTAACTCTACATCTAGGGTCCATAGTGGTTTCAGGTCGAAGGGTGGTATACACCATTATCATCATGAGAATAACTTATGACACTTTGCATAACATTCTATGTAGTATTCTCATAGCGGGTCAATCCAGTATAAATATTACTCCTAATATTCATACCTATGTCAAGACTTGATAACTCCTTATCTATGATCCATGAGATGTGATCATCAATCTATCTTCATAATAATCTTAATGCTTTAATGTTATCCCACTTCACATTAAAGCTTGACTACGGATACTTTAAGAATAGTGTCTTATGTTTAATGGGATCTCATGATTAAGTCACACTTAACATTTCATTAAACAAATAAACCATTCTAGGGACTTTATTATTTTGGAAAGCAAACATAATAAAGAAATGCCTTTTATTATTAATAAATAATTCGATACAAGTACCAAAAGTATTGGCCTCTAGGGCTTACACCAACAATCTCCCACTAGCACTAGAGCCAATCAGGCATACCCCTAATACCCATAGATCTAGTATGTCCATCATGCTTCAGCTGCGCAAGAGGCTTTGTTAATGGGTCAGCAACATTGTCAAGTGTAGGTACTCTGCATATTTTCACATATCCCCGATCAATTATCTCTCGAATGAGATGATAACGCCTAAGTATGTGTTTGGATCGTTGGTGAGATCTAGGCTCCTTAGCTTGTGTGATAGCATCATTGTTATCACAATAGAGATCAATGGGATCCACAATGCTATAGACTATGCCAAGTTCACTAATGAACTTCTTGATCCAAATAGCTTCCTTTGCTACAGTTGAGGCAGCAATACACTCAGCCTCGGTTGTAGAATCAGCAATTGTATCTTGCTTTGAACTTTTCCAGCTCACAGCGCCACCATTTAAACAAAACACATAACCAGATTGCGATCTAAAGTCATCCTTATCTGTCTGGAATCTAGCATCGGCGTATCCAATTATAGCAAGCTCTTCCTGACCTCCATATATAAAGAATGAGTCCTTAGTCCTTCTCAAGTACTTAAGGATATTCTTGACAACTACCCAATGAGCATCACCGGGATTAGACTGGTACCTACTCGTTGCACTTAAAGAATACGAGACATCTGGTCGAGTACATAGCATGGCATACATGATAGATCCTATTACAGATGCATATGGAATCTTATCCATGCGATCCCTTTCTTCCTTACTTGAAGGGGATTGTGTTTTTGACAGACACATGCCATGTTGCATAAGTATGAATCCTTTCTTGGAATCATGCATATTAAAGCGTCTCAACACCTTTTCTATGTATGTACTCTGACTTAGGCCAAGCAGTTTTTGTGACCTATCTCTATAGATCCTAATTCCTAATATATAGGCTGCTTCACCTAGGTCCTTCATTGAAAAGCATTTCCCTAACCAAGTCTTCACTTGTTGCAAGGTAGGGACATCGTTTCCAATGAGTAATATGTCATCTACATATAATACCAGGAATACGATCATACTCCCACTAACCTTCTTGTAGACACAAGGCTCATCTTCATTCTTGATGAATCCATATTGTTTTACTGTTTCATCAAAACGAAGATTCCAGCTTCTGGAAGCTTGCTTCAATCCATAAATTGATCGCTGTAACTTACATATCTTTTGGGCTTCTTCTGGTATGTCAAATCCTTCAGGTTGTGTCATGTACACATCCTCAAGAAGATTCCCATTAAGGAAAGCAGTTTTGACATCCATCTGCCATATTTCATAATCATGATATGCAACGATAGCAAGTAAAATCTGAACATATTTAAGCATTGCAACTGGTGAAAAGGTTTCATCATAGTCAACCCCATGAATTTGTTTATAGCCTTTTGCAACCAGTCTTGCCTTATAGGTATGTACCTTACCATCCATGTCAGTCTTCTTTTTGAAGACCCACTTGCATCCTATAGGGTTAACTCCTATAGGAGGCTCTACCAAGGTCCAAACCTGGTTTGTGTACATGGAATCCATTTCAGATTTCATGGCTTCTAGCCACTTCTCGGACTCAGGACCAGTTATGGCCTCTTGGTAGGTCACAAGCTTATCTTGATCCATGAGTAATACATCACCCTGATCACTTATGATATATCCATATCTCTCAGGTTGTTGACGTATCCTGCTTGACCTACGCTGGTCTTGTTCTACTTGAGCAGGTTGCTCTTCCACAACTACTTGTGTTTCCTGCTCTAATTCCTCCATAGGTGTATCAATGCTTTGTGGTTCTTGAATTTCTTCAAGCTCTATTTTCCTCCCACTGATTCTTTTGGAAATAAAATCCTTTTCCAGAGAAACTCCAGTTCAAGCAACAAACACTTTTCCCTCAGAAGGATTGTAGAAGTAATACCCTCTTGTTTCTTTAGGATACCCCACAAATAAGCATTTGTCAGATTTGGGCTCAAGCTTAGTTGAAATTTGTCGTTTCACATAAACTTCGCAACCCCAAATCTTCATGTAAGACAAATGTGGTTTCTTACCACTCCATATCTCATATGGTGTCTTCTCAACCTTTTTGGATGGAACCCGGTTAAGTGTGTAAGCTGCAGTCAATAGTGCATGTCCCCAAAAGGAGTTCGGAAGATCGGCGTGACTCATCATGGATCGGACCATGTCTAACAAGGTTCGATTTCTTCTCTCAGATACACCATTCCATTGTGGTGTTCCGGGAGGAGTAAGTTGGGATAAAATCCCACATTCCTTTAGATGGTCATCAAACTCTAGGCTTAAATATTCACCGCCTCGATCTGATCGAAGAACTTTAATATTCTTACCTAGTTGGTTTTGTACTTCATTCTTGAATTCCTTGAATTTTTCAAAGGTTTCAGATTTGTGTTTCATTAAATACACATAACCATATCTACTGAAATCATCAGTAAATGTGATGAAGTATTGAAAACCTCATCTGGCTGGTATGTTCAGTGTTCCACATACATCAGTATGTATGAGGGCCAAAAGATCATTAGCCCTTTCACCTTTTCTTGTGAATGGGGACTTTGTCATCTTTCCAATTAAACAAGATCTGCATGTCTCATATGATTCATAATCAAAAGAGTCCAAGAGTCCATCTTTATGGAGTTTGGAAATGCGTTTCTCATTTATGTGGCCTAAGCGACAGTGCCAAAGATAGCTTGGATTTAACTCATTAGGTTTAATCCATTTAGTATTAATGTTATAAATTGGCATTTTCAAGATCAAGGACATATAGTCCATTGTTCATTTGTGCAGAAGCATAGAATATATCATTCAAATAAATAGAGCAACAATTGTTCTTTATTATAAATGAAAAACCAAACTTGTCCAAACAAGAAACGGAAATAATATTCCTACTAATTGCAGGTACATAATAACAGTTCTCTAACTGAATTATTAAACCACTAGGTAAAGTCAAAACATAAGTTCCTACGGCTAAAGCAGCAACCTTTGCTCCATTTCCAACTCGTAGGTCAACTTCACCTTTTGCCAAATCTCTACTCCTTTTTAGCCCCTGCACATTAGTACAAATGTGAGAACCGCATCCAGTATCTAATACCCATGATGCAGAAGTAGATAAATTAATTTCAATAACAAAAATACCTGAATTTGAAGTCCCTACTCCATTGTTCATATCTTCCAGGTACTTTGGGCAGTTTCTCTTCCAATGTCCGGTCTTACCGCAATGGAAGCAAGTGCCCTCCTTTGCTATGCCTCCACTAGGCTTCAAAGCAGGAACAGTAGGTTTAGGCTTGGCAACTTCCTTGCCTTTCCCTTTACCAACCTGCTTGGTAGGCCTCTTGTTCAGCTTCTTTCCATTACTGACCATCAGAATGTACTTCCCTTTTGTCTTCATATTCTGTTTAGCAGTCTTTAACATGCTTAGCAATTCTGGAAGACTCTTATCCATGTCATTCATGTTGAAATTCATGACAAACTGATTAAATCTATCTGGCAACGATTGCAAGATAAAATCAGTTGCAAGTTCCTTTCCAAGCGGAAACCCTAACCTTTCAAGGTTCTCCACATACCCAGTCATTTTGAGTACATGGGGACCTACAGGGTTTCCCTCAGATAACTTGTTGTTAAAAAGGGCCTTTGAAACCTGAAACCTCTCATTTCTTGCCTGCTCTTGATAGAGCATTTTCAGATGTCCAATCATATCGAACGCTGGCATGTTCTCGTGTTGCTTTTGCAACTCCGAGTTCATAGTAGCTAGCATGAGACAAGCGGCTTCGTTAGCATCATCAAAATGCTTCTTATAAGCATCTCTCTCTGCCTTAGGTGCCGAACTAGGCGGTTCCTGATGGGGTTTAATCTGTAACGTATAACCTAAATGTAGTACTGCAAGTGTACAGCCTATCGAAGTAATATATAAGATTATCGAACCACAGAGACCAATTGTCAATCTATCAACTCTATTGCTAAGGTGCTTATCTAAGGCGAATAAGGATATTGATGTGAGTGCAGTGCACAAAGTAAATGAGCGAGGGAAATAACAGTTTAAAAGACAGGTTGGAATGTAAATCATGTAATCAGATATTGGTCCGGTCATGCGTAGATGAACCTACTTATGGGGCAGTATTTTCTATTGATAGCAAAGAATCAGTTTAACGGGAACTTGTAGCTTTTGACTACTAAGAACCGAGTTTACTCTTTAAATTAAATTCCTTTATTGTCACATATAAAGGGTGCCTTCCGCGTTAAAGAGGTAAACCTATTTTTAAGAAATTGATAGTTTTGACTTAACAGAAAAGTGATCTTACTCGGAAAGATTAACTTAAAGAGACTTTTGGCTTTTGACCAAGAGTCAGATTTCAAACCTACAAACGCGTCCGAAAATAGTTTCAAAATCGTTTTCTAAAAGGGTCAATGATTCCTATTTAACCAATCAACGGCTCTCGCTCTTTTTGTTTGGTTAAATAATAATCAAGTCGTATCATTAGTTTGGACGGCTTTCGATCTTACCCAATAAACATTAAAACACAATTGACTTAAGTTAGAAGCAAAACATCCCCAGAGTATTTTCACTAGCATGACAATTGGAACACAACCACGATGACAATCATTACATCCTAACCTTTATAGTTTAGCCAGACATAATAAGTGCGAGTCTATAAAACATGTAGACTATGGTAAGAGCATTTAAAGTCTATAAAACGTGTAGACTATGGTAAGAGCATTTAAAGTCTATAAAACGTGTAGACTATGGTAAGAGCATTTAAAGTCTATAAAACGTGTAGACTATGGTAAGAGCATTTAAAGTCTATAAAACGTGTAGACTATGATAAGAGCATTTAAAGTCTATAAAACGTGTAGACTATGGTAAGAGCATTTAAAGTCTATAAAACGTGTAGACTATGATAAGAGCATTTAAAGTCTATAAAACGTGTAGACTATGGTAAGAGCATTTAAAGTCTATAAAACGTGTAGACTATGATAAGAGCAATTAAATAAAGAAATGCAATAAATTAGAACCTTGCTCCGGTCGGAGACTTGAATCTGATACAAATCTATGGAAAAGTAAGGCCGGTATGATGAACTTCAACCAAAGTGCTCCAAGACTCGATTACAACTCAATCTACACCGTAATAACTCCCCGATGTGAAGAGATTATCACTTTACAGAAACTGATAGTATATGGCTTAAGATTGTACTAAGCTTGGATGAAACTAAAGAATGAGAATCGAAAGCTATTTATAGAGGAACTTTGAGGTGCGTAAGGACCAGCATGCCCCTTAACTTCTTTTGAGCGGGAACCTTTTTGTGAAGGCCGCGGGCGCGGTGAGGGTGGCCGCGGGCGCGGTGCCTGGAACCGCCACATCATGGGAACGTGGCAGTTGATCTCTGGGTGAAAGTGGGCCACGTCATCGCGTTTCCTGTAGCCAGCGCGGTGCTGAACGCCATAAGTGCAGAATATCTTGAAAAACCCTAATTTCTTGGCGTTTTGGCTCGTTTCTTCACAGAAGGCTCTGAAATGACAAGAATCCTGAAAACAAAGGAAAAAGGAACATAATACGAGAAAATGACAATAAAAACTAAGGAAAACATGTGATATTTGACTCAGAAACATAGTGCGATTTAGTGCGATCAAATCCTCCCACGCTTAGACCTTTGCTTGTCCTCAAGCAACAACTCTTAAAAGTAGATGAAAGAAATTTATGGTGTATACAGGTTTTGGGCAAAGAGGGCTTCTAAGTCCGAGTAAGGGTGTGTTGTCAGGCACTAACTATCTGAATCAAGGGTATCGTAATTACACTACTCGCAGAAATGCGGACATAAACCTCATAAGTATACAGATCGATCCTAATATCCTTACTATGCTAAGGCTTCTTTTTGTACGAGGTCCTTTTTCATTCAGGCGCAATCACATTAAGCCCGTTATCCGTACATACTCATGGTGTAGTGACCGGTTAGTGACTCTGATCTCAAGTGATGGGGTTCTGGTACAAGAGTTGGTTTAACCCCTTTTTATTTTACCCATTTGCAGTTGCGGGGGATCAGACCGAAGTCTGCCCTACCAAGTCCAGCACCAGATACCTCTGGACCAACTACAACGGATGTGCCTTATATGTATATTTTTTCTTTGTTTTTATTGGTGCTTACAACTTTCTTGAGTTGAGTAATCTTTGTGAGGATCACCCAACTCGTAGTCGTATTCATACTTTATTTTATAATTTTTAAGGCAAAATAGAGATCATCCACTTATATTCATCGATCCCACACTTAGAGCATGCTTAGGCCGGAGCTGACTGCTAAGATAGACTACTTGAAGACCTATTTGTACAGTTTTATTCAAAATCATGGCATATTGGGGAGAAAGGATCTAATCTAAATATTCAAAAAGGCTTATGGTGTAAAAATGATAACGAATTTTTCAAAAAGTGAGTGTCCGAGAAACAGACCCTATCTAGGCCCTGTCTCATAGCCCAAATCCTTAAAAACAACCATAAATCTTTGAAAAATAAAAATTTTGTAAGGCTAAAAGGTGGGGGAAATGAAAGGGTACACTACGCAGAAAGACTCGCCTATCACATGCATTTTATTAACTACGAATATAAAAAAGGAAAAATGCGGAAGGGAAATAAAAGCAGGAAAAACGGAAAATAAAAGCGATAAATAAAAGCGAAAATGGGAAATAAAAGCGATAAATGCTCCTCCCACACTTAAATCAGACATTGTCCTCAATGTTCCAAAATAAGGTAGGAGGAGGTACCTGAAAACACTAGTGGGGGCCACTAGGACCTTCACCATCCTGGTTGGTACGACCGGAACGGCGGCTACGGCTGCGACGGCGGCTATCTCGGTCCAAAACAAGCTGCTCCAGTCTCTCTGACAAGGCAGCATTTGCCGATTGTAGCTCTTGGGTCCGACCAATGAGGGTGCCTTGGGTTGCCTCCATCAATTGGAAGTGACGAGCGTATGTGGTCTGGTGTAGGTGCTGTTCTCTCTGGAAAGCCAGCTGACTTTCCATAATAGTGCGCAGAGAGCTAGCATTTTGTTCTTGGGACGCTTGCATGAAGGCTATGTTGTCGGCCGCCTGTTGCTGCAAGGTAGCAAGGAGGGTGTCCCTCTGGGCCTCTCGGGCCATATGCTCACGCCACATGTCCTCAGTGACATGGAAACTAGGAGATGTACCTGCATGTGGGTTAGAGGTAGAAGGTGCCGTGTGTGGTGGTGAAAATGGGGTGGTTCCTCTGTTTGGAAATCGTAATCATCATCAGTGTTGTTACCCTCGTAGGTCCAGTTACGCTCAAATTTAATATCAGTACGACGGGTGCAAGGCATAACAATACTGGGTATAACAGCACCTCCAACCATGAGGAAGTAACCACCTTCCTTCCTCGTCTTGCATAAACGCATATCCCTGAAAAATTTAAGATTTGCAATTCGAGGAGGAAGTGGTTCTAGGGTAGCAAGTTCCGTATCCAATCCTATGGCACGGGCAATAGTGGTAATCAGTCCACCAAAGGAAATCGGCCCACCTTTTCTTAAAACATGGTGCATGTGGGCAATCATGAATGGGACGGGATTAACTTTGGTGTCTGTGAGGCAGCTCTGCATGATAATTAATTCTTTAGCATTCACCTTGTTTTGGTTTTCCCGAGCAAAGATGGTGGATGCTAAAAGAAATCTAAAGACACGAAGGGCAGGATTGTGGATGTGAGAAGCAAGAAGGCCATCAAAAGATGTAGCATTTTGTTTAGTAATTCTGGCCCAAAATGCTTCAAATGCCCAATCCGTGTCTAAAGGTGCTTCACAAATGGCACCATCCCCATAAGGCAATCCTAACATGGCGGCTAGACCGTCAGTGGAGTAATCATATTCGATATTAAACATTCTAAATTTGACTCCACCTACGGTGCTAGCAGTGTTAGGGGAGACGTTATAAATTAAAGAACTTAAAAACTCGAACGTCAGCCTAGGGTAGGTTGGTGCTTGAGTAGCAAAAATATCATGCATACCTATTTTATCTAGAAGGGAGAATACACTATGGTATATACCTAATGAATATAGACAGTTTTCATCGATATACCTGGTAGAGTGTATTGGTGTTGTCAGCAATTTTTCAAGCCGCTTTAGTTGCCTTTCTCCGGCTTGACCACCACGTAAAATGTAACCGTGATATTCCATAGGATTTTCTTGTGGATGAAAAGAGAGAAAGAATGGGATGTAGAAGTAATGAAGGTGTGAGGAAGAAAATGAAATAGTGGGGGGGTATTTATAGGAAAGGAAGAAAGAAAATGGTGGTTGTAAATATTTATGATGAAAATAATGGAAATAAATGTAGTGGGTTGGTATGGGTAATAAAGTGGGTAAAAAAATGGAAGAAAATGGGATTGGAAATGAAAAAAGTGGTAAAATGGGGGGAAAAACGAGCTACTAGCCGTTAGGTGACCGTTGCGTCACCGCGGACGCGGCAGGGCCTACCGCGGGCGCGGTGAGGTCGAGGTCAGTTGGGCTGGCCTGGCTTTCTTTCCATTGGGCTTTTTCTTCCTCGCCATTATCTTCAATTTCTGGAGGTGTACCTATTTTTCTTATAAATGTGCATATATGTACGTGAATACATATACACATGTATATTTATTTTATTTTTATATTAAAACTATGGTGACCTAGAAAAACAAAAACATTAGTAAATAAATATAACATATGCATAAATATATATAGATATAGGTACGGACATTGGGTCATCAAAATAAATATTAACAACTCAGGAAACAGATAATGCAAAAAAATAAAAATGAGTCTGAAAAGGAAATCAACATAATACTAATAATACTGAAACTAGATATCTTGTGAACAATACAGATCTATTGCCAACCGGTAGGATGCTCTGCAGGAGTGCCTGGGCCACGCAGCTCAGTCAGCTGGCGTCGAATCTCTGCCACCTCGTGAGCTAATTCATCTAACTCACCAGCAAAGGTAACATCATTCACTTCCAACTGCAAATGAAGGTCAGCCACCTCATTGCGGAGAGTGGTTATCTCAGTGCGCATAGCAGTCAATAGAGTGCGAATATCAGGTTCCTGCAAGCTGAGGTTATTAGTAAGAACAGTAGTGTGTGTAACCTCGGGTCGGGATGTGTGATCCGGAGCGGAGTCCTCGGAAGCAGGAGTGTAGTCCTGAGTGGGATCTTCGGAAGCAGGAGTGTAGTCCTGAGTGGGATCTTCGGAAGCAGGAGTGTATTCTGGAGTGAGATCTTCGGAAGCAGGAGTGTATTCTGGAGTGTACTCTGATATCTCACCCCAACCTTCTACAGAATAGTTCCAATTAGCAGAGTTGGAAACACAAGTCATCTGAGGGTCTGGCATGGTGAAGGTGTAAACTGTCTGGTCATTGATAAGCAATCTGTACCGATATGGGTGGAAAGAGGCCCTCCTCATGAATCCACGATCCATGCAAAAGTCTAAATCCAGAAAAGTATATCCACAGTATGGGGTCAGCTGTGCTATCATACTGTCTAAACCCAAAGCAGAAGCTATCTGTGTCACATTCCCTCCGGAATGAATGAGCCCTACAGCGGATCGAGCAGTCTGCTCGAGGCTCTCTATCAGAAAACCTCCACTAGCTATAGGTCTGGACTGACTAGCACAGTATAGGAAAAGGATCTCCTCAGCGGTGACCAAGTGGTCACAGTAACTCCTCCCAAAGAAAGTGTGGCATAGGATCATCTCGAAGTATCGGAAGGCCGGGTTATGGATCTTCCGGGACAGCTGGGTAGAGGGGTCAAGACTGGCTCTATCAGTAATGTCCTGCCAAAATTTATCAATGTCTCTGTCCATGTAGCAACTCAATGGGAACTCAGTTATAGCGGTCGGTCCAGTTTGGAAACCAAGCAAATCCCCAAATTCTTTGGTGGTCAGGGTATACTCGGTGCCAAACAATCTGAAACTCAGGCGTCCTTGCTCATCTCCTTCACCCACTCGTGGGTTATAGTCCATAGAGCTAAGAAACTCCAGAGTAAGGTTCCTATAGGTTTTGTGGACATCATCAGCATAAGAATCCCAGCTAAGTTGGTTGCATAGATACCGAATACTTGACTCAATCCCGAGTGCCTCCATGCAGCTCTGATCGGGGTACCTAGTGGGTACCATAGGTCTAGCAGATAAGGTAGCAAATCGGGTCTTTTGTGCTTCATCTCTGAAAATCACAACCATACCATCGGGGTAATGCATCCTGAAAATATAAACACAAGAAATTAGTCCAGATAAAATATATAAATTACTAAAATAAAAATAAAATAAAAAAGAAAATAAACCATGGGTTGCCTCCCATGCAGCGCTTGTTTAACGTCGTTTAGCTTGACGATTAGATCTTACTTTATGTGGGTATTGGTGGGTCTATAAGAATATGACTAGAGTAGTCAACAGGCAAATCGCCTCCTTTGTAGAGCTTCAGTCTTTGTCCATTTACCACAAATGGAGCGCATGAATTGTTTTTGATTTCTACTGCTCCAGACTTTAGAACTTTTGACACTTCAAATGGACCTGTCCATCTTGAACGAAGCTTACCAGGAAAAAGTCGTAACCTTGAGTTAAATAGGAGAACAGGATCACCAATGTTGAAATCTTTCTTGATGATTTTTTTATCATGCCACATTTTGGTTCTTTCCTTATATATGATGGCATTCTCATAGGAATTCAAGCGAAGCTCTTCTAGCTTGTGAATGTCCAGGATACGTTTTTCTCCGGCTTTCAGGTAATCTAGATTCAAGGATTTAATGGCCCAATAGGCTTTATGTTCTAATTCGAAGGGTAAATGACAGGACTTTCCATAAACCAATTGATAAGGAGTTGTTCCAATAGGGGTTTTATAAGCCGTTCTATAAGCCCATAAGGCGTCTTTAAGTTTTCCAGACCAGTCTTTTCTGGATAGTGATACGGTTTTTTCTAGGATCAGCTTAATCTCCCTATTCGATACCTCTACTTGGCCACTGGTTTGCGGGTGATATGGTGATGCTACTCTATGTTTTACTCCGTATTTGCTTAGAAGCTTGTCAAATATCTTAGATATAAAATGCGATCCTCCATCACTTATGACTAACCACGGGGTTCCAAACCTAGGAAAAATAATATTCTTAAACAGTTTGATAACTACCTTGGTATCGTTTGTGGGTGATGCAACAGCTTCGATCCACTTTGAGACATAATCGACAGCTACTAGGATATACTTGTTACCCATTGAGGAAGGAAAAGGTCCCATGAAATCAATACCCCAGACATCAAATATTTCCACTTCTTGGATGTTTCTTAAAGGCATTTCATCACGTCTTGAGATGTTCCCAGTGCGTTGGCATCGGTCACATTTTGTAATGTAAGTGTGGACATCGCGCCATACAGTAGGCCAATAAAAACCTGCTTGAAATATTTTGGCGCATGTTTTAGACGTGCTTGCATGTCCACCATAAGGTGAAGCATGACAATGTTTAATGACATTGCCTACTTCTTCCTCCGGCACACATCGTCGGAATATATTATCTATTCCTCTTTTGAATAGGAGGGGTTCATCCCAAAAGAAGTGTTTAACATCTCTAAAAAACTTCTTCTTCTGTTGGTAGCTTAAGTCAGGGGGTATGATATCAGCGGCTAGATAATTCACAATATCTGCGTACCATGGTATGTTGTTCATGGTTGAGATTTCCTCATAGGTCTCTTCTTCAGTTGAGTTTATCCCAGCTATTAATCTTTCATAAGTAGAGTGATCGTCTATAGGTATAAGTTCAGGCTTAAGGTGTTCTAACCTAGAGAGATGATCAGCTACTAAGTTTTCAGCTCCTTTTTTATCCTTAATATCCAAGTCAAATTCTTGGAGTAAAAGTACCCATCTGAGCAATCTATGCTTAGCATCTTTCTTACTTAACAAGTACCGGATTGCTGCATGATCTGTGTATACTATTATTTTTGCTCCCACCAAATAAGATCGAAATTTATCAATAGCAAAAACTACGGCTAGCAATTCTTTTTCTGTGGTTGTATAATTTAGCTGGGCAGCGTCTAGTGTTCTACTAGCGTAGTAAATTGCATGCAGTTTTTTGTCTTTTCTTTGCCCTAGTACAGCTCCTACAGCGAAATCACTAGCATCGCACATGATTTCAAAGGGTTGTGTCCAATCGGGCGGTCTTATGATAGGTGCTGAAATAAGAGCTTGTTTTAAAACTTCAAAGGCCTCAAGACATTTTTGGTCGAATTCAAACTCGACATCCTTCATCAATAATTTAGTTAAAGGTTTTGTTATTGCGGAAAAATTCTTGATGAAACGTCGGTAGAACCCGGCATGTCCTAGGAAACTTCTTATTTCCCTAACGGTCTTAGGTGGGTTTAAGTTTTCTATAACTTCTATCTTGGCCTTATCGACTTCTATACCTCTTTCAGAAATAATGTGTCCCAAGACTATCCCTTCACTTACCATAAAGTGGCACTTTTCCCAATTCAACACAAGGTTTACTTCCACACATCTTTTTAAGATTTTCTCCAAGTTCGAGAGGCAGTTTTTGAAATCAAACCCACACACTGAAAAATCGTCCATAAATACTTCCATAATTCCATCTAGGTAGTCTGCGAAAATTGACATCATACAACGTTGGAAAGTGGCAGGTGCATTACAGAGTCCAAAGGGCATTCGTCTATAAGCGAATGTTCCATAAGGGCAGGTAAATGTGGTTTTTTCTTGGTCCTCTGGGTGAATAGGGATTTGGAAAAATCCCGAATATCCATCAAGATAGCAGAAACATGAGTGTCTTGCTAGACGTTCAAGCATCTGATCTATAAATGGGAGAGGGAAATGGTCTTTTCTTGTTGCCTTATTCAACCTTCTGTAATCTATACACATTCGCCATCCTCCTTCTGTTCGTTTTGCCACATGCTCACCTTTCTCATTTTTCAGAACAGTGATACCTCCTTTCTTGGGTACCACATGGACTGGGCTTACCCATTCACTGTCCGAAATTTGGTATATGATACCAGCTTCTAATAACTTAAGAACTTCTTTCTTGACTACATCACTCATGATAGGGTTTATTCTTCTTTGATGTTCTCTTGAGGGTTTCGAATCTTTTTCTAGCATAATCCGATGCATGCATACGGATGGGCTTATACCTCTTAAATCTGAAACTTTATACCCTAAAGCTGAGGGATATTTTCGCAAGGTATCTAATAGTTGATTTGTTTCTATTTGGTTTAGAGTGGCGCTAATTATAACAGGTCTATTCATCTCCTCATCCAAAAACTCATATCTTAGATTCTTGGGTAGTTCCTTAAGTTCTATAGTGGTTTTCTCAGTACGTGGCATAAGGTCATGGGTAAGAGCTAAGCATTCGAAAAGGTTGTCGTCAATGTACGGTTCGATACTCTCAAATTCGTCATCCTCTAAAATAGGGGTTGATGGTAATTTGGTTAAGAATTCGTTTTGTTCGAGCTCATTTACACATTCATCAATGATGTCAATGGCATAACACGCATCTCCTATCACTGGTGCCATTAGAAATTTTGATAAAATGAACTCAATCTTTTCATCTCCTACCTCGAAAGTTAGTTTCCCTTTCTTAACATCTATTATAGCTCCGGCGGTCGATAGGAAGGGTCTTCCTAAGAGGATTGGGATGTCTTCATCTTCTTTGATATCCATTACGACGAAGTCGGTCGGAATGTACAACTGACCAATCTTGACAGGTATGTCTTCTAAAATACCCATGGGATATTTGACAGATCTATCAGCTAGTTGTAAGGACATCTTAGTAGGTTGAAGTTCTCCTAATTTTAACCTTTTACAGACGGCCAGAGGCATCAGACTTACACTTGCTCCTAGGTCTAAAAATGCTTTGTCTATCATATGGTTACCTAGGATGCAAGGGATAGAAAAACTTCCAGGGTCTTTATCTTTCTTGGCGAGTTTATTTTCGGATATAAAATGACATTCTAAAGGCTTGGGATCATCGAGTCGCCGTTTATTGGTCAAAATATCTTTCAAAAACTTAGCATATGATGGTATCTGGGTTATAGCTTCAGTAAAAGGAATCTCAACATGGAGTTTCTCTATTACCTTAATAAACTTTTGGTACTGGTTTTCTACTTTGGTGTTTTTCAGCCTCTGTGGGAATGGAATAGGTGGTTTATAAGGTTGTTGAGTGTTTTTCTCTACTTCTGGTTTTGATTGCTTTCCTGGTTTCTCTGGTTCCTCCACCTGGTCTTTGGGCGTAGCATCTTCCATAGGTTTTTCTGATGTGCTTAAGTCAGGATTTCTAGGCCCTTCATAAGCGGTTCCACTTCTTAGTGTGATAGAATTTGCTTGGCCTTTTGGATTTGGTTGAGTTTGTCCAGGGAATTGTCCTCCAGGTGCAACTTGTATAGAGGTGTTTTGTGCTACTTGGGAAATCTGAGTCTCAAGCATTTTGGTGTGGGTTATTATCTTGTCAAACTTGGTTGCTAGTTGAGTAACTAGTTCGTTCGTGTGAATGTGTTGGTTCATAAACTCCTTATTTTGCTGGGTTTGAGCTTGAATAAAGGTGTCTATGGTTTCTTTAAGGTTTGGTCTTGGGGGTACTATTTGCATAGGTTGGTTTTGTTTTTGCGTTTGGAATCCTTGAGGTCTCGAAGGTCCGGGATTTTGGATAGGGTTGTTGTTTTTGTAAGAGAAATTCGGGTGGTTCCTCCATCCAGGATTGTAGGTATTCGAGAAAGGGTTCCCTTGAGTATAGTTAACTTGGTCTGAGCTTGATTCGTTCAAAAGGTTACAGTCAACGGTTTGATGTCCTTGAGTTCCACAGAGTTCGCACTCCGATTGGATTGCTCCTACTGTGGTTGGGTTTTGAGACATGTTCTCGACTCTCAAGGCTAGGGCGTCCATCTTGGCATTAATCATGTCCATGCAACTTACCTCATGCTTTCCTCCATGGCTCTCCTTTTTCTCTACTGTCGCTCGTTCTAATCCCCATTGGGCGTGGTTTTGGGCCATGTCCTCTATTAGGGCACAAGCGTCAGGGTAAGGTTTGTTCATCAACGCTCCGCCAGCGGCAGCGTCTATGGACATCTTTGTGTTGTAATGGAGTCCATTATAGAAGGTATGTATGATTAACCATTGCTCTAGGCCATGGTGTGGACAGGCTCTTAAAAGTTCTTTATATCTCTCCCAGGCATCAAAAAGTGATTCGCCTTGGTTTTGGGTGAAACAAGTGATCAGGTTCCTAAGAACAGCGGTCTTGCTTGGTGGAAAATACCTCGCAAGAAAAGCTCTCCTAAGGTCTTCCCAAGTTGTTATTGAGTTAGTTGGAAGGGCGTCTAACCAGTTGTGAGCTTTACCTCTAAGGGAAAAAGGAAATAGTCTTAATCGGATAGCTTCAGGCGTGGCTCCATTTGCCTTAAGGGTGTCAGCTAACTGGATAAATACCTTTAAATGTTGATTCGGGTTCTCGGTAGCGAGACCAGCGAATTGGTTTTGTTGTACTAATTGTAGTAACGAGGGCTTTAGTTCAAAGTTGTTGGTAGTTATAGCAGGGTTTACTATACTAGAACTAGGTTCCTCGTTAGATGGTTGGGCGAATTCCTTGAGCGGTCTTTGGTTACGATCTTCTGCCATAGCTCTTCTTATCTTGCGAATAAAAAGACGAGCACGAGCGTAACGTTCAGGTTCTACTAAAGGATCTATTAGGTTGCCGGTGCTACGATTTCTACGCATCTACCGGCTAGAACAGCCTTAGTCTAAACGGGATAACAATAGGGTACGAAATTTGACGAAGTTGATCCCCGGCAACGGCGCCAAAAACTTGATGGGGTTTAATCTGTAACGTATAGCCTAAATGTAGTACTGCAAGTGTACAGCCTATCGAAGTAATATATAAGATTATCGAACCACAGAGACCAATTGTCAATCTATCAACTCTATTGCTAAGGTGCTTATCTAAGGCGAATAAGGATATTGATGTGAGTGCAGTGCACAAAGTAAATGAGCGAGGGAAATAACAGTTTAAAAGACAGGTTGGAATGTAAATCATGTAATCAGATATTGGTCCGGTCATGCGTAGATGAACCTACTTATGGGGCAGTATTTTCTATTGATAGCAAAGAATCAGTTTAACGGGAACTTGTAGCTTTTGACTACTAAGAACCGAGTTTACTCTTTAAATTAAATTCCTTTATTGTCACATATAAAGGGTGCCTTCCGCGTTAAAGAGGTAAACCTATTTTTAAGAAATTGATAGTTTTGACTTAACAGAAAAGTGATCTTACTCGGAAAGATTAACTTAAAGAGACTTTTGGCTTTTGACCAAGAGTCAGATTTCAAACCTACAAACGCGTCCGAAAATAGTTTCAAAATCGTTTTCTAAAAGGGTCAATGATTCCTATTTAACCAATCAACGGCTCTCGCTCTTTTTGTTTGGTTAAATAATAATCAAGTCGTATCATTAGTTTGGACGGCTTTCGATCTTACCCAATAAACATTAAAACACAATTGACTTAAGTTAGAAGCAAAACATCCCCAGAGTATTTTCACTAGCATGACAATTGGAACACAACCACGATGACAATCATTACATCCTAACCTTTATAGTTTAGCCAGACATAATAAGTGCGAGTCTATAAAACATGTAGACTATGGTAAGAGCATTTAAAGTCTATAAAACGTGTAGACTATGGTAAGAGCATTTAAAGTCTATAAAACGTGTAGACTATGGTAAGAGCATTTAAAGTCTATAAAACGTGTAGACTATGGTAAGAGCATTTAAAGTCTATAAAACGTGTAGACTATGATAAGAGCATTTAAAGTCTATAAAACGTGTAGACTATGGTAAGAGCATTTAAAGTCTATAAAACGTGTAGACTATGATAAGAGCATTTAAAGTCTATAAAACGTGTAGACTATGGTAAGAGAATTTAAAGTCTATAAAACGTGTAGACTATGATAAGAGCAATTAAATAAAGAAATGCAATAAATTAGAACCTTGCTCCGGTCGGAGACTTGAATCTGATACAAATCTACGGAAAAGTAAGGCCGGTATGATGAACTTCAACCAAAGTGCTCCAAGACTCGATTACAACTCAATCTACACCGTAATAACTCCCCGATGTGAAGAGATTATCACTTTACAGAAACTGATAGTATATGGCTTAAGATTGTACTAAGCTTGGATGAAACTAAAGAATGAGAATCGAAAGCTATTTATAGAGGAACTTTGAGGTGCGTAAGGACCAGCATGCCCCTTAACTTCTTTTGAGCGGGAACCTTTTTGTGAAGGCCGCGGGCGCGGTGAGGGTGGCCGCGGGCGCGGTGCCTGGAACCGCCACATCATGGGAACGTGGCAGTTGATCTCTGGGTGAAAGTGGGCCACGTCATCGCGTTTCCTGTAGCCAGCGCGGTGCTGAACGCCATAAGTGCAGAATATCTTGAAAAACCCTAATTTCTTGGCGTTTTGGCTCGTTTCTTCACAGAAGGCTCTGAAATGACAAGAATCCTGAAAACAAAGGAAAAAGGAACATAATACGAGAAAATGACAATAAAAACTAAGGAAAACATGTGATATTTGAGTCAGAAACATAATGCGATTTAGTGCGATCAGTTCCTCTTCAGGAACAGGTGTCTCCAAGACATACAGCTTCTTATCGTGCTTGAGGACAATCCTCAGATTTTGGTGCCAATCCAGGAAATTTGTCCCAGACAATTTTTCCTTATCTAGGATTGATCGCAAAATATGGTTGTTTGTTGTCATGGTAATTGTGATCGGTGGGAATAGAACTGACTGTTTTGAAATGCTGGTTCGCGAAATGTCGCGGTAAGCAAGAGTCGCCACCGTCTTTTATTTTCTCCAACAAGGAAAGTACAAAAGCACAGCAAAATTCCTTTTCGAGATGTTTCTCGGTTCGGGAGGTAGATTATAGAAAGGGAAGGTGTTAGCACCCTTTCTATCCGTGGTTATCCACGGGCTCTTTGGTACTTGCTCACTATGTTTTCAAAAATGTTTTCTTTTCTTGTGTTTGTGGGTTTTGAAAAAGTTTGTTTGAAAACTTCGTTTTGACTCTTGTATATGTCCTCAAGAGTGTCATGAAGTATTTGTTTGAAAACTTTTGTTTGAAAGTGTAAGTGCGAAAAGTATTTTGTTTTGAAAGAGCAAGTACCCAGGAGAAATCTACCTACTCAAAAGAAATTAAGCTGTGTAAATGTCCTTTAGACAGTACTATCCCACTATTGAGAAGTAGGTAGCACCGTCGTTGGAGTTATTCGAGTCAATTCGATTTTAGGGACATGTGGTCACCAAAGCAATAGTAGGACGCCTTAGCGGTAACCCTAATGTCCTAGATCCTTTTTATCCGAGGCAACCGTTTCGAGGCAATTGGATCTTTAGACAGGAGGGCGACCTCTAAAACACCTTATACTCAATGACCACGTCGAGGAAACCAAGTGAGGCGTACCCTAGGAGTGGCATGTGCGAGTGTGTCAAGTTTCATGTTAAGTTATCTTTGCATATTTCATGGTGAGCTACGGATTGATTTTAATTTTCAGGCAAGTCTTATCATGCATAGTTAACATATAGTTAATAATTACGGAAAGTAAATTGCGGAAAGTAAATCTACGCTATTACAAGGCGCCGGGTATTTATATCACCAAAAACAACCCTTGAAAAATAAATTGCGAGAAAATAAAGAAAGCGATAAAAGTCTTAATTATCTATTACATCCTCGGAGCAAATACATAAATATGATCAAAAAATAATATGCGAAAGAAAATTGAATCGGAAAGGTCCATAGGGTTTTGACCCCTTTTGAGAAAAGAATGAATTTGGTCCTTTTTGTGATTAATTAAATTAAACCTAAAACTAATTAATTAATTAATTAAAAGAAAAAATATTTTTTAAGTTTTTTATGTTTTAATGAAATAACAGAAAAGAAATTAAAATTGTCAAGAAAACCCTAATTCTAATTTATTTTATTTATTATGAAAAAGTCAAAATTAAACCTAATTAAACTAAGTTAATTTGTGTTAGTATTTATTTACAAAAAATAAAGTGAAATTAATAAATAATAATAATAAAAATATTTACATTTTTTAGTTGTCTGAATTTATTATGAAAATAATTAATTATGTTAATTAATAATAATAATAATAAGTAAAATAGTTAACTAAATAAAAAAAATGAAGAAAGAAAGAAAAAGAACCCAGGGGTGTGCTGGCCCATTAGGAGGTGAAGAAGCAATTCTCAGGCCCATTAATCTCTCAAGCCTGTTTGACTTTGGCAATTGTCTGCATGTGCATTGACCAGGAGTATGATGGTCATCCAGCTTGGGACCATTGGATCTATGCTGGCAGCCACATGGCATGCTAATGTTTGGAGTATATGGTGGAACGCTTCTGGAAATCTGCACACAATTATATTAAGAAAAACAATAGAAACATTTTGGGGGACCTGGGATTCGAACCCAGGTCCCAATGATCACCAGCCAGCGCACCTAACCACTCCACCATTTGCTTGCTTTTGTTAATATAATGGACAATGAATATAATATATAAAAACAACAATTATGCTGGAAAACAAATAAAAACGCGCGTTATTTTGAATTGCCCAACCACACGCTTACACGTCCTTCGTCTTCCTTGTTTGCCTGTAAAAAACAAAGTTAGATAGCGGGGGTTTTTAACCCCCACAATTTGACATGAGGAATAATAGCGAATAGAATCCTGGTACACATAAATATTTCGCGAGGGTGGCTTTTGATTCGTCTGGTTCTCACGAATCTAACCATGGGTCTCTCAAGGCTTAATTTTTCCTGTACTGTAAAGCCCCAATTTTAGAGCTCAAGAACCCTAGAATTTATCAATGGCATCTTTCGATTATGTGCATTATAATCCAATTAACTAATACCATTAGCTTTATATGAATTCAAGCAATACAAAACAAACCATAAATCACATCAAATGCTTATGAATCATGAGTTTCGATTATGAGAAAAATATGCAAACCGTGAGTCTGTTCTTGGTAGTTTCTTGAGCTTTAGCGCTTGATATTGAGTGCTACACGTCCCTGACACTTCCAGCAATGTATTAGAATCCACAAATTGCTTTGAATCGTGCTAGAATGCAGAAAACAGATTTGACTTTTCTTTGAATTTTCTTGAATGTGGTTATGGCTTTTCTGCAGCAAATTCACGTCTGCATGAATAGGGTTAGCTCAAGTATATATAATAGAATATAATTAGGTCAAAATCTTGCAAAGAAATCCATGGAATGATGGTTTGAATATTTGATTGAAAATCAAATATTTTTGAATCTTTTTTATTGGAAAAACTTGCTAAATTTGGAGATTCTTGTCCGTTTAATTTGCCCACGAAATTTCCAGCATATATTGACCACTTTTCCTTCACAAAAAGATTGAAAAATCAAATCTTTGTATTTTCCTACAATTTAAATTAATTAAATGAATTAAAATCAATTAAAAATCCAATTAATTAATAAAAATAAGAAAATAAATTCAAATAGGCTTGATGGGTAGTGCATAGGCCATGGATAAAGTTTCAAGAAGAAATTTGAGGCCCATTAGCAAAAACAAAGTGTTTTGAGCAAAGTTGACTTTTGCAAATTCACAAAAATTTCCCAACTTCTCCAATGCATATCTTGCTCAATTTTGATCATATGAACATGTTCTGGGACATTTTGGAAAGGTCTTGGAGTCCTCTAACCAATTCCTTTGGTCCCATGTCATTTGGATTTACCAATCCCAAGTTATGGTCTTTGACTTAAAGTGCATTTTTGTTGACTTTTGAAATTGACCTATAATGTCAAAATTGATAACTTTTTGTGAGAGTATTTCTTGGACTTGGAATGTGAATATGAGTTGTAGGAAATGTCATCCCCTTCAAAATGAGCATTGGATGGGATTTTTCTGATGAACCATGAAAAAGTTATGCCCTGGTCAAGATACAGTTGACTTTTCTACTGTCCAAAAATAGTAACTTTTGGCATCTTGATGATTTTTGAGCCATGCTTGTGGAATCATGATCAAGACTTGATCAAATGATGATTGTGTACTCAAAATAAGATGTTGACCAAAAATTCTGACTTTTGACTGTAAAATGACCATTTTGCCCCTGCAGTTGATTGTGAAGCAAATGGAGCTTTTGACTGTGCAATTTGACATTGTGAGTCTTGAGATTTGACATGTAGATGCTTGACAATGTATATAGGCCTATGGGACTTGATTGAGCCATGAAAACCCCAAATTCTTTGAGAGAACCAAAACCCTAATTTCAGTTGTCTTAGGAGGTGGTTGGACTGTGCAATCCTTGAGCAATCTTGAACCTATTTGAAGATGATTCTTGACAAACCTTGAAGAATATGGGAGGGCAAATTTTGGGGTACAAAAGTTGCCCCTGTTCAATCTTCTTAGACCTGAGGATGTAGATTGGCTGGCGCGCTTTTCGTGATCCGAAGGTGGAAGATGATTGAACACTAAAGTGCCTAGAAATTTACACTCGCATAGTGGAGTATCAGCAATGGGATGTCGGGAATGGGCTTACAGATGCCATTTGGAGATATGATGGATAGGAGGATGGGCTTATAGATTCCATCTGGAGATGTAATGGATAGTTGTGGAGATGGGCTTAAAGATGTCATCTAGAGATGTTGATCGCGTAAGAGATTCCTTAGCGAGAACTTGCGTACCTGAGAAAGAAAGATAGTTTCCTGGCCTGTTACAGGTGTTGATCTTCAAACTCTTCATGTAGATAACTTTCCTGGCTGGATACAGGTATCGAATCTACAATCAATCGCTCACAGATATGCCCTGGCTAGAAACAGGTATCGAATCTGGAACTTCAAAAGGTTGGTCGAGATAGCTTTCCTGGCTGGATACAGGTGTAGACCTCTGACCTGAGAAAGAAAGATGATTTCCTGGCATGTTACAGGTGTTGATCTTCAGTCTCTTCATGCAGATACTTTCTTGGCTAGATACAGGTATAGACCTACAATCAATCGCTCACAGATATGCCATGGCTAGATACAGGTATCGAATCTGGAACTCCAAAAGGTTGGTCGAGATAGCTTTCCTGGATGGATACAGGTGTAGACCTCTGACCTGAGAATGAAAGATAATTTCCTGGCCTGTTACAGGTGTTGATCTTCAATCTCTTCATGCAGATACTTTCCTGGCTAGATACAGGTATAAATCTACAATCAATCACTCACAGACATGCCCTGGCTAGATACAGGTATCAAATCTAGAACTTCAAAAGGTTGATGGGTTGTCTCTACTGACAGGTTATCTCAGAAAAATCTTTAGGAATCGATTTGACGGGTTGTCTTCATGGACGGGTTGTCTTTATTGACGAGTTGTCTTCATTGACAGGTTGTCTTCATTGACAGGTTGTCTTTATTGACAGGTTGTCTCATTGACAAGTTATCTTTATTGACGGGTTGTCTTTATTGACGGGTTGTCTTCATTGACAGGTTGTCTTCATTGACAGGTTGTCTTTATTGACAAGTTTGCATCAAAAAAATATTTAGGAATCGATTTAACTGGATTTGTCTTCTTTGACTGGATTAGCGTCAGAAAAATCTTTAGGAATCGATTTAACTAGATTTGTCTTTTTTGACTGGATTATCTCTTTTGACTGGGCTTGTCTTCTTTGACTGGACTTGTCTCCTTTGACTGACTTTGAGACTTTGACTGCATCTTTCCTGAAAGATAAAGGTCATTCATATGCAATGCATGATATGGATCAAGCAATGATGTTCTCATCATAAATGAGATTGTATGATATGATTGCGTATGTTCATGTAGCATGATGTATGAAAATGTGATGTTTTAGCTGGGGAAAATAAATCTCGGATAACTGCTGGAGAATGACGTTGAATTCTTCGTTTCCGTTGGGGATGATGAACGAAGATGATTGCAAGAATAAACCGGTAGGAGAAGATGACTCCGTTGGGGAATAAACCTGGTGAAGAGATTACTCTGCGGGGAATTACTCTGTGGGAAGAGATGCTTCGCTGAGGTTTTAACGATAACTCCGCTGGGGATTCCGTTGATAAGCTTTGTTGGGGAATTTGATGAACTCCGCTGGGGGTAGGAAGGACTTCGCTGAGGATAACCCAGTTAGACTCTGGTGGGGAATAACCTTTGGATATGGCTGAGGAGATGCATTTATACTTTGTAGGGGATAAGCTTCCAGCACCTACTAGGGAGATGGTTCAACTCTCCTGGGGAAACTTTTGGACTGTACTGGGGAAATGGCTCCACTGAGGGTCTCTTGTACTCCGTCGGGGAACAATATTTATATTTTTGTCGAGGAATGTTAAGACTGCCGGGGAAGCTTGCTGAGGAATATCTATATACTCTGCTAGGGAATATTAAGATCTTTTGGGGATACCCAACTTTTCAGGACTGATGGTAGCCTAACTCTGCTTGGGGAGAGTGTTGCTGACTTGCTAGGGATACTGTGCCTTTTTAAGGCTGGTGGAAGATCAACTCTGCTTGGGGAGAGTATTGTTGATTCTTGTCTTACTATGCGGGGAGTGAGGTATCTTGGTCATACTCTTCAGCTGAACCTATCTTGGTACCTTGGTGGACAGAGCATCTTGTACAGTTCAGACAATTCTTATTGCCCCAGCTTTTGTGGGAGAAGGTACCTGTGGAGGTGCTTGATGACTGCCGATTGACACCTCTTCTTCTGGTAGGCAAGTGACGAGATGACGGGACATATTCGTACGCTTTTGATCCCTAACTTTTGCCTGGACCTCCCTTTCGGGTTTTCAGTCCACCGGGATACCCTTTTTTGCCCAAGCCGCCTTTTCAGGTTTTCGACTTGTCGGGTGTACAGATTTTTTTATTTTCATCCCTTATTTTTGCCCGAACCCTTTTGGTTCGCCGGTGTGATCGGTGGAAATAGAAATGACTGTTTTTGAAATGCTGGTTCGCGTATGTCGCGGTTAAGCAAGAGTCGCCACTGTCTTTTATATTCTCCAACATGGAAAGGACAAAAGCACAGCAAAATTCCTTATTCGAGAATGTTTCTCGGTTCGGGAGGTAGATTTATAGAAAGGGAAGGTGTTAGCACCCTTTCTATCCGTGGTTATCCACGGGCTCTTAGGTACTTTCTCTTATGTTTTCAAAATTTGTTTGCTTTTCAAATGTGTGTGGGTTTTGAAAAAAAGTTCCGTTTGAAAAATTTCTAAGTAACTCTTGTATCAGTCCTCAAGAGTGTATGAAAAATTTGTTTGAAAACCTTTTGAAAGTGTGAGGTGTGAAAAGTTGTTTTGTTTGTTTTGAAAAGAGCAAGTACTCATGAGATCTACCTACTCCAAGGAATTAGGCTGTGTAAGAGTCCTTTAGATAGTGCTATCCCACCATTGAGAGGTAGGCAGCACTGCCGTTGGAGTTATTCGGGTCAATTCGATTATTAGGGACAGTGTGGTCACCGAAGCAATAGTAGGACACCTTAGAAGTAACCCTAATGTCCTAGATCCTTTGTATCTGAGGCAACCGTTTCGAGGCAACTGGATCTTTTGGACAGAAGGGCGACCTCTAAGACACCCTATACTTGATGACCACGTTCGAGGCAACCAGTGAGGCGTACCCTAAGAGTGGCATGTGCTTGTGTTTTGTTTTCATGTTATGTTTATCTTGTACATGTTATTTGTGAGCTACGGATTAATTTTATTTACATACATTCTTGCAGGCATATTAGCAGTTAGGGGTGCGGAAAGTAAATTGCGAAAATGTAAATCTAGCTATTACAAGGCGCAGGTCTATACATCGCCAAAAACAATAACCCATTTTGAAAATAAAGTGCGAGAAATAGTAAATAAAGAGATAAACCTAATTACTATTACATATCCGTAAACAGTTACATAAATAATCAAAAATAAGAATAATGCGCGAAAGAATTAAATCGGGAACGTCCTAAGGGTGTTGATCCTTTTTTAAGAAAGAATTGAATTTTTGTCCCTTTTTTGTAATTAATGAAATTAAAATTAATGACTAATTAATTAATTAATTAAGAAAATATTTTTTTATTTTTATGTTTTTTAATGAAAATAAAACAAAAGGAATTAAAATTAAAAGAAGAAAAAACCTAGTTCTAAATTCAATTTAGTTGTTAAAAAAAAATTAAAGTTGCCTATTTAAACTAATTAATTAATTATAATTTATTTACAAGATAAGTTAATAAATAATAAAATGTTTTATTTTTATTTTTTATGAAAAATATTAATTATGTTAATAATACTAATTAATAAAAAAAAAGAATTATAAAAGAAAAGAAAAATAAAAAGATAAAAAAGGAATAACAAAACCAAGGGGGGTTTGGGCCAGATTGGAGGGTTTTGTAAGCAAGCTGGGGCCCATTTTCCTTCAAGCCACGTTGACTTCTTGGAATCATGTGCATGCTCATTGACTTGGAACATGGTGTGGAGCCATCCCTGGCCTTTAGATTGATCTTTGAGGCCACTTGGCGCCCTGGTATGTGAGGTGTATGATGCACCTTTCTTGTGAACCTGCATATAAGTACATAAAGAAAAAATGCATGGAAATTATGGGGGACCTGGGATTCGAACCCAGGTCCCAATGGTCATTGCCAGCGCGTCCTTCCACTGAGCCAATTGTCTTAGTTGAAATAATAATAATAACAAAATATTATATTAGTAAATCAACGCGTCCCCTGGAAAAAAAATAAATCGCGCTATTTATTTGAATGAGCCAACCGTGTCCGTCCACGTCACATCTTCTTCACTGAATGCCTGTAAAAAGAAAACAATTAGCGGGGGTTTTAAACCCCCACAAAATGAAACTGCAGAAAATAGCGATTAGCTCTACACGTAATATAAAAATGGCGCGAGGTGTCCAATGTTTTCGTCTCACTCAGGCGGTTTCAACCATGTGCGTTTTGAGGTTTGATTTTACAGTATGTGAAAAGCCCTAATTCAAAAGCTTGAAAACCCTAAGATTTAACCGTGGTGATTTGCGTTTCAAGGGCTCTCAAAGCAATTGAACCATACCAAAAGTTCCCTGTGTATTCATATAGTACAAAACAAACAACAAATTGGGTTAATAATGCATGGAATATAGATTTCGATTCTCAAAATAATTGACAAACCGTGGGGCTGTGGTGAGCGATTCTTTGAGGTTTATGGCTTGTTTATGGTTGCAATGGATTCCTGGGAGTGTTGAGAATGTGTTTGGATCAAGAAAAGTGTTTGAATTGTACTGGAAGATTGATTTCAGTTTTCAATTTTTCTTCAAGTTTTTGGAATTTGGTTTGGCCGTTTTAGAGATGTTCCGGTCGTGCTTGAGGTCTGCAAGGCTTGTATATGTATGTTTGAATGAGAATCAAGTCACATGATGAGCCTTTAACCATTGCAATGATGTTTTGGATTTCCTCTTAACCATCATTAAAGGTCTTTCAAAGCTTTGTCCAAAATTTGAATTTTCATGCCTAAATGATCTTTACACGAATTTGGTAGGTGTATTATGATGCATCAAAGTCATTCAAACCACAACATATCATTTAATTAATTTTTTTGATTTTTATTTGAATTTTATGGATTTAAAATTAATTAAATCAATAAAATTGAATAAAAATAGAAAAAATTAATGTTTAATCTTGAAATTAATCATGGGACACGTGGGTGGCATGACAAGGCTGAATCAAGTGGAAGAAAGTGGGCCCTTTTGTCAAAAATTGAAGTTTCAAGGATAGTTGACTTTTGCCATTTCACAAAAATTTCCCAACTTCTCCAATGCCTATCTTGCTCAATTTTGATCATATGAACATGTTATTGGACATTTTGGAAAGATCTTGAAGTCCTCTAACCAATGCCTTTGGTCCCATGTCATTTTGATTTACCAATCTCAAGTTATGGTCTTTGACTTAAAGTGCATTTTTGTTGACTTTTGAAAATGACCTATAATGTTAAAATTGATAACTTTTTGTGAGAGCATTTCTTGGACTTGGAATGTGAAGATGAGTTGTAGGAAATGTCATCTCCTTCAAAATGAGCATTGGATGGGATTTTTCTGATGAACCATGAAAAAGTTATGCCTTGGTCAAGTTACAATTGACTTTTCAGCTGTCCAAAAATAGAAACTTTTGCATCTTGATGATTGTTGAGCCATTCTTGTGAAATCATGGTCAAGATTTGACCAAATGATGATTGTGGCTTCAAAATAAGATGTTGACCAAAAATTTGACTTTTGACTGCCAAATGACCATTTTGCCCCTACAGTTGATTGTGAAGCAATTAGGGTTTTTGACTGTGCAACTTGACCTTGTGAGCCTTGAAACTTGACATGTGGATGCTTGACAATGTTTATAGGCATGTGGGACTTGATTGAGCCCTTGAAAACCTCAAATTCCTTGCAAGAACCAAAACCCTAATTTTGACTGGCTTAGGAGGATGGTTTGACTGTGCAACCCTTGAGTAGACTTGAGCAAATTGGGATGATGCTTGTCAAAACTTTGAAGAATATGGGAGGGCAAATTTTGGGGTACAATAGTTTCCCCTGTTCAATCTTCTTAAACCTGAGGATGTAGATTGGCTTGCGTGCCTTTCGTGATCCGAAGGTGGAAGATGATTGAACACTAGAGTGCCCAGAAATTTGCACTCGCATAGTGGAGTATCAGCAGTGTGATGTCGGGAATGGGCTTACAGATGCCATTTGGAGAGATGATGGATAGGGGTATGGGCTTATAGATGCCATCTGGAGATGGTCTGTTGAACTATAATTTTTGTAAGTTGAAAGAGGGAACCTGTGTAGAGTTGCCTGATGATGAGCTCGTGTAAGACTGCATCTTGGAAGGAAGGACACCTGTGTAGGGTTGACTGATGATGAGCTCGTGTAAGACTTCTTATGAAAGAAAAGGAACCGGTGTAGGGTTGCTTGAGGGTGATCAAGTAGATAATTGTCCTGTTTGGTTTCGGATATTAACCCACGATCAGTCGTCCACAGAATTTTCCTAGCTTGTTACCGGTGTTGATCTGGAACTGTAAAGGTAGATGGTAATCATCTTTTGATTGACTTTTTTCTGAAAAGGCAAAGTATTAGTCGTATGCAATGTCATGATGCATGAACTGCATGATTTTAAGATGTTCTCAAAAATAAATGAGATTTGTGTTGTATGATGCGTATGCATGCTATAATGTATGAAGATGTGATGTTTATGAATGTATTCTCGTCTGGGAAAATAAATCCTTGACGAATGCCGGGAGTTTGTTTAATCCTAGGCTGATGTTGAAGAGGAGAGTTCTTCGTTTCCACTGGGAATGAAGATTGCAAGAATACCGGTAGGAGAAGTTGACTCTGTTGGGGAATAAACTTGGTGAAGAGATTACTCTGCGGGGAATTACTATGTGGGAAGAGATACTTCACTGAGGTTTTGATGATGACTCCGCTGGGGATTCCGTTGATAAGCTTTGTTGGGGAATTTGATGAACTCCGCTGGGGATAGGAAGAGCTTCGCCGAGGACGATCTTTCCGTGGTAATTAGCTGAGGATAACCCAGTTATAAGTTCTGGTGAGGAATAATCTTTGAATAAAGCCGGGGAGATGCGTTCGTACTCTGCAGGGATAAGCTTCCAGAATCTACTGGGGATGAGCTTCCAGAATCTACTGGGGAGATTGATTCAACTCTCCTGGGGAGACTTTTGAACTGTACTGGGGAATAGCTCCACTGGGGTGTCTGGTATTCCGTCGGGGAATAATCTTATATTAAGACGGCCGGGGATGCTTGCCTAGGAACATCTGCATACTGCTGGAGAATATTGAGATTTTCTGGGGATACCCAACTTCCTTAAGGCTGACAGTAGGCTAACTCTGCTTGGGGAGAGTGTTGTTGACTTGCTGGAGATAATGTACCTTGTCAGGGCTGACGGGAGACCAACTTTGCTCGGGGGAGAGTATTGCTGAATCTTATCTTACTCTGCGGGGAGTGAAGGTATCTTGGTCACGTTCTTCAGCTGAACCTACCTTAGTACCTTGGTGGACAGAGCAACTAGATCGCTTAGACAACTCATATTGCCCCTGTTTCTGTGGGAGAAGATACATGTGGAGGTGCTTGATAACTGTCGATTGACAAATCTTCTTCTGGTAGGCAAGTGACGAGATGATGGGACATAGTCGTACGCTTTTGATCCCTAACTTTTTCCTGGATCGCCCTTTCGGGTTTTCAGTCCACCGGGATACCCTTTTTTGCCCAAGCCGCCTTTTCAGGTTTTCGACTTGCCGGGTGTACAGATTTTTCATTTCATCCCTTATTTTTGCCCGAACCCTTTTGGTTCGCCGGGAAGCCCTTATTTTTGCCTAGGTGTGTCAACCTAGCGGGTCTTTGATTGTGCGTAGTATTTTTGACTATGTCCACGCTCTCAGAATGTAGGGAGTTGCCCCGGTCAGAAGTGTTTTGCCATGCCACCAGAAGATGTTTGATCAGGCAAGATTTGTTGCTCGACTTCCTGCCCAATGCCCCAAGTGACTCAGGCGGAGATTTGCCCCAAGCTGGTTGGCCTTTTGAGAGATTCTCCGAATCTTGACTTAACTGCCCCAGATGATGGACAATGATCATGCCATGCCCCTTGATGGGAGGTGCTTTTGTTCGTTAGACATTCGTCGTGCAAACTTCCATGCTGTTCAAACAAATAGTCATATGCAAGCAATGTTATATTAAAGATGCAAAGCTTATGTCTGTTTCGAAGTTTTTGAAAATGCATTTTTCAGTAAAAACAAGTGAATTTTGTAAACTGTGATGTCAACTCGTTATTTTACCGCAAACCTTAAGGAGTCAGGATACCTTTCGTAACAGTATGCTTTCGAATTAACCCATGCTTCAGCTAGGACTTTTTAAGGGTTATAACGTGGCCTGGTTCACGGTTTGAGAAACAAAGGATAAAGGCTCAAATTTTATTTGTACCCACCCGCTCTTCGTGATGTTCTCCAAACCTAAACTCAGTTGATCGTGTGTTTGACCTTGTTTGAGTCTTTATCCTGATATTCCAATGATGGTTCGGATACTGAAAGTTTATTTTGAATAGGCAGTCATTTCTTTTTGTTGAGGGTTTGTAGGACCTCTTTCTTTTTTGATTTCGTTATCCCTATTTTTGCCTGAACTGTTTCTTTTGTGATTACAGTCAGCGGGATGCCCCAGTTTTGTAAGTCTCCTTCATAGGTTTTGACTTATTGGGTTTTTATTTCTGAGGGATAATGACTGCCTGTCTTTATGATTATTCGGAGCCATCACTGTCTTTTGTTTTGTAAGGACTTCTTTGGTGCCATTCGTTGTGCACTTGGATCAACTGAGAGAACTACCCTGCCCCAGGTTATGATTAAGGGTTTTAATTTTCGAAAAGAAAAACTCCTACTTCTTTGGCTCAGAGGGGTTGACTAGGGATTATCTTCCTTATAACTCCAGTGTTTAGGAATTGAAACAATGATTGTACCTCATCAGCGGGGTTTGTTCAAAAGCATACTGTAGATTGTGGTATCGTTTTCGTCATCCTCCCTCAAGAGGCTTTAGAATTATTAATTGAGAGTTGACATCAAAAAATGAAAGCAGTTTGAATATAGCGAATGCGAATATATTGATTCAAAACATACATATGCGATGCATTAATGAAATAACAGCGTTTGACATGATAATTGTTTGAACAATCAAAATAAAATTACAACTTGAAAATTCTAATGGACAAAAAGTCTTCTCATCTCAGGACTTGTCACTTCAAATGGTGAATCCTGCAGGGATGGTAGAAGAACTCAGCCTGACCCTCTTGGGTGAAATCCACTGCTCCTTCATTAATCAGGTCCTGGACCTTGTTCTTCAGAGCCCAGCAGTCGACAGTGTCATGTCCAGGACTATCAGAGTGGTATGCACATCTTTTGTTGGGATGATAGTTAGGAGCAGAGATGTTGGGATTCCGGGGAGGAGCCCTTAGTGTAATCAAATTCAATCTCAACAGGTGTTGTAAAGCTTGAAACAGCGACACGTTGAGCTGGGTGAATTGCCTCCTGGGCTTGTTTGGCTTACTCTGATCAACCTGTTGCTCTGGGCGAGGTTGTGGTTGGACCTGTGAAGTGGTAGCAATTTGGAGAGGTCTATTCTTCACCATACCAGACTCTTGTCCTCTTGGAAGCTGATCAATGACCTGGTCCCTGACTTGGACTGGTTGCTTCATGTTGTATCTGTCTTGATGAAGCTGACTGATCATGGTCCTCAACTCTTCTTGCTCCCGAGCTAAGCCTTGGATGAGAGCCATTTGCCCCAGCATCTGGGTTCTCATTGTATCTACCTTAGCTTGCAGACGTTTCAGCCTTTCGTCCTTATCATCTTCGGGACTTTTCTTGGCCAAATTCCCCATGAGGAGTGTCCTCAACTCTTCCTGCCCCTTGGATAGGCTTAGGAAGATCTCCCTGAACTGAGTCTCTTGAGCATGAAGACACTGGTTATCTTGTTGGGAAGCCATTGCTGAAATAAACAGCGAAGAAGGTAAGTGACCTGTAACAAGGGTACTTGTAATGTATGATATGCATGTAATGTTTTCAAGGATCTCGCGGGATAAACAAGAAAATTGTTAGAATTTGAATCCGGTGGCTTGATTGAAGGAACTTCCTGTTTTGAGAGTCCTTCTTCAAGAGTCAAGGCTCACCATATCGAGTGGGTCATAGCCCCTAACTCAAGTTATCAACCTTGGCTGGAGGAAAATAAATCCCCTTTGCCCCTTGCTAGACATCATGACCTGCATCACAAACCCTTGAGATCCTTTGAAATGGATTAGTCCTTATGTAGGAGGTATGCAATGGTATGATGGCATGATGTTATGCTATGCGTGGAGTAATGTAGGTAAACCCTGTTATGAGTCCAGATTAAGGACTGTAAACAAAACCTACGAGAAACTCAAGTGTCAGATAACAAGCATGCAAGTAGTCAAGTTTGAAATCACACAAGTCACACAAGACAGCCCTTAGAGTTTAGGCCAGCATGAAGTTTGGGGTACTACCCTCTCGAAGTTGGTGGGCTCAAAACCTGTCCTATCAAAAGTAACCGGGTTCTAAGGATCTCAATATCATTGGGTTGTTTTCTGTGTTCATTGTTTTGATTTAGCCATTGGACTGGCGATCAAAATATCCCAAGAGAACAACCCTCAATGAGTGTAGTATCGAGTATCAACCAACTTCGGACTGCACCAAAGTCAATCATCTCACTACCCCTAAAGAGGCCAGGATGGTCAAGTAAGGTTCCTAAGGTCAGTTGATGTTTCACGATACCACGCGGCGGCCCCGTACTCTCCTTGACTTAACTCAAGGGTTATTGGTACTCACCAAAGTGCCACATCAACGTAGAAAACTGCTTCAACCGTGTCGGTATACCCCGCATAGTTCCCTCACAGTTTGTTGCTACTTTCTAAAAGGTATCCCCCAGATCCGGGTTAGGATCTATGAAACTCCCAAAACAGGCCCACAATATTAAATCAAGCAAAGCAAGCAATTGAAAACATGATGATGAACTATTCCTAAGGTACACCCCACTTATTAAGCATCCCCAGCAGAGTCGCCAGTTCTGTGATCGGTGGAAATAGAACTGACTGTTTTTGAAATGCTGGTTCGCGTATGTCGCGGTTAAGCAAGAGTCGCCACCGTCTTTTATATTCTCCAACATGGAAAGGACAAAAGCACAGCAAAATTCCTTATTCGAGAATGTTTCTCGGTTCGGGAGGTAGATTTATAGAAAGGGAAGGTGTTAGCACCCTTTTTATCCGTGGTTATCCACTGGCTCTTAGGTACTTGCTCTTATGTTTTCAAAATTTGTTTGCTTTTCAAATGTGTGTGGGTTTTGAAAAAAAGTTTCGTTTGAAAAATTTCTAAGTAACTCTTGTATCAGTCCTCAAGAGTGTATGAAAAATTTGTTTGAAAACCTTTTGAAAGTGTGAGGTGTGAAAAGTTGTTTTGTTTGTTTTGAAAAGAGCAAGTACCCATGAGATCTACCTACTCTAAGGAATTAGGCTGTGTAAGAGTTCTTTAGATAGTGCTATCCCACCATTGAGAGGTAGGCAGCACCGCCGTTGGAGTTATTCGGGTCAATTCGATTATTAGGGACAGTGTGGTCACCGAAGCAATAGTAGGACACCTTAGAAGTAACCCTAATGTCCTAGATCCTTTGTATCTGAGGCAACCGTTTCGAGGCAACTGGATCTTTTGGACAAAAGGGCGACCTCTAAGACACTCTATACTTGATGACCACGTTCGAGGCAACCAGTGAGGCGTACCCTAAGAGTGGCATGTGCTTGTGTTTTGTTTTCATGTTATGTTTATCTTGTACATGTTATTTGTGAGCTACAGATTAATTTTATTTACATACATTCTTGCAGGCATATTAGCAGTTAGGGGTGCGGAAAGTAAATTGCGGAAATGTAAATCTAGCTATTACAAGGCGCGGGTCTATACATCGCCAAAAACAATAACCCGTTTTGAAAATAAAGTGCGAGAAATAGTAAATAAAGAGATAAACCTAATTACTATTACATATCCGTAAACAGTTACATAAATAATCAAAAATAAGAATAATGCGCGAAAGAATTAAATCGGGAACGTCCTAAGGGTGTTGACCCTTTTTTAAGAAAGAATTGAATTTTTGTCCCTTTTTTGTAATTAATGAAATTAAAATTAATGACTAATTAATTAATTAATTAAGAAAATATTTTTGTATTTTTATGTTTTTTAATGAAAATAAAACAAAAGGAATTAAAATTAAAAGAAGAAAAAACCTAGTTCTAAATTCAATTTAGTTGTTAAAAAAAAATTAAAGTTGCCTATTTAAACTAATTAATTAATTATAATTTATTTACAAGATAAGTTAATAAATAATAAAATGTTTTACTTTTATTTTTTATGAAAAATATTAATTATGTTAATAATACTAATTAATAAAAAAAAGAATTATAAAAGAAAAGAAAAATAAAAAGATAAAAAAGGAATAACAAAACCAAGGGGGGTTTGGGCCAGATTGGAGGGTTTTGTAAGCAAGCTGAGGCACATTTTCCTTCAAGTCACGTTGACTTCTTGGAATCATGTGCATGCTCATTGACTTGGAACATGGTGTGGAGCCATCCATGGTCTTTATATTGATCTTTGAGGCCACTTGGCGCCCTGGTATGTGAGGTGTATGATGCACCTTTCTTGTGAACCTGCATATAAGTACATAAAGAAAAAATGCATGGAAATTATAGGGGATCTGGGATTCGAACCCAGGTCCCAATGGTCATTGCCAGCGCGTCCTTCCACTGAGCCAATTGTCTTAGTTGAAATAATAATAATAATAACAAAATATTATATTAGTAAATCAACGCGTCCCCTGGAAAAAAAATAACGCGCGCTATTTATTTGAATGAGCCAACCGTGTCCTTCCACGTCTCATCTTCTTCACTGAATGCCTGTAAAAAGAAAACAATTAGCGGGGGTTTTAAACCCCCACAAAATGAAACTGCAGAAAATAGCGATTAGCTCTACACGTAATATAAAAATGGCGCGAGGTGTCCAATGTTTTCGTCTCACTCAGGCGGTTTCAACCATGTGCGTTTTGAGGTTTGATTTTACAGTATGTGAAAAGCCCTAATTCAAAAGCTTGAAAACCCTAAGATTTAACCATGGTGATTTGCGTTTCAGGGGCTCTCAAAGCAATGGAACCATACCAAAAGTTCCATGTGTATTCATACAGTACAAAACAAACAACAAATTGGGTTAATAATGCATGGAATGTGGATTTCGATTCTCAAAATAATTAACAAACCGTGGGGCTGTGGTGAGCGATTCTTTGAGGTTTATGGCTTGTTTATGATTGCAAGGATTCCTGGGAGTGTTGGGAATGTGTTTGGATCAAGAAAAGTGTTTGAATTGTACTGGAAGATTGATTTCAGTTTTCAATTTTTCTTCAAGTTTTTGGAATTTAGTTTGGCCGTTTTAGAGATGTTCTGATCGTGCTTGAGGTCTGCAAGGCTTGTATATGTATGTTTGAATGAGAATCAAGTCACATGATGAGCCTTTAACCATTGCAATGATGTTTTGGATTTCCTCTTAACCACCATTAAAGGCCTTTCAAAGCTTTGTCCAAAATTTGAATTTTCATGCCTAAATGATCTTTACACGAATTTGGTAGGTGTATTATGATGCATCAAAGTCATTCAAACCACAAGATATCATTTAATTAATTTTTTTGATTTTTATTTGAATTTTATGGATTTAAAATGAATTAAAACAATAAAATTAAATAAAAATAGAAAAAATTAATGTTTAATCTTGAAATTAATCATGGGACACGTGGGTGGCATGACAAGGCTGAATCAAGTGGAAGAAAGTGGGCCCTTTTGTCAAAAATTGAAGTTTCAAGGATAGTTGACTTTTGCCATTTCACAAAAATTTCCCAACTTCTCCAATGCCTATCTTGCTCAATTTTGATCATATGAACATGTTCTTGGACATTTTGGAAAGGTCTTGAAGTCCTCTAACCAATTCCTTTGGTCCCATGTCATTTTGATTTACCAATCTCAAGTTATGGTCTTTGACTTAAAGTGCATTTTTGTTGACTTTTGAAAATGACCTATAATGTTAAAATTGATAACTTTTTGTGAGAGCATTTCTTGGACTTGGAATGTGAAGATGAGTTGTAGGAAATGTCATCCCCTTCAAAATGAGCATGGGATGGGATTTTTCTGATGAACCATGAAAAAGTTATGCCTTGGTCAAGTTACAGTTGACTTTTTAGTTGTCCAAAAATAGAAACTTTTGCATCTTGATGATTGTTGAGCCATTCTTGTGAAATCATGGTCAAGATTTGACCAAATGATGATTGTGGCTTCAAAATAAGATGTTGACCAAAAATTTGACTTTTGACTGCCAAATGACCATTTTGCCCCTACAGTTGATTGTGAAGCAATTACGGTTTTTGACTGTGCAACTTGACCTTGTGAGCCTTGAAACTTGACATGTGGATGCTTGACAATGTTTATAGGCATGTGGGACTTGATTGAGCCCTTGAAAACCTCAAATTCCTTGCAAGAACCAAAACCCTAATTTTGACTGGCTTAGGAGGATGGTTTGACTGTGCAACCCTTGAGTAGACTTGAGCAAATTGGGATGATGCTTGTCAAAACTTTGAAGAATATGGGAGGGCAAATTTTGGGGTACAACAGCCGGGAAGCCCCTATTTTTGCCTAGGCCAGTCGACCTAGCGGGTCTTTGATTATGCATAGTACTTTTTGACTATGTCCACGTTCTCAGAGTGCAGGGAGTTGTCACTGCCAGTAGTGTTGTGTTGCCATACCACCAGAAGATCTTCGTTCGATCATGCAAGATTCGTTGCTGGAATTCATGTCCAATTCCCCAATTGATTCAGATGGAGATCTGCCACTGGCTATTTGGCATTTTGAGAGATTCCTTGAATCTTGACTTGACTGCCCCAGATGATGGACAATGATTATGCTGTGCCCCTTGATTGGAAGTGTTTTTCCACTTGAGATTTTTGTTCACTAGATATTCGTCATGCGAATTTCTCTGCTGTTCGAACAAATAGTCATATGCAAACAATGTTATTTTAAGAATGCAAAGCTTGTGTCTGTCTTGAATTTTTTGAAAATGCAGTTTTCAATAAAACAAGTGATTTTTTTGTAAAATGTGATGTCAACTCAAAATTTTACAGCAAGCCCTACAGGAGTCAGGATACCTTTTGTAACAGTATGCTTTCGAACTAACCCACGCTTCAGCTAGGACTTTTAAAGGTTATAACGTGGCCTGGTTCACGGTTTAAGAAACAAAGGATAAAGGCGCAAATTTTATTTGTACCCACCCGCTCTTCGTGATGTTCTTAAAACCTAAACTCAGCTAATCGTGCATTAGATTTTGTTTGAGTCTTTGCTCTAATATACCAGTGATGGTTCGGATACTGAAAGTTTATTTTGAATAGGCAGTCATTTCTTTTTTGTTGAGGGTTTATAGGACCTCTTTCTTTTTGATTTCGTTATCCCTGTCTTTTGTCTGAACTGTTTCTTTTGTGATTACAGTCAGCAGGATGCCCCAGTTTTATAAGTCTCCTTCATAGGTTTTGACTTGTTGGGCTTTTGTTTTGAAAGATGACGACTGCTTGTCTTTATGATTATAGGAACCATCACTGTCTTTTTGTCTCGGAAGGACTTCTTTGATGTCGTTTATTGTGCACCTGGATCACTAAGTGATGCCCTTCATTGTGCACCTGGATTAACTGAGAGAACTACCCTGCCCCAGGTTATGATTAAGGGTTTTTAATTTTTGCGAAAAGAAAAACTCCAACTTCTTTGGCTCAAAGGGGTTGACGAGGGATTATCTTCCTTATAACTCCACTGTTTAGGATTTGAAACAATGCATGTACCTCATCAGCGGGGTCTGTTCAAAAGCATATTGTAAAGATCGTGGTATCGTTTTTGTCATCCTCCCTCAAAAGGCTTAGAATTTTTTTATCGAGAGTTGAACATCACAAGAAAAATGAAAGCAATTTGAATATAGCGAATACAAATGGATTGATTCAAAACAGACATATGCAATGCATTGATAAAGTAATAAAGTTTGACATGAATAAATGTTTGAACAATCAAAAGAAAATTACAAATTGAAAATTCCAATGAACAAAAGCTTTCAATGATTCATCATATGAGCAGTGGTTATGTTTGGAGTCTCCGGGGGATCAAACTTGATCTCCTTGGCATCAATCATGTCTTGGATCTTGTTCTTCAAACTCCAACAGTTGTTTGTGTCATGTCCCGGACTATCAGAGTGGTATGCACACCTTTCATTGGGATGATAGGTAGGACCGGAAGTATTTGGGTTCCGGGGATGAGCCTTTAATGTAATCAGCCCTGCCTTCAACATGTGTTGTAGCGCTTGAGTCGGCGACATGTTGATCTTGGTAAATTTCCTCCTGGGCTTGTTTGGCTTACTCTGATCAACCTGTTGTTTTTGGTGAGGTTGTTGTTGGACCCTTGAGGTAGTAGCAACTTAGAGAGGTCCATTCTTCACCATACCAAACTCTTGTCTTCTTGGAGGCTGATTACTGGTTTGATCCCCAACCTTGATCGTTTGCTTCATACTATTGTATCTGTCTTGATGAAGCTGGTTGATGACGGTTCTCAACTCTTCTTGCTCCCGAGCTAAGCCTTGGATAAGAGCCATATGTCCCAGCATCTGGGTTTTCATTGCATCTACCTCAGCTTGCAGACGTTTCAGTCGTTCGTCCTTGTCGTCTTCAGGACTGTTCCTGACCAAAGTCCCCATGAGGAGTGTTCTTAACTCTTCCTGCCCCTTAGATAGGCTTAGGAAGATTTCCCTGAACTGAGTCTCTTGAGTGTGAAGATCCTGGTTGTCTTGTTGGGAAGCCATTGCTGAAATAAACAGCGAGAATATGAGTGACCTGTAAAGGGTAACCTGTTATGCAATGATATGTATGCATGCAATGTTTTCAAGGATCTCGCGGGGTAAACAAGAAAATTGTTAGAATTTGAATTTTGTAGCTTGACTGAAGGAGCTTCATGTTGCTGAGAGTCCTTCTTCAAGAGTCAGGCTCACCATATCGAGTGGGTCATAGCCCTTGACTCAAGTTATCATGTTTGGATCTCCGAACAACCTTGGCTAGAGGAAAATAAATCCCCTTTTGCCCCTTGCTAGACATTTGGTTCATCATGACCTGCATCACAAACCCTTGAGATCCTTGAAATGGTTAAGGAAATGCTATGGTATGATGTTATGATGTGTATGATGTTATGTACGTGGATGCAAAGGTGTGAGGTGTAAGTAAGCCCTGTAATAAGTCCAGATTAAGGACTGTAAACAAAACCTGCAAGGAACTCATGTTGTCAGATAACAAGAAGGTGCAAGTAGTTCAGATTTGAAGGCACACAAGTCATACAAGACAGCCCTTAGAGTTTAGGCCAGCATGAAGTTTAGGTACTACCCTCTTTCAGTTTCAGTTGGTTAAGACCTGTCCTAAAAATAGTAACCGGGTTCTAGAGGATCTCAATATCATTGGATTGTTTTCTATGTTCATTGTTTTGATTTAGCCACTTAACTGGCGACCAAAATATTCCAAGAAAACAACCCTCAATGAGTGTAGTATCGAGTATCTACCAACTTCGGACTGCACCAAAGTCGGTCATCTCACTACCCCTAAAGAGGCCAGGATGGTCAAGTAAGGTTCTAAGGTCAGTTGATGCTTAGCGACACCACGCGGCGGCCCCGTACTCTCCTTGACTTGACTCAAGGGTTACCGGTACTCACCAAAGTGTCACATTAACGTAGCTACTACTTCAACCATGTCAGTATACGCCGCACAGTTCCCTCACAGTTTGTTGCTACTTCTAAAGGGTATCCCCAGATCCGGGTTAGGATCTATAAACTCCGATACAAGCCCACAATATTAAAGCATTCAAGGCATACAATTGAAAACATAGTGATCTAATCCTAAGGTACACCTCACTTATTAAATCCCCAGCAGAGTCGCCAGTTCTGTGATCGGTGGGAATAGAACTGACTGTTTTGAAATGCTGGCTCGCGAAATGTCGCGGTAAGCAAGAGTCGCCACCGTCTTTTATTTTCTCCAACAAGGAAAGGACAAAAGCACAGCAAAATTCCTTTTCGAGATGTTTCTCGTTTCGGGAGGTAGATTATAGAAAGGGAAGGTGTTAGCACCCTTTCTATCAGTGGTTATCCACGGGCTCTTAGGTACTTGCTCACTATGTTTTCAAAAATGTTTGCTTTTCTTGTGTTTGTGGGTTTTGAAAAAGTTTGTTTGAAAACTTCGTTTTGACTCTTGTATATGTCCTTAAGAGTGTCATGAAGTATTTGTTTGAAAACTTTTGTTTGAAAGTGTAAGTGCGAAAAGTATTTTGTTTTGAAAGAGCAAGTACCCAGGAGAAATATACCTACTCAAAAGAAATTAAGCTGTGTAAATGTCCTTTAGACAGTACTATCCCACTATTGAGAAGTAGGTAGCACCGTCGTTGGAGTTATTCGGGTCAATTCGATTTTAGGGACATGTGGTCACCAAAGCAATAGTAGGACGCCTTAGAGGTAACCCTAATGTCTTAGATCCTTTTTATCCGAGGCAACCGTTTCGAGGCAACTGGATCTTTAGACAGGAGGGCGACCTCTAAAATACCCTATACTCAATGACCACGTCGAGGCAACCAAGTGAGGCGTACCCTAGGAGTGGCATGTGCGAGTGTGTCAAGTTTCATGTTAAGTTATCTTTGCATATTTCATGGTGAGCTACAGATTGATTTTAATTTTCAGGCAAGTCTTGTCATGCATAGTTAACATACAGTTAATAATTGCGGAAAGTAAATTGCGGAAAGTAAATCTACGCTATTACAAGGCGTCGGGTATTTACATCGCCAAAAACAACCCTTGAAAAATAAATTGCGAGAAAATAAAGAAAGCGATAAAAGTACTAATTATCTATTACATCCTCGGAGCAAATACATAAATATGATCAAAAAATAATATGCGAAAGAAAATTGAATCGGAAAGGTCCATAGGGTTTTGACCCCTTTTGAGAAAAGAATGAATTTGGTCCTTTTTGTGATTAATTAAATTAAACCTAAAACTAATTAATTAATTAATTAAAAGAAAAAATATTTTTTAAGTTTTTTATGTTTTAATGAAATAACAAAAAAGAAATTAAAATTGTCAAGAAAACCCTAATTCTAATTTATATTATTTATTATGAAAAAGTCAAAATTAAACCTAATTAAACTAAGTTAATTTGTGTTAGTATTTATTTACAAAAAATAAAGTGAAATTAATAAATAATAATAATAAAAATATTTACATTTTTTAGTTGTCTGAATTTATTATGAAAATAATTAATTATGTTAATTAATAATAATAATAATAAGTAAAATAGTTAACTAAATAAAAAAATGAAGAAAGAGAGAAAAAGAACCCAGGGGTGTGCTGGCCCATTAGGAGGTGAAGAAGCAATTCCCAGGCCCATTAATCTCTCAAGCCTGTTTGACTTTGGCAATTGTCTGCATGTGCATTGACCAGGAGTATGATGGTCATCCACCTTGGGACCATTGGATCTATGCTGGCAGCCACATGGCATGCTGATGTTTGGAGTATATGGTGGAACGCTTATGGAAATCTGCACACAATTATATTAAGAAAAACAATAGAAACGTTTTGGGGGACAGGTCCCAATGATCACCAGCCAGCGCACCTAACCACTCCACCATTTGCTTGCTTTTGTTAATATAATGGACAATGAATATAATATATAAAAACAACAATTATGCTGGAAAATAAATAAAAACGCGCGTTATTTTGAATTTCCCAACCACACGCTTACACGTCCTTCGTCTTCCTTGTTTGCCTGTAAAAAACAAAGTTAGATAGCGGGGGTTTTTAAGCCCCACAATTTGACATGAGCAATAATAGCGAATAGAATCCTGGTACACATAAATATTTCGCGAGGGTGGCTTTTGATTCGTCTGGTTCTCACGAATCTAACCATGGGTCTCTCAAGGCTTAATTTTTCCTGTATTGTAAAGCCCCAATTTTAGAGCTCAAGAACCCTAGAATTTATCAATGGCATCTTTCGATTTTGTGCATTATAATCCAATTAACTAATACCATTAGCTTTATATGAATTCAAGCAATACAAAACAAACCATAAATCACATCAAATGCTTATGAATCATGAGTTTCGATTATGAGAAAAATATGCAAACTGTGAGTCTGTTCTTGGTAGTTTCTTGAGCTTTAGCGCTTGATTTTGAGTGCTACACGTCCCTGACACTTCCAGCAATGTATTAGAATCCACAAATTGCTTTGAATCGTGCTAGAATGCAGAAAACAGTTTTGACTTTTCTTTGAATTTTCTTGAATGTGGTTATGGCTTTTCTGCAGCAAATTAGCGTCTGCATGAATAGGGTTAGCTCAAGTATATATAATAGAATAGAATTAGGTCAAAATCTTGCAAAGAAATCCATGGAATGATGGTTTGAATATTTGATTGAAAATCAAATATTTTTAAATCTTTTTGATTGGAAAAACTTGTTAAATTTGGATATTCTTGTCCCTTTGATTTGCCCACGAAATTTCCAGCATATATTGACCACTTTTCCTTCACAAAAAGATTGAAAAATCAAATCTTTGTATTTTCCTACAATTTAAATTAATTAAATGAATTAAAAGCAATTAAAAATCCATTAATTAATAAAAATAAGAAAATAAATTCAAATAGGCTTGATGGATCGTGCATAGGCCATGGATAAAGTTTCAAGAAGAAATTTGAGGCCCATTAGCAAAAACAAATTGTTTTGAGCAAAGTTGAATTTTGCAAATTCACAAAAATTTCCCAACTTCTCCAATGCATATCTTGCTCAATTTTGATCATATGAACATGTTCTTGGACATTTTGGAAAGGTCTTGGAGTCCTCTAACCAATGCCTTTGGTCCCACGTCATTTGGATTGACCAATCTCAAGTTATGGTCTTTGACTTAAAGTGCATTTTTGTTGACTTTTGAAATTGACCTATAATGTCAAAATTGATAACTTTTTGTGAGAGCATTTCTTGGACTTGGAATGTGAAGATGAGTTGTAGTAAATGTCATCCCCTTCAAAATGAGCATTGGATGGGATTTTTCTGATGAACCATGAAAAAGTTATGCCCTGGTCAAGATAGAATTGACTTTTCTACTGTCCAAAAATAGTAACTTTTGGCATCTTGATGATTTTTGAGCCATGCTTGTGGAATCATGATCAAGACTTGATCAAATGATGATTGTGTACTCAAAATAAGATGTTGACCAAAAATTATGACTTTTGACTGTAAAATGACCATTTTGCCCCTGCAGTTGATTGTGAAGCAAATGGAGCTTTTGATTGTGCAATTTGACATTGTGAGTCTTGAGATTTGACATGTAGATGCTTGACAATGTATATAGGCCTATGGGACTTTATTGAGCCATTGAAAACCCCAAATTCTTTGAGAGAACCAAAACCCTAATTCCAGCTATCTTAGGAGGTGGTTGGACTATGCAATCCTTGAGCAATCTTGAACCTATTTGAAGATGATTCTTGACAAACCTTGAAGAATATGGGAGGGCAAATTTTGGGGTACAACAGTAATCTACAAAAAAATGAAAATATAAGTATCATTAAAACAACATATTTAATTAGGCCTTTAATCAAATATGCTCCCACTATTTTACTCAAACCAAATGACCCTCATCATTTGATTCAGAAAATCCTGTTGGAAGACTTTCTAGTGGGTCGAGATCCACATTTCACTTTGTTCTAAGTCAGCGTTAGGCTGATTTACACAAAACTAGGTTATTTAGGTAGGAACTCCTTCCAATTGTATCTCATACAACTCTCGAATATTTTCAGTTGGGTGAATAACTCCTTATTCTAATTCATCATATGAATCATTCCCAACTCTTGCTTCTTAACATGTATAATCTTATTATAATGTGTTTAGTTAAGTTTGACCCATTGTTTTAGCAGTTGGATATTACAATTATCCCATCGTACCTTACTAATATAGAACATGCACCTCACATAGGTGAAACCTACATTGTTCGATACTAGTCTTGATGAGTGCTAAAACTTGGAAAGCATGAACTTAATATTTAACTTGAGGGATTTTGTTATTAGTTTGATCTCACCGGCTTAACATGCAATCCGTCTCTCTCATGCATCAACATACAAACACATGCATCAATATACATAAAAGGATACAGTTATGGCCCCTAGCGTATTTGTTCTCCCAAGCCAATGAGAGAACCTAAGCTAACCTAATAACGATCTAAACTTCTCCAAGCAAGATCTCCAAGGTTATACTCCTTTGATATTGTATTCTTCTTTTTCTTCATAACATTACATTACATAAAAGAAACTCGTTTTACATACGAGGGAGTGAGATGAGAAAAGAGGTTACATCAAGAATTTTAGAGAGAGGCACGACTGATCACCACAAAATAAAGGAAAAAACTAAGGCCATAACTGATCACCACAAGACAATAATAATAAACACACTTTTATTATTAGTTTAAATTTTTTTAATTAAAAAAAGGCAAATTAAATTTCGACGATTGATCACAATATGCAGAGTTAGCCGGGGGTTCAGCTGCCCGGTCAGCGACGCAAAATTTTAATGAACAATTCATTTGAAATCGGCGTCATTTTCGCACAACTCTTGTGCATTCACAACCCTAATCGCATAACTCTGCAACAACACAACCCTTGTGCCGTCATGAACCCTAATGCAATAGTTTCATGCTGTCAAACACATTTCGATTGATAATTCAGTATGATTAATCACATGCCATTGCTTCACCATACTAATGTCGGATTCCGAAGCATATGAACAGTGATCGGTCAAAGGAATAACAATCATCAAGTGTTTTAATGAACGAAATAGAAACAGTATATCCCATATACCATCTTTGCATCAGATTTACTTATATCATATATAAAAGTGATCGATCTTATTTGTGTAACCTATGGACGATCGATGTATCGCTGCTTCACCATACTAATGTCGGATTCCGAAGCATAGTCAACATCAATCATCCAAATCGTACACAACAGATGCCAAATTTAATTACTCGTTTATTATTCAATTCATTCTGGTTTTAATCTAATCAAAACAGAAAATATAGAACATAAACAACTATCAGATCCATGGTTTCGTAAGTGGCTTTGATACCACTGAAGGAAAATTGCAATCAAAAGCGCAGTGGAATTTAAAATTTTCCTTTAGCGATCCTTATGAATGAACATGGTCAGTGATAGAAATATTTACCTCTTGTGGCGATTCAGACCTTTGATGTTGTGATCACGAGCGTTGATGAAGAACAACGCCTCTACTCAGTCCACACGAACATATCGCTTCTGGTCACAGTGCTAGCTGATCACGAACGGAAACCTTGAGTGAGAGAGAGAATCAAAAACGAAATTGCATCAAGTGAAATTGCTTCATCACAAGGGATCTATTTACAGAATCACTCGTGTGGGCTACAAGCTAAAATCCCATTTAAGGCTATAAGATAAAAGCCCAATTAAGCTTATGGACATCATACCTTATGATGTACCATATATCACTTATCCACGTGGTACCTTACCACTTTCCGTATTACACTTAAGTGCAACGTACCTTACGGTGTTCCTTATTTATTCTATCTCTCATCAACCCGTCCTTATGTGTGTGACTCTGTAGGTTTTCGCGACGTTGGCAATTATATTAAATCACACATTTAATATAATAAACAGTGAGCGGTATCTAGCAACATATCATTGTTACCCAAGTCACAAAAATGTCATGTGATCTGACCAAACCTTTTCCGTGATAATATTTGTGTTGTACAATTACCCTTTGCCCTCATGTCTATATTGAACACAAGGCATACACTGTGTCACCCTTGTCCAGTTCAATATTGGGCCCTTAGACATTTATCCTGTTATGCAGGATGAGCAAATTCCATCTAGGTCACTCATGTCCCTTAGCATGCTTTGTGAAGTACCCATCAACCGTCTTTATAGTCATCCAGTTACGGATGACATTTGATCAGCAATAAAGTACTTAACTCTACATCTAGGGTCCATAGTGGTTTCAGGTTGAAGGGTGGTATACACAATTATCATCATGAGAATAACTTATGACACTTTGCATAACATTCTATGTAGTATTCTCATAGCGGGTCAATCCAGTATAAATATTACTCCTAATATTCATACATATGTCAAGACTTGATAACTCCTTATCTATGATCCATGAGATGTGATCATCAATCTATCTTCATAATAATCTTAATGCTTTAATGTTATCCCACTTCACATTAAAGCTTGACTACGGATACTTTAAGAATAATGTCTTATGTTTAATGGGATCTCATGATTAAGTCACACTTAACATTTCATTAAATAAATAAACCATTCTAGGGACTTTATTATTTTGGAAAGCAAACATAATAAAGAAATGCCTTTTATTATTAATAAATAATTCGATACAAGTACCAAAAGTATTGGCCTCTAGGTCTTACACCAACACCTATAAGGATTGGCATGAGATGTTGTTGTTTGCTCTACATGGCTACCGTACTTCATCTAGAACATCAACTGGGGCAACTCCTTTTTCTCTAGTCTATGGCATGGAAGTTGTTTGGCCAGTGGAAGTTCAGATTCCCTTGCTGAGAATTATGAATGAGGCAGGCCTAGGCGAAGATGAGTGGATTAAAACGATATTGGATCAGCTAAACTTGATTGACGAAAAATGGTTAGCTGTTGTTTGCCATGGTCAGACATACCAAAAATGAATGATCAAGGCTTTCAACAAAAAGATCAAGCCTCGAGTATATTAAGTTGGTGACTTGGTGATAAAACGCATCATTATACCACAAGGAGACCCCATGGGCAAATGGACTCTCACCTATGAAGGGCCATTTGTTGTCAAGAGAGGTTTCTCTGGCGGTGCCATGATGCTGACTACCATGGATGGTGAAGATTTTCCATATCCTATAAACGCGGACATAGTTAAAAAATACTACGCATAAGAGACCCGCTAGGTTGACACACCTAGGCAAAATAAGGGCATCCTGGCAAACCAAAAGTTTTGGGCAAAAATTAGGGATATATGCAAAAGATTGTACACCCGGCAAGTTGAAAACCCGAAAGGGCGACTTGGGCAAAAAAGGGTATCCTGGAAGGCTGAAAACCCGAAAGGGCGGTCCAGGCAAAAGTTAAGGATTAAAAGTGTATGACTATATCCCGTGGAATCAACATAGTCAATTTTATCACCAAGGTCCAAGTTCAAACGGTCCAAGATCAATCTAATCAACTTCTATCAACGGCAAGGGACATTCAAAGACATTGGGGCAATAGTATAGTTGGAAGGCAATGAGTTCATTTCACATGGCTATTTGCTTTCATTCCCAATTTTGTTTTCCTTTAGACGATTTCCTTTTACTAGGATCTCCGTCTCTCTGTACAAAAACGCCTATGCATAGGCAAAATATCAATACAAATATACTTTGAAGTGTAAAATTTCTGTCTGTGTTTTGAATGCAAATTTGTCCAATGACTAAAATTGAATGAACATATGCATATGAACATAATTAAAATTGTTTGGAACATGTATCCTGCTAAGAAGCAGCAAGCATCTCTTTAATGTATATGAAATACCCCCACAATGTTATCTCATTATCATTATCTCCACAAGGACGGCTACAATAAAACTTTCCCCAACGGAGTTGCCCACACATTCTCTTTGCATAGGATAATCCCCTGACCATAGTCTCAATCTCTTGGCAGCTCTCTCTCCAGCTAAGTCGATTTTTACAAGTTGAAGCCACATGGATCTCTTCCTAAAAGAAACTTACTTCCCCAACAGGGTTTATTTCCCCAATAGGGTTTATTTCCCCAACAGGTTTCATTTCCCCATCAACAATCGAGGAACCATAAAATTCCCCAGCCGAGTACATCCTCCCCAACCGAGTCTGTATTCCCCCAGCATAGTCCATCCTCCCCAACTGAGCCCTTTATTCCCCAGCTGTGTATATCCTCCCCAGTTGAGTGTATCCTCCCCAAGCTAAGTCTGTCCTACCTGACTGAGTCTACACTCTCCAGTTTGGATTTTCCTTTCAGATTATTGCAAATCATAGGGCCGCAACCCCTGATCCCCAGTAAATCCGTCAACAAAGCCTTTACTATTTCCAAAAAGATACTATGAAGTCTAGACCCGGCCAGATATTAGCACAATTTTCAAGTTATTATTAAAGCCTGGACCCAACTTGATAATAGTTTGACTTCTTCAATTACTGAAACCTGGACCCGACCAGATAACAGTTTGAGTATCTAAAACCTAGACCCGACCAGATAATAGTTGATCTCAATTTCAAGATACTATGAAACTTGGACTCGACTAGAAAATAGTCTAACTCTTCAAAGATATAGAAGAACCTGGACTTAACCCGACCAAGGTTTAACTTCTTTTCCCTAGTAGAGTTTGCCTCTGCCCCAACAAATTACTGTGAAACTTGGATCCGACCAGATACCAGTTTTCAATTTCATCTTTTCAAGAAAGTTATTGTGAAGCCTGGATCCGACAAGATAGCAATTACCTCAAAGATTCATTGTGAAACCTGGAAACTGACCAGATAACAACTAAATTCCCAAACAATTTATTGTGAAACCTGGACCCGACCAGATAACAATTGACCTCATCAACCTCAGAAATCCGCAAAGCCTGGACCCGACAAGATGACGGTTTTTAAAACAGTTTATTGTGAAACCTGGAGCCCGACCAGATAAGAACTAACTATGATCCCCAGAGAGACACTATGAAGTCTGGACTCGACCAGATAATAGTATAACTTTCCAAAAAACTATGAAACCTAGACCCAACCAGATAGTAGTTACCACTTCAAGTTACTGCGAAGCCTGGATCCGACCAGATAACAGTTAACTTCCATATTTTCAGCAAGTTGTTGTGAAGCCTGGATCTGACCAGATAACTATTCAATTTCAAGAAAATTTTCTGCAAAGCCTAGAATCCGACCAGATAACAGTTAATTCGTCTCTTCCCCCAGTAAGTTACCGTGAAGCCTGGATCCGACCAGATAGTAGTTGACTACTTCATCCTCAACAAATTGTGAAGCTTCGTTCCGACCAGATAACAACTGACATTCAAGAGATATTCTCCAGTAAAAGCATCCTTTCAACAAAGTTTGAAGATATGCATTTTCTTCATCCCCAACGGCAATCAGGGATTCAACCCCCCATAATTTCCTCAGTAGCAGTCAGGGATTTATTTTCCCAGACAAAAACATACATCTCACATTCATACATCATAGCATGTACATACCATATTCATTTAAGATAATACCACATCTGGTGAACATCATGCAGGCATCTGCATTTTTACTAACTCTTTTTCTCACAGGTAAAACGTCAAGTTTTAGTATAAATCAACAAGACATTTGTGTTGATACTTCTTCCAGTGTTTACCAACATTCCTCCAAATGGCATCTATAAGCTTGTTCACCATCCATCTTCGAGTGCAAATTTCTGGGCACTCTAGTGTTCAATCATCTTTCACCTTCAAGTCACGAATGGCGGGTCCACCAATCTAACTCTTCAGGTTTAAGAAGATTGTACCCCAAAATTTTCCCTCTCATTTATCAAATATTTTCTCACAAATATCTCTCTTGGTTCAAGACTGCACTAGGATTGATCAGCTCAAGACACCTCCTTAAACACTGATGACCAAAATTAGGGTTTGAGATTGCACGAGGATAATTGAACCTTCAATGCTTCATATGACTTTCATGGATCATTATGGACCCCTAATATTACTCATGTCAAGTTTCAAGCCTTGGATCACACTTTTGCTCAGTCAATTGAGCAGTTGACTTAAAAATCAATTGTATTGGGGAAAAAGTCAACTATGGCCAATTTACAGTCAAACTTCATAATTTTTGATCCACATCAAAATTATAAACTCATATGTATCATTTGATCAAGTTTGGACCACAATTCTTCAAGAAATTTGATCAAATCATCAAAAGGGCAAAATGGTCAAAATTAGGGTTTGATTGAGAAAGGGCAAACTCTGATTTTTGACCTAGCAAATGATCAATTGGTTTGAAGTATGGTTTCTATATTTCAATTGAATATTTTTTACCTAATGGAATGACCTAAAACATTGCTCAAGATCAATTATATTGATAGTGAATTTGCAGTCAACTGATCAAAAGTCAATTGTACACTGAAAAGTCAAACTTTGACTTTTTGGTCAAAATTCGATGTCAAAGATCAAAATTCATCAAAACATGTCAAAATATGAAACTTATTCATCAAGAAATCAAAAAGTCAAGATTTCATTTTGAAAAGTCAAAGTTTTCTAACTTAGAAATTTTTCTAAGTGTTTAAAACTTCATGTTTTATCATAACTTTGAGCCAATTTTTCACCATGATGCAAGATGATTCAGAAGAAACTTTCAACATGAACGTTGTAGATCTCCATTATATCTACAACATTGCTTTACACAACTTCTTCTAAAAATTCTTGTATCTCAATTTATTAATTCATAAAGTCATGGTCTTGAAATTGAACACTTGGTGAAATTTTGCCCTAGTTTTGGTCAGGATTTTGACCTACCTTCATGGCAATTTTTCATATAGTTCCAAAGGTAATTTTCAAAAGTGATTCAAAGAGGGGTTGTAGATCACATTACTAGATTTCCAAAATGTCCAAGAACACCTTGATATCATTCTTGAGCAGGGAGAATCGAAGAGAGGAAGTTAGGGTTTTCAAACTTGAATTACAAGTCATTTTGTGATGAACAAGAATTCAATTTCAAACCTATGTTGCACAATCTTGCTTTGAAGGCCTCTAAACCCCAAGATCTCTCCATAATAAGAAGATTACACTTGCTTTTGAGCTATTATCCACTTGATTCAAGCTTTATCCAAGTAAATTTTCCATTTATGGCACAAAGTAACCATTCCATTCTTGTAAAGAAGCTTTAATCACAAAGTCAATTTGTATGGAGCTTTGCACTTGCTCTTTCTGCACAAGCATGCTCTATAAACTCAGAACAAACATGTTTAAAGTTGCTAGCCACCCTACAAGACATGTACCTTGCATTGAAACCATGTTTGTCAAGATAACTTCAAAAACAAGTCAAAAACTCATAACATGTGATTCTTTGTTTCTGACCATTTCAAACCTCAAAATCTTTCCTCTATAAATAGCGATACTATTTGCAAGAGAACACACGAATATACAAGCTCCCAAACTCCCTGAAAACTAAGATTGCATAAAACCTCCATTTTTGTGTCATTTCTGACTTTGAACTTCAATCTTCAAAACCACTCGTGTATTTCTTGGCCTTTTAGTTTCAAAAGCTTCCTCATATCAAATACGGACCATCCATGTCCCTGTTTGTAGACTGTAACATCATCTTCATCAACTTCCATAGCCAAAAACAGAGCATTGCAGTTGGACTTCTCCAGGCCATTTCAGCCACTCTAAACTCAAGCTAATTATTGCATTAGCTTCCTAGAGGTCCAAGGAAGCTAACCTGATCATCACCACTGCCTGAAACAAGCTCAAATCCATTTCACGATTTCCAGTTTTGAGGTATTTTCTTAAACTTCTATCTTCATATTCAGGCATCATTTGAGTTTGATTTGTGAAGATAAAATGTAGATACCATTGCCACGAAGTTGTACATATCCATAGTTTGCATTTATATGGCCTGAGCTTAGAGAATTTTAGAGTTGAAGTTTTCTAAAAATTTTAGGTTTTAATTTAGGGCCAGAAAAATTATGATTCATCTTTGACTGTTAGCTTAAGTTATTTATATGTTTGGATTCATGGGAAGGAATGCCACAACTTTCATGTTTAAACTTTTAATTTTTGTTGAGAGATGAAGAAGATACAGGTCCTTTGGCTGGAGGTTGAAGATGAAGTGTAAGCGCGTTTTGTGTTATGTATTTATTGTTTCAGTTATATTAACGGATGTACAGCCACCCTAGTGGTAAGGCAGCACGCTGGTAACCTCAAGGTCACGGGTTCAAGACCCAGCGTTGTCTTTTGCTTTTTTGCTTTTCATATTTTACAATTTTTTGGATTTTTTGGCAGCGCTTGGGCTTTTCATGTGGGCCTGACCATTTTTTCTCACAATACCTCTTGCCTTACTGATTAACCCCCTGGACCTTTCTTTATATTTTTATTTTTATTTTATTTTATTTATTATTATTATTAATATTATTACTATTATTATTTTCATAAATCATAAAAAAAATCAAATTTATTTTTTGTACTTATATATATTATTTTCTCCATAAAACAAAAGACTAAAAAATATTTTCTTAAAATAAATTAATTTCTTTTTTTTCTTAAATAATTAATTTTTAGACTTAGGATAAATTAGTATATTATTTTATTTTCTTAGTTAAAATTAATTTAGAGCTTAGATTTATTTTAGTTAATTAATTTTCATATTATTTTTATTAATTTAAAACCTTTTTTCATAAAAAACCTAAAAAATCCTTTTCAAATTAGTTTCTTTTCTTAATTAGTTTAAGTTTATTTTATTTTATTTTAATTAATCATTTTCTTTAATTAGGTCAAGACAAAACCATTTCATAAAAACAACAAAAATCATTTCTTTTTCCATTTATATTCTTGCATTTTATTTTCAATTTTGTACAATATTCAATATGATTGTAATAGATAATTAGGTTTAATTTTCTTGCAATCCCCATTTATAAATTTGTACACCCCCCTCCCCTATGATGTAATAGCGTAGTAATTTTACTTTTTGCAATTTATCGCTTTATATAAATGCTAGTAATTAGGATTTGTATGAGAAGATAAAATCAACAAGTAGCAAACCCTAATCAAAGACTAAATAAAGCATGACAATCAATACACTTGCACACAAGCACCCCTAGGGTAAAATCCACTTGGTTGCCTTATAAAAATGGTCATATTACGCATGTGAGGTATCTTAGCAAAGACAAACAAAATACAAGATCATAGTCCCTCGATGACGCTATCTATGTTGCCTTTTCAAAATGATCTTAGTCCCTAAAGAAAGATGCTAAGATACCTTGCAACATTTCTAATCATGGTTATACGATGACCCACGCCCGTCCCGTTTACATCCAAAGATAGGGTTACTTACCAAATCAATGGTAAGATAACAATGTCAAAGGAAAAAGGAAATGAACATGAAAGACTTTTGAGTAGGTAGAATGATCCTAGTAACTTGCTCACTTTCAAAACCAAACATCCTTGCTATTTTCAAAACAAACACCAACACTTTCAAAAACATCTTTCAAACTTGAAAACATTTTCAAAAGATAAACACTTTGTATACATTCTTACGAACGAGAATCATTACAAAGTTTGCCTAAACGATGGCACCTTTTCAAAATACTTTCCAATACCACACAAAGACAAATTTCAAACAAGAGCAAGTGATCTAGCAAGTAACTAAGAGCCCATGGAAAACCGTGGATGAAAAGGGTGTTAATACCTTCCCTTTTCATAATCTACCCCCCGAACTCAAGAAATAATCTCAAAGGTCTTTCCTGTGCTTTTTCACCTTTCCTTTTGGATAAAAGAAAAGTCGGTGGCGACGCTTGTTAACCGCAACATTTGCGATAAAACGCAAAACACCCAAGTCAGTTCTCCCACCGTATCACACGCGGATCCCTACTCTGCCTCCTCGACATATCCCAACATGTTTCGAACAATATGAGGGTCGAACACATATCTCCACACATGGAAACCACAAACTTTCATGAAACTTGTGTCGACCACAACAAAGGTCGAACATACATCTCCACACGGAATATACGAATATCCATACAATAAGCGAGTCAGAAACAACGGCAAGGAATTATTTATGAATAAATAAACATGAAAACGAAACAAAGGCATTCATAAATTCCGACCAGGAAAGTCGACACTGTTCAAAATAATTACAAATTAGGCACGACGGCCACGAATCCAAAATAAATGAGAATGGGCACGCATACCCTAAAAAATAATCAAATTTCATCTTCCCTGTCATTATTATCAGGGGATAAAAGATCTTCCCATCAATAAATTGGTTGAATGGACCCATAACTTCAACCACAATCTCAACCCTCGGGTTCGGGATCCTCAGCTGCTCAGCGGCCGTGTTGAAACCATAGTTGAGGGTGTCCATGACGTCTTGTTCGAGCACTCGGATGCGAGTGATTAGCTCTGCCCTGGACTCCATGCCCTTCTCTGCATCGGTTTCTTCCTCAACCGGGGCCGTGATCCCTTCCAACTCCTTCGTGCGGGCGACCAGACGCTCGTTCTCTTTGGTCACGGCCTCTAGTTGAGGCTGCGACTCATTTAGATCCTTGAGAAGTCGAACTTGGGCCTCAAAATTTGACTCGTGATTAAGGATATCACACTTTAACTTCTAGTTCTTGGCCTTCAGCTTCTGAATCTTGGCATATGTTGCGTCGAGAGAGGCTTGAGAGCTCACGGACTCGTCATTCAGTGACAGGGCTGTCTCGAGCATCCTCATGTCAGCAGCCACATCCTCCGCTAAATTCTTTCGACGAACTTCCTTATCCTCGGACAAGATCACCTCCCTCTCCTCCTCTTGCACGCCCAATGAGCTCTCTCCACTGAAGAGATCACAATTTAGAAAGCAAGGAGGTAACATGAAGACCCATGCGGGCACTTTGTCACCCTCGGGCACTACACCTTCGATGTTTTCCACACGTTTCCTCTTCGTCGCGGTCTCACTGACGGGAATCTGGGTGGGCCCACCAGAGGGAGCCTGAGTTTTCGATGAAGAAGGGGAACCGCTGGCACGGCCCATAGATTTGGCCTGCTCTTTGGCCCCAAGGTGGACGCATTCTTGAGCCTCAACTTCAATAAGCACTCAGAGAGGGACGCCATTCGACTTGTAATAAAAAAGAAACCATCAGTCATGGGTTAAAAAACGAGAAAACTAACACGGGCACGTCCCCGCATGAAAGGCAAGCAAAACTAATCATCACGACAACATCCCCTACCTAAAAGCCTCATGGCTTCCCCATCTGAGGAACATTCGAGCATGGCCTTTGTGTTGATCAACCTATTGACTAAAAGATAATCCTTGTTGTTGTCCAAGAGGAGGTTGTTGTTCACGTCCACACACCTCGCAGGGGAGAAGCTCCTAACATGGGCCGCCAGCTTCTCGTAGGAAAGCTGGTCCCGAGTGTCCAAGTCCCCGGGATTCACAACATAATACTCAGGCCTTTGCTCAAAGTGTTTCCATTGCCACTTGAGCGGAAATCTGGCCACAAGCCGGGTAACTGGTCACCCATCCTCCACTTCCTCCAAGTGGGTGTATATGGAGTCTATGGATACATCCGTCAAAGGTTTTACAACAAAGTAACTCTCTTTGAAGTTTCGGACATACTCCAGATAAGGCCTAAGAGCTTCCCGAACTGCTTGAATGACACTCACGCTTGCCCCTCTCCGATGGATTGTCTTTGGAGATGAAAGATACGGAAAAGAGGGGTAGAGTGGCCCCTATCTGCAGATACTGGAAGACAAGCTCAAACGCCCGCATAAATGCCAGGGCGTTTGGGTGAAGTTGAGAGGGTGCCAATTGAAGTCATTGAAAAAACCCCACTTGGAAATCGTTGAAGGGCAAACGCATCCCTGCCTCTTTAAACGCAAATTCATACACAAGGAAACATTTTCCAGGATACATCGAGCATATTCTCCGGTTGTAGTATGGAATTTGAAGGATCCAGTTGGCAGGGGCCCCTTCCGCTCGTACCTCCTGACAATTGAACACGTCTGTTGCGTCCTGAGAAAAGCACAACCTCTTATTTCAAGGCTCAGCTACGAATCAGGCCAGAGGGTCCTCATCAACATGTGGTTCATCTTCATAGTTGGTGGGCAGAACATCATCCCTGACCGAGTGCGTCATTATACCTGAAAAGCAGGGGAAAATAGTGAATTCGACATTATCAAATTCACCCTTCCACCACAGATCAAGTGAAAGGGCGACGAACTCGACCCAAGCCCTCGACTATACACTAAAATAGACTACATTTTCGTGGGGGATATTCACTCAAACGGGCAAGAAGCCCGAGTCAACCCCCATTATCTGGGGAGAACATCCCCTATATCATGGCCATTATTCGGGGAGATTGTCCCTGACATCATAAACTAATGAATTTCAATGAACATTCATGAGTGTTCGTCGCAGAACTCATGAACTTCAATGAACATTCATGAGTGTTAATCATAGAACTCATAAATGTTCATCCAATCAAGGTAAACTTTAGGTGTTTAATCTAGAAACACTGAGGAAATATGTTGTTGAGGAGATATAACTTACTTGGATGAAGAATTCTTGAAAGAAATCGAGAAAAGTTGAGAGGAAAGCTTCACGTACAAGCAAGAGAAGTTGAAGGAGAAAACTTGAGAAAATGACAAATTAGACCCAGTAGTCCCCTTTTATAGGTGGCTCACACCCCACGATGTTCATCACAAAAAGTAATCATTGGATTGGGCCTTTTGGACTCCCCCTGAAGGGATGGCACCCCAAAACAACAACCACGTGGCCCAACAATCAACCACGTGTCCATTCTCAATAGACGATGTGATCGGTGGATCTGGAACTGACTGTTTAACGCTGGTTCGCGAAATGTCGCGGAAGCAAGAGTCGCCACCGTCTTTTATTTTCTCCAAATGGAAAGGACAAAAGCACAGAAAAATTCCTTATAGAGATTGCTCTCGGTTCGGGAGGTAGATTATAGAAAGGGAAGGTGTTAGCACCCTTTCTATCCATGGTTATCCATGGGCTCTTAGATACTTGCTCATTTGTGTTTTCAAAAAGGGTTTGTTTGCTTTTCAACTGTGGGTTTTAAAAAGTTTCTTTGAAAATTTCAGTTCGACTCTTGTATCGGTCCTCAAGAGTGTTTGAAAAAATGCTTTCGAAAGCTTTTTGAAAATGTGTTGGTGTGAAAAGTATTTTTGAATTTGTTTTGAAATTTAGAGCAAGTATCTAGAGTCGTCTACCTACCCTAAGGAATTCATCTGTGTAAATGTCCTTTAAAGTAGTGCCATCCCACCATTGAGAGGTAGGTAGCACCACCGTTGGAGGTGTTCGGGTCAATTCGAGGTTCGGGACATGGTGATCACCAGAGCAATGGGAAGACACCTTAGAAGCTACCCTCATGCCAGGTTCTCGGATCATGAGGACTTACTAAGACATCCTCTACTCGACGATCACCTTTCGAGGCAAGGCAACAGTGAGGCGTACCCTAGGGGTGGTGTGTGATTTGTGTGTCAGATTCGTTTATTTTTGTCTTGTTCATGTCAAAGTGATCTATGCGTTTGTTTTTATTTTTGTCATTCATTCTTGCATGCATTATTAACAGTTTAAAAGAGTGCGAGAAAAGTAAAGTTCTAAGCTATTACAAAAGGCGCGGGTCCACATCGCCAAAATTTCCAGAACCCGATTTGACAGAAAGATAAAGGATTAAGATAAAGGTAAAATGCGAGAAATTAATTACACGGCTTTGGGAGAGATACATAAATATTGAACGAAAAAGAAATAAATATGCGAATTGAATAAGAATTAAAAACGAGGGCGTTGGACCCTTTTTGCAAAATTAAATTAAATGATTAAATTAATTAAAATTAAAAAGAAAAGAAATTGTTTTTGGTATTTTTTGGTATTTAGGAGAATTTAATGCAATTAACCCTAATTCTACAATTTTTATTTTATTATGAAAACATATTTAAAGTTTAACCTAAAATTAACCCTAATTAATTAATGCGATTTAATTCATAAAAATAAATATTTAATTACTAGTGAAAAGAAAAGAAAAAAGAAGGATAAAAATTAATTAAAACTAATTCTACCAATTTTAAAATATTTTAGAAAATGTTAAGATTTAAACCTAAATTAGAAGAAAACTAAGTTAATTATGAATTTTATTTACAAAAATACTAAAATAAAAATATTTGTTATTTTTTATCTTTTCTGATTTTTATTGTTTTTGTGTTTTTATGAAAAAATAATTAAATTAAGAGGAATTAATAAATAAAAGAAAACAAATTGAATCAAAATAAAATAAAAAATATAATGAGAAGAACATTGCAAACCTAGGGGGTCTGCCCCTAATGTGGAGGTTAGACTTTAGCAATTTAGGCCCATCTATCCCTGGCCTGGTGGACTTTTCCAGCTAGCATGTATACGCGTTGACTAGAGTTCACCATGTTCCACAGATCCTGTCCTTTGATTGAATGCAATTGGCCAAGTGGCGTGCTGGATTGAGGAGCGTATGGTGGTCTATAGCGTTGACGCTGCATAGAATTATTAATAGAAAAATAATGTGAAAGGGGTGGGGGACCTGGGATTCGAACCCAGGTCCCAAGGCTTATGAACGTCCTTCTCAACCAGCTGAGCTACACGCTTATTCATTAATATAAATGGAAAACAAATTATATAATAGAAAATTTGGAGTTAGTGGTGGTCTGGCGCGAAAACTCAAATCAACCAGTCAGCGCCTTACACTTCATCATCTTCTTCCTCGCTTATTTTTTTCCTGAAAATATAAAAACATTGGCAACGGTTTTTGCACCGTTCCAGAAAGTACCTTTACAAAAAATAGCGAATAGGCCGTCCGGCCACATAAATTAGGCGTGAGGGTGGATTCTAAATCGTCCAAGCCTGCTAGTTTTAATGGTGGTATTCAGGTGTCTTAATTTTACCATATTACGAAACGCCAAATTTGGACCTCCAAGAACCCTAATCTGTATCAATGGTAGAATTGCATATAGTACACAAAAACACAATTAAAGTAGGTGGTTAGCTTCAGAACACATCAATTAGTATGAATACACAAACAACATGCCATGAAAATGCCTAGAACTCAGAATACGAATATGCATTATTATGAAAAAAAAATTGATTCTGTACAATGATTTAGGGCGTTAGAGTTGGTGTTCTCGATTTGAAAACCTTCCTTGATATCCCAGGAAGGTGATGGGATGGCTCTTTTGGCTTGAATCAAACTCTAACCTTGTTTTCAGTTTTGAAATTTTTAAGCAAAAATTCAAGTTTTGTTCTTCAGGTTCTTGCACAGCTTTTTGGTTAGGAGGCATTAGGTCTTGATCCAGCTTATGTATGGAATGAATTAGGTCAAAGAAAACAACCAAAAACCTTGGCATTCATGACTTGCAAGATTTGATTTTCAAAAATCTTTTCAAATATTTTTCATGCCTATTTGGTACAAATCATGGCCAATTATCTTCAATTCTTTCCAAATCTAGCTATGCACGAAATATTGAATATATATTATGCATAAAAAGATTTAAAAACCTAGGTTTAGTATTTTTCATGTATTTATTTTAATTTAAATGAATTATTAATAATAAAAATCCAAATAAATAAATAAAAATGAAGAAAAACTTCCCTTTGGTCCAAATGGTCGTGCACCTGCCTTGGATGATGAATTGTGGAAGAAAAAGAGGCCCATTAGCAATTTTAGGTCATTTGAGGCAATGTTGACTTTTCAAAATATCCAAAAATGTCTCAACTTCCACAAAGCATAACTTGCTCAATTTTTAAGATTTGCTCATGTTCTTGGACATTTTGGAAAGGTATTTGAGTCCTCTAACCAATGTCCTTGGTCCCATGTCATTTTGATTTACCAATCTCAAGTTATGGCCTTTGACTTAAATTCCCTTTTTGTTGACTTTTGAAAATGACCTATAATATTGAAATTGATAACTTTTTGTGAGAGCATTTCTTGGACTTGAAGTATGAAGAGGAGTTGTAGGAAATGTCTTTCTCTTCAAAATGAGCTTTGGATGGAATTTTTCTGATAATCCATGTGAAAGTTATGCCCTGGTCAATTTACAGTTGACTTTTTCAACTGTCCAAATATGGAAACTTTTGCATCTTGATGATTTTTGAGCCAAGCTTTGAGAATCATGATCAAGCATTGATCAAATGATGTTTGTGGCTTCAAAATGAGATGTTGACCAAAAATTTGGACTTTTGACTGTCAAATGACCATTTTGCCCCTACAGTTGACTGTAGTGCAATTAGGGTTTTTGACTGTGCAATTTTGTGCTGAAAGTCTTGAAACTTGATATGAGGATGCTTGACCATATTTGTAGGCATGTGGGACTTGATTGGACCCTTGGAAACTTCATTTTCTTGATCAGGACCAAAACCCTAATTTTGACTGTTAGGAGGCCCTTGAACTGTGCAACCCTTGGGGAATTTTGCAGCTTTGACTTGGCAAATTTTGAAGAATATGGGAGGGCAAATTTTGGGGTACAACAGTTGCCCCTGTTCAATCTTCTTAGACCTGAGGATGCAGATTGGCTGACGTGCCTTTCGTAATCCGAAGGTGGAAGATGATTGAACACTAGAGTGCCCAGAAATTTGCGCTCACATAGTAGCAGAATGGGCTTATAGACGCCATTTAGAGATTGATGGATAGGATGATGGGCTTATAGATGCCATGCTAAGAGATGATGGAATGTGGATGGGCTTATAGATGCCATCTGGATGTCAATCGCATAAGAGATTCCTTAGCGAGAACTTGCGTACCTGCATAAGAAAAATGATTACCTGACCTGTTACGGGAGCTGGTCTTCAAATTCTTTGCATAGATGTGTCCTGACTGGTTACAGGAGCTGAATCTGGAGCTTCAAACGATGATGAATGAACCAGGGATGGTTACTACCTCAACAGGAACGGTGAGAGAACCTTGGACGACTTTAACTTCAACAGCAATCGTTGAGAAAATCTTGGATGGAATTATCATCTCCGCAGTATCGGGGAGAGAACCATAGGCGACTACAACCTCAACAGCAAACATTGAGAGAATCTTGGTGGGAATTATCATCTCCGCAGTATCGGGGAGAGAACCATAGGCAATTACAATCTCAATAGCAATCATTGAGAAAACCTGGGATGGAATTATCATCTCCGCAGGATCGGGGAGAGAACCATAGGCGATTACAACTCAATAGCCATCATTGAGAAAACCTTGGATGGAATTATCGTCTCCGCAGGATCGGGGAGAGAACCATAGGCGATTACAACTCAATAGCCATCATTGAGAAAACCTTGGATGGAATTATCGTCTCCGCAGGATCGGGGAGAGAACCATAGGCGATTACAACTCAATAGCCATCATTGAGAAAACCTTGGATGGAATTATCGTCTACGCAGGATCGGGGAGAGAACCATAGGCGATTACAACTCAATAGCCATCATTGAGAAAACCTTGGATGGAATTATCGTCTCCGCAGGATCGGGGAGCGAACCATAGGCGATTACAACTCAATAGCCATCATTGAGAAAACCTTGGATGGAATTATCGTCTCCGCAGGATCGGGGAGAGAACCATAGGCGATTACAACTCAATAGCCATCATTGAGAAAACCTTGGATAACTTCTACTGAGTCTTCATCAGAAAAATCTGTTTGGGGTCGATTTAGCTGGACTAGACAAGGCCTTGGACTGGATAAGAAATCTTTGGAGTCGATTAACTGAACCGGTCTAGGTCTTGAATGTCTTCAACTGGATAAGAAACAGGGAGATCTTTGGAGTCGATCTGACCGAACCAGAGAAGGCCTTTGACTGGATAATAACCAGAAAAATCTTTGGAGTCGATTTAACTGAACCAGATAAGGTCTTAGAGTCTTGAAATATGATTGAGAATTTAACTGAATCTTTCCTGAAAGGTAAAGGTCAGTCTTATGCAATGCATGATATGGATCAAGCAATGATGTTCTCAACATAAATGAGATTTGTAAGATATGATGTGTATATGCATGCTATAATGTATGGAAGTGCGATGTTTATGAATGTATTTGTCTAGGAAAGTAAATCCTTGACGGGTGCCGGGAAGTCACTCCTGGGTTGATGTTGAAGAATAAGCTTCTACTTCCGCTGGGGATGATAGTTGCAAGTATACCGGGAGGAGAAGATGACTCCGTCGGGGAATGAACTTGGCGAATGGAATATTCTACGGGGAGAAAAAATACTCTGACGATCTTTCTGGGAAGCAATACTCTGTGGGGAGAGAGGTACTTTGCTGGAATGTTGATAATAATTTGCTGGGGATACCCTTGTTGTATTGGAAGTGTTGATAGACTTCGCTGGGGATAAGAGACTGCGTCGAGGACGCTCTTTCCGTGGCTTTTGGCTGAGGATAACCCAGTTATATCTTGGTAAGGAAATAACTCTTTGAATAAAGCCGGGCGACGCGTTCGTGCTCTACGAGGATAAGCTTCCAGAATCTACTGGGGATAAGCTTACTGCTTGGGGAGATGAATTCTAGCTTTCCTGGGGATGCTGGATTGGACTCTCCTGGGGAAGTTTTGAACTGCGGGGAAGTGATTCCTTTGAACATTTGATATACCGCCGGGGAACAATCTTTAGACCAAGATTGTCGGGGATGCTTGTTAAGAATACATATGCTGCTGGGGAATGATGAGATCTGCTGGAGGATACCCAACTTCCTTAAGGTTGATAACTTTTCTTGGAGAGAGTGTATTGCTTGCTAGCTCACTCTCTAGGGAATTAAGATGCCTGGTTATGTTTTTTAGCTGAACCTACCTTGGTACCTTGGAGGATAGAACAATTAGATTGCTTAGACAACTCTTTATTGCCCCTGTTTCTAATGTTACCTGTAATTAATCCTTTGTTTTGTATGCAATTTATTCATGAGTTAGCAAATTATTGTCAATGCATATATCACAAATTGAACCTTGGACGTTCTTCGCAAAACAAAACAAAAAAAGGGAAAACAATTGGCAATTTTAACTGAAAAATATATTTGTATTGATTTTTAAATGGCCTGTAAATAGGCGTTTTGTGTACAAGAGGCTGACGTCCTGGTAAGAGAACGTCGCCGAGCAAAAGAGTTTATACAGATTTTGTACAAGAGAAAATAAAACAGCTGTGTGAAATGAACGATCCCACTAGGTTCCCACTCTGCTATTGCCTTTATAACTCCGAGCGTCTCATCACTTGATGACCTTGGTTGAAGATGAAGTTAACTGATTGATGACGTCTGAACTTGATGTAGATACCGGATTCTGGATGCAAAGTGATCCAATGAGACATAGTATTATGCTTTTATCCCTAACTTTTGCCTGGACCGTCCTTTCGGGTTTTCAGTCCACCGGGATACCCATTTTTGCCCAAGTCACCTTTTCAGGTTTTCGACTTGCCGGGTGTACAGATTTTTTTTATTTCATCCCTTCATTTTGCCCGAACCCTTTTGGTTCGCCGGGAAGCCCTAATTTTTGCCTAGGCATGTCAGCCTAGCGGGTCTTTTTTCATGCGTAGTATCTTTTTACTATGTCTGCATTGGCGGGGTGAGGAAGGTCGTCACCATCCATGTTGGTTAGAATCATGGCTCCTCCTGAGAACACATGCTTAACCACAAATGGCCCTTCGTACGTAGGGGTCCATTTGCCCCTTGGATCACTCTGAGGAAGAATGATTCGCTTGATTACCAGATCCCCAACTTGATATTCCTGTGGTCTGACCTTTTTGTTAAATGCCCTGATCATCCGTTTTTGATACGTCTGACCGTGACAGATAGCAGCAAGTCTTTTTTCATCAATAAGATTTAACTGATCAAGTCGTGTCTGGATCTAATCATCTTCGTTCAGATTTGCATCCTTCATTATCCGGAGGGAGGGTATTTGCACTTCAATCCGTAAGACTGCCTCCATACCATAAACCAAAGAGAAAGGAGTTGCCCCGGTTGACGTCCTGGCTGAGGTACGGTACCCGTGTAGAGCGAACGGTAACATCTCGTGCCAATCTTTATAAGTCACTGTCATCTTCTGCACGATTTTCTTGATGTTTTTATTTGCTGCTTCTACAGCCCCATTCATCTTCGGTCTGTAAGGAGAAGAATTGTGGTGCTGTATTTTGAACTGCTCGCAGAGCTCAGTGATCATCTTATTATTCAGATTGGTACCGTTATCTGTAATGATTCTCTCTGGGACACCATACCGACAGATCAGATTATGCCGAATGAACCGTGCCACAACAGTCTTGGTTACTGTAGCGTATGAAGCTGCTTCAACCCACTTTGTAAAATAATCAATCGCCACTAGGATGAAGCGATGCCCATTAGATGTCGTAGGTTTAATCTCACCGATCATGTCTATGCCCCACATTGCAAACGGCCAAGGCGCAGTCAGAACATTCAGAGGCACTGGAGGAACATGCACCTTGTCTGCATAAATCTGGCACTTATGGCATGTCCTGGAATGTTGGTAGCAGTCAGCTTCCATTGTGGACCAGTAATACCCTGCTCGAAGGATCTTCTTTGCCATTGTATGTCCACTGGAATGCGTACCAAAGGTCCCTTCATGTAGCTCTTCCATGATCCTTTCTGCTTCAGTCTTATCCACACAACGCAGTAAGGTTGAATCATGGTTTCGCTTGTACAAGATGCCGTTGCTAAGGAAGAACTTTGCCGCGAACCTTCTCAAGAACTTCTTATCATTGACAGACGCACCTTCAGGGTATTCCTGAGCTTCCAGATATCTCTTTACCTCATGGTACCAAGGCTTCTCAGTCACCAATTCAGTCTCGAGATCACAACAGTATGCCGGTTCGTCCAGTTTCCAGATGATGATCCGGGGAGCCTCATTATCCCATTTGACCTTGAACATAGAAGACATTGTAGCTAACGCGTCCGCCAGCTGATTCTCTTCTCTCAGAAAGTGTTCAAAGGTTATCTTCGTGAAGTGGGGGATCAAGGTCAACACACATTCTCTGTAAGGAATAAGATTCGGATGTTTCGTATCCCACTCTCCTTTGATCTGATTGATCACAAGAGCGGAATCTCCGAAGACACTCAGAAACTTGATCCTTAGGTCGATCGCAGCTTGAAGACCCATGATGCACGCCTCATACTCCGCCATGTTGTTGGTATAGTTGAAACATAGCCGGGCAGTGAGCGGAGTATGAGTGCCTTGCGGTGATATGATTACAGCGCCGATACCGTTACCCAAAGCGTTGGAGGCTCCATCAAAATGCATAGACCATCGGGATCCTTCCTCAGGTCCTTCATCCGGTCCAGGTACTTCACAATCAGTTACTATCATGATGCTTTCATCCGGAAACTCGAAGTTCATTGATTGATAATCATCTACGGCCTGATGTGCCAAGTGGTCTGCCAATACACTTCCCTTGATGGCTTTCTGGGTCGTGTACTGAATATCGTATTCCGTCAAGATCATCTGCCATCTTGCAATTCTCCCAGACAGAGCAGGCTTTTCGAATATGTACTTTATAGGATCCATCTTTGAGATCAACAAGGTAGTGTGAGTCAGCATATACTGTCTCAGCCGGCGAGCAGCCCATACCAAAGCGCAGCAAGTTTTCTCAAGCAGTGAGTATCGGGTCTCACAGTCGGTAAACCTTTTGCTAAGGTAATAAATGGCATGCTCTTTTCGGCCAGACTCGTCATGCTGCCCCAGCACACACTCCATTGAGTTGTCAAGCACTGTTAGATATAGTATCAGAGGCCTCCCTTCAACCGGTGGCATAAGGATGGGTGGTTCTTGGAGATACTCTTTGGTTCTGTCAAAAGCGGCCTGACATTCATCATTCCAACGTACTACCTGATCTTTCTTCAGCAGCTTGAAGATTGGCTCACAGGTAGCAGTTAGATGCGAGATGAAGCGAGCAATGTAATTCAGGCGTCCTAAAAAGCCTCTGACTTCTTTCTCTGTCCTAGGAACTGGCATCTCTTGAATAGCTTTCACCTTGGCAGGGTCCACTTGAATACCCTTATCACTTACCACGAAACCTAGCAACTTCCCAGATCTTACCCCGAAGGTGCACTTGTTCGGGTTCAGCCTCAATTTGTATAGTTTCAACCGGTCAAACAATTTCTGCAAATGATCTAGGTGCTCTTCCTCAGTCTGGGACCTTGCGATCATGTCGTCAACATACACCTCTATCTCATGATGGATCATGTCATGAAATAAAGCGACCATGGCACGTTGGTAGGTTGCCTCAGCGTTCTTTAGTCCAAAAGGCATGACCTTGTAGCAGAAGGTGCCCCACTGAGTAACAAAGGTAGTCTTTTCCATGTCTTCGGGTGCCATCTTGATCTGATTATAACCTGAAAAACCATCCATGAAAGAAAACACCTTATGCTGAGCTGTATTATCAACAAGGACATCAATGTGAGGTAGGGGGAAGTCATCCTTGGGGCTGGCCCTATTCAGATCCCTGTAATCAACACACATTCTGACCTTACCGTCCTTCTTCGGTACCAGCACCACATTAGCAACCCACTGCGGGTAAGAAGTCACTGCAAGGAACCCAGCATCAAACTGTTTCATAACCTCGGCTTTAATCTTCTCAAACATCTCTGGACGCATACGGCGGACCTTCTGCTTAACCGGAGGGCAGTCTTCCTTAGTTGGCAAGTGATGGACCACAATATCGGTATCCAACCCGGGCATGTCTTCGTAGGACCAGGCAAAGATCTCCATATAATCATGTAGCATCTTAGTCAACCGTTGCTTCACGCTGAGCTCTAGGTTGGCACCAATCTTTACCTCTTTCCTGTCTGCCTCAGTACCCAAGTTTATTGTTTCCACTGGCTCTTCATGTGGTTGAATTGCCCTCTCTTCCTGAAGTAACAGTCTTGCAAGCTCGTCAGGCACTTTGCAATCATCTTCACCTTCGTCTTCGGCTAAGTTGATCGGATTTTCGAAGTCATAACTGGCAGTAGAAGAGTCGTTACCAGTGAGATCCATAGTGGATTGGAACCTGTATGAGTGAGTGTGTAAATACAGCTGTTTTGAAAAATATGTAAAGGAAGGAAAGACAGAAAAGGAGCATAAGATTTGTAATGCGAGAAAACGTCCAAGATTTTCATTTATGATATATGAAATGACAATTTATATGCCCTCACTAATGAAACCACGGCGCCTCGGGTAAGACACCGGGCCATAGAGTTTATTTATTGTTTATTACAAATAACAAAACAAAGAAGTTTATTACTGCGTAACAAAAGTAACAGGAGTATGGTCTTTGACAATCCAATTGGTCAATCCGCCTTCAGTCGTCAGGTAGATCCAGCTATTGAATTCAGCTTCGTCCACTTCATTGTCCTCCCCAACAGCATTCACTCCTGGATTTGTAATGAGCACAGGAGGTCTTCTGATCTTCGCCTTCCGCATAGCTTTCTGACCCTCTGCACTAAAACCCAGTCCAAATTTGTCAGTTTTCTGTGTAAAGTCGGGAAGCCTTCCCCAGTTAGCACATTCACCTTTTTGAACCACAGCCCGGGCATCCTTCAGGGAAGCCATCTTCAAAGGAACATTCTCTTCGACTGCTGCTTCTGTTGCTGCTGAAATTGGAAGTACCTCCTCGAAATGCTGAAAGGGGGTTTCAATAAACTCCCCATCCATCTCAATGTATCTGAAAGAATTCAAGTGGCTTACCATATATTCCTCCTCTCCTTGCACAGTGACGATCTTCCCTCTGACGGGGTATTTCAGCTTCTGGTGCAAGGTAGAGGTTACTGCCCCAGCTTTATGGATCCAAGGTCGACCCAGTAGACAAGAGTACGATGGACGGATATCCATCACATAAAAAGTAGAGTCAAACACCTGAGAGCCCACGCGAATAGGAATGTCAACCTCTCCATGAACCATCCTTTTTGAACCGTCAAAGGCCCTGACGATGATATTGCTGGGTTTTAATTCCAGGCCTTCACAATCTAAACGGTCTAAAGCCTTCTTTGGTAGAACATTCAAGGAGGAACCAGTATCCACCAATACATGTGCCAAAGTAGTGCCCCTGCATTCAATAGAGACATGCAAAGCATCATTGTGGTCTCTTCCTTTCGCAGTCAAGTCAGCATCTGAGAAGCCTAAGCCATTGTCTGCTGTCAGATTTGCTACGCAATCAGTGAACTGAATTGCAGATGTCTCCTGTGGCACATGGGCCGTCTTGAGAAATGAGATCAAGGCCTTAGCATGGGCCTCGGAGCACAGCAATAAGGAGAGCATGGAGATCTTGGAGGGTGTGTGCCCCAGCTGTTCCACAACATTGAAGTCACTCTTCTTTATAATTTTCAAGATTTCCTCCATCTCTTGTTGGGAGGCCTCAGCATTTACAGGTATCGGTGCCTCCATCCGGGCAGACTCATCTTCAACTCCCTTACCCCGAGCATTGGATGACTCGGCAGCAGGGGAAACAACTTGATCAGCAACAGGAACAGGTACTCTTGTAGGTGTTATTGTAAGGGGTCTTCGAGTAGCGGGCGGCGCAATGTCAGGCGAGAAGAGTCTGCCACTGCGGGTAACCTTGGCTGGGCCAGTGATATCACAGATACTGGCGCCAGTGTTGAACTCTTGTTTGATTCTGTTCACATATACGTCTGCCCCATAATGCCAGGGGACAGCTTTGTCAGATACGTAGGGGAGAGGCCCCGGAACAGTAATAACCACAGGTGCGACAGTCATGATTTGAACAGGCTTCTTCGGGAGAGCCTTGACTGGATTATTGAAGATGGTAACCACAGAAACTTCTTCTACCAGAACCAACTGAACAGCAGACTTCTTAAACAGAATCTCCTTGCTATCCATTAGGCTTTGGATACCTAACTTCAGCAAGGGACAACCAGATAGGGAAACAGCACAGAACAGGCAACCCTCACTGCAACCCGGAAATAAATCGGCCAGCAGCAGGTTCCTCTTGACAGTCTTCAGAGGGGTAGCTAGGTCATCCACAGAAACAGCGTAAACATCTTCATCAACAGCATTTACCCCATGCTGAGGCATAGGAGCAGTTACCACATTCGGCCTCTCAGGCGCCTCAAACTGTATCTCCTTCGCGTCGATAAGGTCTTGCACCTTATTCCTTAATGCCCAACAGTCATCAGTGGAATGCCCCGGGCTATCAGAATGGTACGCACAGCGGGCATTTGGGTTGTATTTTGGAGAGGCAGTGTTTACACCTTTGGGGGCCTCTCTGACAGTCACTAGGTTGGTGGATAGCAACTGTGGCAGGATCTGCGATAAAGTCATACTTAACCGGGTGAACTCTCTCCGGGGTCTTTCAGCCCTTTGAGGATTAGTTGGCCGAGGAGCGGCAGCAGGCTTAGCAATTATCACCGCACTGACAGATTGTCGGCGCTCAGATTTTTCTTGTCTTCTAGAGCCGTATACAGCACTAGCCTCCTTCTTGAAGAGTTTCTTCTCAGAATTAGACGATGCACCCTTCGAAATCTTTCCAGACTTCAACCCAGCCTCAATTCTCTCTCCAGTCAGAATCAGATCAGTGAACCCTGCAGACGAATTCCCGATAAGATGGTTGAAAAATGGCCCAGATAGGGTCGCCAAGAACATGTCTACCAACTCCCGATCAGTCAACGGAGGCTGCACCCTGCCAGCCAGATCCCTCCACTTCTGAGTGTACTCTTTAAAACCTTCACTTGAACCTAACGACATACCCTGGAGTTGGGTACGTGTAGGGGCAAGGTCGGCATTATATTGATACTGCTTATAGAAAGCAGTAGCCAACTCCTCCCAGTTACGAACCTTGGTCCCATCCAGCTGATAGAACCATTCGAGATGAGTCCCTGAAAGACTCTCCTGGAAGAAGTGGATCCACAAATTCTTATCCGCTGAGTACGGTTGAATCTTCCGAACATAGGACCTGAGATGTAGCTTGGGACAAGACGCCCCGTCGTACTTAGTGAAAGATGGTGCTTTGAATTTACGAGGAATGATCACACCAGTAGACAAACCCAGATCTCCGAAATCCAGCCCAGGCACCTGTTGTATCTCCATAGCATTCAACCTATCTTCCAACTGTTTGTAACGGTCTTCTGCCGAAGGATATTGCTCTTCATCAAAGTCAGTCTCGTTGTCGGAGACTACCAGACTAGGACCTTTTTCTGCCTGAGGAGTACTCTTGCCAATAGAAGAACCAGTGATCGCACTAAATCGCACTATGTTTCTGACTCAAATATCACATGTTTTCCTTAGTTTTTATTGTCATTTTCTCGTATTATGTTCCTTTTTCCTTTGTTTTCAGGATTCTTGTCATTTCAGAGCCTTCTGTGAAGAATCGAGCCAAAACGCCAAGAAATTAGGGTTTTTCAAGATATTCTGCACTTATGGCGTTCAGCACCGCGCTGGCTACAGGAAACGCGATGACGTGGCCCACTTTCACCCAGAGATCAACTGCCACGTTCCCATGATGTGGCGGTTCCAGGCACCGCGCCTGCGGCCACCCTCACTGCGCCCGCGGCCTTCACAAAAAGGTTCCCGCTCAAAAGAAGTTAAGGGGCATGCTGGTCCTTACGCACCTCAAAGTTCCTCTATAAATAGCTTTCGATTCTCATTCTTTAGTTTCATCCAAGCTTAGTACAATCTTAAGCCATATACTATCAGTTTCTGTAAAGTGATAATCTCTTCACATCGGGGAGTTATTACGGTGTAGATTGAGTTGTAATCGAGTCTTGGAGCACTTTGGTTGAAGTTCATCATACCGGCCTTACTTTTCCGTAGATTTGTATCAGATTCAAGTCTCCGACCGGAGCAAGGTTCTAATTTATTGCATTTCTTTATTTAATTGCTCTTATCATAGTCTACACGTTTTATAGACTTTAAATGCTCTTATCATAGTCTACACGTTTTATAGACTTTAAATGCTCTTACCATAGTCTACACGTTTTATAGACTTTAAATGCTCTTACCATAGTCTACACGTTTTATAGACTTTAAATGCTCTTACCATAGTCTACACGTTTTATAGACTTTAAATGCTCTTACCATAGTCTACATGTTTTATAGACTCACACTTATTATGTCTGGCTAAACTATAAAGGTTAGGATGTAATGATTGTCATCGTGGTTGTGTTCCAATTGTCATGCTAGTGAAAATACTCTGGGGATGTTTTGCTTCTAACTTAAGTCAATTGTGTTTTAATGTTTATTGGGTAAGATCGAAAGCCGTCCAAACTAATGATACGACTTGATTATTATTTAACCAAACAAAAAGAGCGAGAGCCGTTGATTGGTTAAATAGGAATCATTGACCCTTTTAGAAAACGATTTTGAAACTATTTTCGGACGCGTTTGTAGGTTTGAAATCTGACTCTTGGTCAAAAGCCAAAAGTCTCTTTAAGTTAATCTTTCCGAGTAAGATCACTTTTCTATTAAGTCAAAACTATCAATTTCTTAAAAATAGGTTTACCTCTTTAACGCGGAAGGCACCCTTTATATGTGACAATAAAGGAATTTAATTTAAAGAGTAAACTCGGTTCTTAGTAGTCAAAAGCTACAAGTTCCCGTTAAACTGATTATTTGCTATCAATAGAAAATACTGCCCCATAAGTAGGTTCATCTACGCATGACCGGACCAATATCTGATTACATGATTTACATTCCAACCTGTCTTTTAAACTGTTATTTCCCTCGCTCATTTACTTTGTGCACTGCACTCACATCAATATTCGCCTTAGATAAGCACCTTAGCAATAGAGTTGATAGATTGACAATTGGTCTCTGTGGTTCGATAATCTTATATATTACTTCGATAGGCTGTACACTTGCAGTACTACATTTAGGCTATACGTTACAGATTAAACCCCATAAAGTTTTTGGCGCCGTTGCCGGGGACCAACTTCGTCAAATTTCGTACCCTATTGTTATCCCGTTTAGACTAAGGCTGTTCTAGCCGGTAGATGCGTAGAAATCGTAGCACCGGCAACCTAATAGATCCTTTAGTAGAACCTGAACGTTACGCTCGTGCCCGTCTTTTTATTCGCAAGATAAGAAGATCTATGGCAGAAGATCGTAACCAAAGACCGCTCAAGGAATTCGCCCAACCATCTAACGAGGAACCTAGTTCTAGTATAGTAAACCCTGCTATAACTACCAACAACTTTGAACTAAAGCCCTCGTTACTACAATTAGTACAACAAAACCAATTCGCTGGTCTCGCTACCGAGAACCCGAATCAACATTTAAAGGTATTTATCCAGTTAGCTGACACCCTTAAGGCAAATGGAGCCACGCCCGAAGCTATCCGATTAAGACTATTTCCTTTTTCCCTTAGAGGTAAAGCTCACGACTGGTTAGACGCCCTTCCAACTAACTCAATAACAACTTGGGAAGACCTTAGGAGAGCTTTTCTTGCGAGGTATTTTCCACCAAGCAAGACCGTTGTTCTTAGGAACCTGATCACTTGTTTCACCCAAAACCAAGGCGAATCACTTTTTGATGCCTGGGAGAGATATAAAGAACTTTTAAGAGCCTGTCCACACCATGGCCTAGAGCAATGGTTAATCATACATACCTTCTATAATGGACTCCATTACAACACAAAGATGTCCATAGACGCTGCCGCTGGCGGAGCGTTGATGAACAAACCTTACCCTGACGCTTGTGCCCTAATAGAGGACATGGCCCAAAACCACGCCCAATGGGGATTAGAAAGAGCGGGTGTAGAGAAAAAGGAGAGCCATGGAGGAAAGCATGAGGTAAGTTGCATGGACATGATTAATGCCAAGATGGACGCCCTAGCCTTGAGAGTCGAGAACATGTCTCAAAACCCAACCACAGTAGCAGCAATCCAATCGGAGTGCGAACTCTGTGGAACTCAAGGACATCAAACCGTTGACTGTAACCTTTTGAACGAATCAAGCTCAGACCAAGTTAACTATACTCAAGGGAACCCTTTCTCGAATACCTACAATCCTGGATGGAGGAACCACCCGAATTTCTCTTACAAAAACAACAACCCTATCCAAAATCCCGGACCTTCGAGACCTCAAGGATTCCAAACGCAAAAACAAAACCAACCTATGCAAATAGTACCCCCAAGACCAAACCTTAAAGAAACCATAGACACCTTTATTCAAGCTCAAACCCAGCAAAATAAGGAGTTTATGAACCAACACATTCACACGAACGAACTAGTTACTCAACTAGCAACCAAGTTTGACCAGATAATAACCCACACCAAAATGCTTGAGACTCAGATTTCCCAAGTAGCACAAAACACCTTTGTACAAGTTGCACCTGGAGGACAATTCCCTGGACAAACTCAACCAAATCCAAAAGGCCAAGCAAATTCTATCACACTAAGAAGTGGAACCGCTTATGAAGGGCCTAGAAATCCTGACTTAAGCACATCAGAAAAACCTATGGAAGATGCTACGCCCAAAGACCAAGTGGAGGAACCAGAGAAACCAGGAAAGTAATCAAAACCAGAAGTAGAGAAAAACACTCAACAACCTTATAAACCACCTATTCCATTCCCACAGAGGCTGAAAAACACCAAAGTAGAAAACCAGTACCAAAAGTTTATTAAGGTAATAGAGAAACTCCATGTTGAGATTCCTTTTACTGAAGCTATAACCCAGATACCATCATATGCTAAGTTTTTGAAAGATATTTTGACCAATAAACGGCGACTCGATGATCCCAAGCCTTTAGAATGTCATTTTATATCCGAAAATAAACTCGCCAAGAAAGATAAAGACCCTGGAAGTTTTTCTATCCCTTGCATCCTAGGTAACCATATGATAGACAAAGCATTTTTAGACCTAGGAGCAAGTGTAAGTCTGATGCCTCTGGCCGTCTGTAAAAGGTTAAAATTAGGAGAACTTCAACCTACTAAGATGTCCTTACAACTAGCTGATAGATCTGTCAAATATCCCATGGGTATTTTAGAAGACATACCTGTCAAGATTGGTCAGTTGTACATTCCGACCGACTTCGTCGTAATGGATATCAAAGAAGATGAAGACATCCCAATCCTCTTAGGAAGACCCTTCCTATCGACCGCCGGAGCTATAATAGATGTTAAGAAAGGGAAACTAACTTTCGAGGTAGGAGATGAAAAGATTGAGTTCATTTTATCAAAATTTCTAATGGCACCAGTGATAGGAGATGCGTGTTATGCCATTGACATCATTGATGAATGTGTAAATGAGCTCGAACAAAATGAATTCTTAACCAAATTACCATCAACCCCTATTTTAGAGGATGACGAATTTGAGAGTATCGAACCGTACATTGACGACAACCTTTTCGAATGCTTAGCTCTTACCCATGACCTTATGCCACGTACTGAGAAAACCACTATAGAACTTAAGGAACTACCCAAGAATCTAAGATATGAGTTTTTGGATGAGGAGATGAATAGACCTGTTATAATTAGCGCCACTCTAAACCAAATAGAAACAAATCAACTATTAGATACCTTGCGAAAATATCCCTCAGCTTTAGGGTATAAAGTTTCAGATTTAAGAGGTATAAGCCCATCCGTATGCATGCATCGGATTATGCTAGAAAAAGATTCGAAACCCTCAAGAGAACATCAAAGAAGAATAAACCCTATCATGAGTGATGTAGTCAAGAAAGAAGTTCTTAAGTTATTAGAAGCTGGTATCATATACCAAATTTCTGACAGTGAATGGGTAAGCCCAGTCCATGTGGTACCCAAGAAAGGAGGTATCACTGTTCTGAAAAATGAGAAAGGTGAGCATGTGGCAAAACGAACAGAAGGAGGATGGCGAATGTGTATAGATTACAGAAGGTTGAATAAGGCAACAAGAAAAGACCATTTCCCTCTCCCATTTATAGATCAGATGCTTGAACGTCTAGCAAGACACTCATGTTTCTGCTATCTTGATAGATATTCGGGATTTTTCCAAATCCCTATTCACCCAGAGGACCAAGAAAAAACCACATTTACCTGCCCTTATGGAACATTCGCTTATAGACGAATGCCCTTTGGACTCTGTAATGCACCTGCCACTTTCCAACGTTGTATGATGTCAATTTTCGCAGACTACCTAGATGGAATTATGGAAGTATTTATGGACGATTTTTCAGTGTGTGGGTTTGATTTCAAAAACTGCCTCTCGAACTTGGAGAAAATCTTAAAAAGATGTGTGGAAGTAAACCTTGTGTTGAATTGGGAAAAGTGCCACTTTATGGTAAGTGAAGGGATAGTCTTGGGACACATTATTTCTGAAAGAGGTATAGAAGTCGATAAGGCCAAGATAGAAGTTATAGAAAACTTAAACCCACCTAAGACCGTTAGGGAAATAAGAAGTTTCCTAGGACATGCCGGGTTCTACCGACGTTTCATCAAGAATTTTTCCGCAATAACAAAACCTTTAACTAACTTATTGATGAAGGATGTCGAGTTTGAATTCGACCAAAAATGTCTTGAGGCCTTTGAAGTTTTAAAACAAGCTCTTATTTCAGCACCTATCATAAGACCGCCCGATTGGACACAACCCTTTGAAATCATGTGCGATGCTAGTGATTTCGCTGTAGGAGTTGTACTAGGGCAAAGAAAAGACAAAAAACTGCATGCAATTTACTACGCTAGTAGAACACTAGACGCTGCCCAGCTAAATTATACAACCACAGAAAAAGAATTGCTAGCCGTAGTTTTTGCTATTGATAAATTTCGATCTTATTTGGTGGGAGCAAAAATAATAGTATACACAGATCATGCAGCAATCCGGTACTTGTTAAGTAAGAAAGATGCTAAGCCTAGATTGCTCAGATGGGTACTTTTACTCCAAGAATTTGACTTGGATATTAAGGATAAAAAAGGAGCTGAAAACTTAGTAGCTGATCATCTCTCTAGGTTAGAACACCTTAAGCCTGAACTTATACCTATAGACGATCACTCTACTTATGAAAGATTAATAGCTGGGATAAACTCAACTGAAGAAGAGACCTATGAGGAAATCTCAACCATGAACAACATACCATGGTACGCAGATATTGTGAATTATCTAGCCGCTGATATCATACCCCCTGACTTAAGCTACCAACAGAAGAAGAAGTTTTTTAGAGATGTTAAACACTTCTTTTGGGATGAACCCCTCCTATTCAAAAGAGGAATAGATAATATATTCCGACGATGTGTGCCGGAGGAAGAAGTAGGCAATGTCATTAAACATTGTCATGCTTCACCTTATGGTGGACATGCAAGCACGTCTAAAACATGCGCCAAAATATTTCAAGCAGGTTTTTATTGGCCTACTGTATGGCGCGATGTCCACACTTACATTACAAAATGTGACCGATGCCAACGCACTGGGAACATCTCAAGACGTGATGAAATGCCTTTAAGAAACATCCAAGAAGTGGAAATATTTGATGTCTGGGGTATTGATTTCATGGGACCTTTTCCTTCCTCAATGGGTAACAAGTATATCCTAGTAGCTGTCGATTATGTCTCAAAGTGGATCGAAGCTGTTGCATCACCCACAAACGATACCAAGGTAGTTATCAAACTGTTTAAGAATATTATTTTTCCTAGGTTTGGAACCCCGAGGTTAGTCATAAGTGATGGAGGATCGCATTTTATATCTAAGATATTTGACAAGCTTCTAAGCAAATACGGAGTAAAACATAGAGTAGCATCACCATATCACGCGCAAACCAGTGGCCAAGTAGAGGTATCGAATAGGGAGATTAAGCAGATCCTAGAAAAAACCGTATCACTATCCAGAAAAGACTGGTCTGGAAAACTTAAAGACGCCTTATGGGCTTATAGAACGGCTTATAAAACCCCTATTGGAACAACTCCTTATCAATTGGTTTATGGAAAGTCCTGTCATTTACCCTTCGAATTAGAACATAAAGCCTATTGGGCCATTAAATCCTTGAATCTAGATTACCTGAAAGCCGGAGAAAAACGTATCCTGGACATTCACAAGCTAGAAGAGCTTCGCTTGAATTCCTATGAGAATGCCATCATATATAAGGAAAGAACCAAAATGTGGCATGATAAAAAAATCATCAAGAAAGATTTCAACATTGGTGATCCTGTTCTCCTATTTAACTCAAGGTTACGACTTTTTCCTGGTAAGCTTCGTTCAAGATGGACAGGTCCATTTGAAGTGTCAAAAGTTCTAAAGTCTGGAGCAGTAGAAATCAAAAACAATTCATGCGCTCCATTTGTGGTAAATGGACAAAGACTGAAGCTCTACAAAGGAGGCGATTTGCCTGTTGACTACTCTAGTCATATTCTTATAGACCCACCAATACCCACATAAAGTAAGATCTAATCGTCAAGCTAAACGACGTTAAACAAGCGCTGCATGGGAGGCAACCCATGGTTTATTTTCTTTTTTATTTTATTTTTATTTTAGTAATTTATATATTTTATCTGGACTAATTTCTTGTGTTTATATTTTCAGGATGCATTACCCCGATGGTATGGTTGTGATTTTCAGAGATGAAGCACAAAAGACCCGATTTGCTACCTTATCTGCTAGACCTATGGTACCCACTAGGTACCCCGATCAGAGCTGCATGGAGGCACTCGGGATTGAGCCAAGTATTCGGTATCTATGCAACCAACTTAGCTGGGATTCTTATGCTGATGATGTCCACAAAACCTACAGGAACCTTACTCTGGAGTTTCTTAGCTCTATGGACTATAACCCACGAGTGGGTGAAGGAGATGAGCAAGGACGCCTGAGTTTCAGATTGTTTGGCACCGAGTATACCCTGACCACCAAAGAATTTGGGGATTTGCTTGGTTTCCAAACTGGACCGACCGCTATAACTGAGTTCCCATTGAGTTGCTACATGGACAGAGACATTGATAAATTTTGGCAGGACATTACTGATAGAGCCAGTCTTGACCCCTCTACCCAGCTGTCCCGGAAGATCCATAACCCGTCCTTCCGATACTTCGAGATGATCCTATGCCACACTTTCTTTGGGAGGAGTTACTGTGACCACTTGGTCACCGCTGAGGAGATCCTTTTCCTATACTGTGCTAGTCAGTCCAGACCTATAGCTAGTGGAGGTTTTCTGATAGAGAGCCTCGAGCAGACTGCTCGATCCGCTGTAGGGCTCATTCATTCCGGAGGGAATGTGACACAGATAGCTTCTGCTTTGGGTTTAGACAGTATGATAGCACAGCTGACCCCATACTGTGGATATACTTTTCTGGATTTAGACTTTTGCATGGATCGTGGATTCATGAGGAGGGCCTCTTTCCACCCATATCGGTACAGATTGCTTATCAATGACCAGACAGTTTACACCTTCACCATGCCAGACCCTCAGATGACTTGTGTTTCCAACTCTGCTAATTGGAACTATTCTGTAGAAGGTTGGGGTGAGATATCAGAGTACACTCCAGAATACACTCCTGCTTCCGAAGATCTCACTCCAGAATACACTCCTGCTTCCGAAGATCCCACTCAGGACTACACTCCTGCTTCCGAAGATCCCACTCAGGACTACACTCCTGCTTCCGAGGACTCCGCTCCGGATCACACATCCCGACCCGAGGTTACACACACTACTGTTCTTACTAATAACCTCAGCTTGCAGGAACCTGATATTCGCACTCTATTGACTGCTATGCGCACTGAGATAACCACTCTCCGCAATGAGGTGGCTGACCTTCATTTGCAGTTGGAAGTGAATGATGTTACCTTTGCTGGTGAGTTAGATGAATTAGCTCACGAGGTGGCAGAGATTCGACGCCAGCTGACTGAGCTGCGTGGCCCAGGCACTCCTGCAGAGCATCCTACCGGTTGGCAATAGATCTGTATTGTTCACAAGATATCTAGTTTCAGTATTATTAGTATTATGTTGATTTCCTTTTCAGACTCATTTTTATTTTTTTGCATTATCTGTTTCCTGAGTTGTTAATATTTATTTTGATGACCCAATGTCCGTACCTATATCTATATATATTTATGCATATGTTATATTTATTTACTAATGTTTTTGTTTTTCTAGGTCACCATAGTTTTAATATAAAAATAAAATAAATATACATGTGTATATGTATTCACGTACATATATGCACATTTATAAGAAAAATAGGTACACCTCCAGAAATTGAAGATAATGGCGAGGAAGAAAAAGCCCAATGGAAAGAAAGCCAGGCCAGCCCAACTGACCTCGACCTCACCGCGCCCGCGGTAGGCCCTACCGCGCCCGCGGTGACGCAACGGTCACCTAACGGCTAGTAGCTCGTTTTTCCCCCCATTTTACCACTTTTTTCATTTCCAATCCCATTTTCTTCCATTTTTTTACCCACTTTATTACCCATACCAACCCACTACATTTATTTCCATTATTTTCATCATAAATATTTACAACCACCATTTTCTTTCTTCCTTTCCTATAAATACCCCCCCACTATTTCATTTTCTTCCTCACACCTTCATTACTTCTACATCCCATTCTTTCTCTCTTTTCATCCACAAGAAAATCCTATGGAATATCACGGTTACATTTTACGTGGTGGTCAAGCCGGAGAAAGGCAACTAAAGCGGCTTGAAAAATTGCTGACAACACCAATACACTCTACCAGGTATATCGATGAAAACTGTCTATATTCATTAGGTATATACCATAGTGTATTCTTCCTTCTAGATAAAATAGGTATGCATGATATTTTTGCTACTCAAGCACCAACCTACCCTAGGCTGACGTTCGAGTTTTTAAGTTCTTTAATTTATAACGTCTCCCCTAACACTGCTAGCACCGTAGGTGGAGTCAAATTTAGAATGTTTAATATCGAATATGATTACTCCACTGACGGTCTAGCCGCCATGTTAGGATTGCCTTATGGGGATGGTGCCATTTGTGAAGCACCTTTAGACACGGATTGGGCATTTGAAGCATTTTGGGCCAGAATTACTAAACAAAATGCTACATCTTTTGATGGCCTTCTTGCTTCTCACATCCATAATCCTGCCCTTCGTGTCTTTAGATTTCTTTTAGCATCCACCATCTTTGCTCGGGAAAACCCAAACAAGGTGAATGCTAAAGAATTAATTATCATGCAGAGCTGCCTCACAGACACCAAAGTTAATCCCGTCCCATTCATGATTGCCCACATGCACCATGTTTTAAGAAAAGGTGGGCCGATTTCCTTTGGTGGACTGATTACCACTATTGCCCGTGCCATAGGATTGGATACGGAACTTGCTACCCTAGAACCACTTCCTCCTCGGATTGCAAATCTTAAATTTTTCAGGGGTATGCGTTTATGCAAGACGAGGAAGGAAGGTGGTTACTTCCTCATGGTTGGAGGTGCTGCTATACCCAGTATTGTTATGCCTTGCACCCGTCGTACTGATATTAGATTTGAGCGTAACTGGACCTACGATCTCAACGCTCCTGCTTTTATTGGTCCGTTACCCCCAAATCTACCTTTAAACGAGGGTAACAACACTGATGATGAGTACGATTTCCAAACAGAGGAACCACCCCATTTTTCACCACCACACACGGCACCTTCTACCTCTAACCCACATGCAGGTACAGCTCCTAGTTTCCATGTCACTGAGGACATGTGGCGTGAGCATATGGCCCGAGAGGCCCAGAGGGACACCCTCCTTGCTACCTTGCAGCAACAGGCGGCCGACAACATAGCCTTCATGCAAGCGTCCCAAGAACAAAATGCTAGCTCTCTGCGCACTATTATGGAAAGTCAGCTGGCTTTCCAGAGAGAACAGCACCTACACCAGACCACATACGCTCGTCACTTCCAATTGATGGAGGCAACCCAAGGCACCCTCATTGGTCGGACCCAAGAGCTACAATCGGCAAATGCCGCCTTGTCAGAGAGACTGGAGCAGCTTGTTTTGGACCGAGATAGCCGCCGTCGCAGCCGTAGCCGCCGTTCCGGTCGTACCAACCAGGATGGTGAAGGTCCTAGTGGCCCCCACTAGTGTTTTCAGGTACCTCCTCCTACCTTATTTTGGAACATTGAGGACAATGTCTGATTTAAGTGTGGGAGGAGCATTTATCGCTTTTATTTCCCATTTTCGCTTTTATTTATCGCTTTTATTTTCCGTTTTTCCTGCTTTTATTTCCCTTCCGCATTTTTCCTTTTTTATATTCGTAGTTAATAAAATGCATGTGATAGGCGAGTCTTTCTGCGTAGTGTACCCTTTCATTTCCCCCACCTTTTAGCCTTACAAAATTTTTATTTTTCAAAGATTTATGGTTGTTTTTAAGGATTTGGGCTATGAGACAGGGCCTAGATAGGGTCTGTTTCTCGGACACTCACTTTTTGAAAAATTCGTTATCATTTTTACACCATAAGCCTTTTTGAATATTTAGATTAGATCCTTTCTCCCCAATATGCCATGATTTTGAATAAAACTGTACAAATAGGTCTTCAAGTAGTTTATCTTAGCAGTCAGCTCCGGCCTAAGCATGCTCTAAGTGTGGGATCGATGAATATAAGTGGATGATCTCTATTTTGCCTTAAAAATTATAAAATAAAGTATGAATACGACTACGAGTTGGGTGATCCTCACAAAGATTACTCAACTCAAGAAAGTTGTAAGCACCAATAAAAACAAAGAAAAAATATACATATAAGGCACATCCGTTGTAGTTGGTCCAGAGGTATCTGGTGCTGGACTTGGTAGGGCAGACTTCGGTCTGATCCCCCGCAACTGCAAATGGGTAAAATAAAAAGGGGTTAAACCAACTCTTGTACCAGAACCCCATCACTTGAGATCAGAGTCACTAACCGGTCACTACACCATGAGTATGTACGGATAACGGGCTTAATGTGATTGCGCCTGAATGAAAAAGGACCTCGTACAAAAAGAAGCCTTAGCATAGTAAGGATATTAGGATCGATCTGTATACTTATGAGGTTTATGTCCGCATTTCTGCGAGTAGTGTAATTACGATACCCTTGATTCAGATAGTTAGTGCCTGACAACACACCCTTACTCGGACTTAGAAGCCCTCTTTGCCCAAAACCTGTATACACCATAAATTTCTTTCATCTACTTTTAAGAGTTGTTGCTTGAGGACAAGCAAAGGTCTAAGCCTGGGAGGATTTGATCGCACTAAATCGCACTATGTTTCTGACTCAAATATCACATGTTTTCCTTAGTTTTTATTGTCATTTTCTCGTATTATGTTCCTTTTTCCTTTGTTTTCAGGATTCTTGTCATTTCAGAGCCTTCTGTGAAGAATCGAGCCAAAACGCCAAGAAATTAGGGTTTTTCAAGATATTCTGCACTTATGGCGTTCAGCACCGCGCTGGCTACAGGAAACGCGATGACGTGGCCCACTTTCACCCAGAGATCAACTGCCACGTTCCCATGATGTGGCGGTTCCAGGCACCGCGCCTGCGGCCACCCTCACCGCGCCTGCGGCCTTCACAAAAAGGTTCCCGCTCAAAAGAAGTTAAGGGGCATGCTGGTCCTTACGCACCTCAAAGTTCCTCTATAAATAGCTTTCGATTCTCATTCTTTAGTTTCATCCAAGCTTAGTACAATCTTAAGCCATATACTATCAGTTTCTGTAAAGTGATAATCTCTTCACATCGGGGAGTTATTACGGTGTAGATTGAGTTGTAATCGAGTCTTGGAGCACTTTGGTTGAAGTTCATCATACCGGCCTTACTTTTCCGTAGATTTGTATCAGATTCAAGTCTCCGACCGGAGCAAGGTTCTAATTTATTGCATTTCTTTATTTAATTGCTCTTATCATAGTCTACACGTTTTATAGACTTTAAATGCTCTTATCATAGTCTACACGTTTTATAGACTTTAAATGCTCTTACCATAGTCTACACGTTTTATAGACTTTAAATGCTCTTACCATAGTCTACACGTTTTATAGACTTTAAATGCTCTTACCATAGTCTACACGTTTTATAGACTTTAAATGCTCTTACCATAGTCTACATGTTTTATAGACTCGCACTTATTATGTCTGGCTAAACTATAAAGGTTAGGATGTAATGATTGTCATCGTGGTTGTGTTCCAATTGTCATGCTAGTGAAAATACTCTGGGGATGTTTTGCTTCTAACTTAAGTCAATTGTGTTTTAATGTTTATTGGGTAAGATCGAAAGCCGTCCAAACTAATGATACGACTTGATTATTATTTAACCAAACAAAAAGAGCGAGAGCCGTTGATTGGTTAAATAGGAATCATTGACCCTTTTAGAAAACGATTTTGAAACTATTTTCGGACGCGTTTGTAGGTTTGAAATCTGACTCTTGGTCAAAAGCCAAAAGTCTCTTTAAGTTAATCTTTCCGAGTAAGATCACTTTTCTGTTAAGTCAAAACTATCAATTTCTTAAAAATAGGTTTACCTCTTTAACGCGGAAGGCACCCTTTATATGTGACAATAAAGGAATTTAATTTAAAGAGTAAACTCGGTTCTTAGTAGTCAAAAGCTACAAGTTCCCGTTAAACTGATTCTTTGCTATCAATAGAAAATACTGCCCCATAAGTAGGTTCATCTACGCATGACCGGACCAATATCTGATTACATGATTTACATTCCAACCTGTCTTTTAAACTGTTATTTCCCTCGCTCATTTACTTTGTGCACTGCACTCACATCAATATTCGCCTTAGATAAGCACCTTAGCAATAGAGTTGATAGATTGACAATTGGTCTCTGTGGTTCGATAATCTTATATATTACTTCGATAGGCTGTACACTTGCAGTACTACATTTAGGCTATACGTTACAGATTAAACCCCATCAACCAGCCTCTTCATTTTGCAGAGTATTTCCAAACCTTCGGCCCGAGTTGAACAGAACAGTTCTTCTCTTCTTCTTTTCCTTCTTCAAGAGTAGAGCCTTCAGCTCTTCTTGGCCCTGAGCCAAACCCATGATCAGTTCCTGAAATTGCGCATTCTGCGCCTGAAGAGCTTTGATGGACATCTCAGTTGAGGACGAGTCAGGATTCATGATGCTGAAATAAATAGCGAAGAACTGTAAGCAACCTGAAAAGAGGAAAACCTGATATGCACATGATGAATGGAATGCGTATGATTTATGTTTTCAAAGACAATCGGGAATCAACTTTGTAAACAAAAAGGAACACACTTCATTAGATTCAACTTTGAAACTGAAATTATTCAACAGGTTGCCCTTAGGCGTTACATGAAAGGAAATACTGAAAAGGGAAATAAAACTGTAAAAGAACATCCGGAGCTCCTTATTGATCCCATGGTCTCCTCTTCTCAATACGGATGTAGGCATTCAGAGCTCTCTCATTCTCCAACTGCTTTGTCAGCTTCTGGACCTTTAATTCCTGCTCGTTGAACTTTTCCCGGTAAGAATCCCGCTCTTCTCGCAGTTGCGACCAAGATCTCTTTAATGTCTCATAATCAGTAGGTATCTGAGGAGGAAGGACAGTTGGAGGAACACCATCTTTGTCAGGGCACTCAAGAATGACGGGTCTGACAGCTTCATACGGCATACCTAACTTCTGAGCACGGATGCGAACCCATTTGTAGTAGGCTTCCATAGGTAAAGAAGTCTTTGGCCCCAACTCTTGTGGGTCAGCTTTATGAACTTTGTCCCAAGCCTTGATGAACCTACGACGCAGCTCGTCACTATCCACCTGAAACTCAAAACTGATGTGAGGCACCAACATCTCATGAGGCCCTGCTCTTCTTGCTCTTCCAAACTGACGGAGCGCTAGACATGGATTGTAAGAGATTCCTCCTTGGGTACCAATCAGAGGAACATTAGGGTATTCCCCGCATCGATCAATAACAACTATCTCATCCAAACCTCTGCAAGTCCAAATGATGTCTTTATCGGTGAGAGACATTAACCTGTGAGCCCAACCTCTTCCTTCTTGGTTCTTCAGTACGAACTTAGGGAGGTGCGAAATAAACCACCTCACCAACAAAGGGATACAACACCATAGGGTTCCTCGTCTTCGGGTAGTACGGGCATGAAGTTGTTGCAGGATGTCACCCAAGAGAGTGGGCACAGGATTCTGAGACATAAAGATCCTTATGGCAGTGACATTGATGAAGTTGTCAGGATTAGGAAACAAGACTAACCCATAGATTAGGAGAGCCAATATGTCTTCATATGCCCTAAAGTCCAGGTCATTCCAGAAACTGTTAGCTTTACCAATCAGAAACTTGGCCAAGAAACCCTTAACTCCGCTTCTAGTTACCCAGTTGTCCATTACCTCTTGATGTGTCAGGGGAAGTGCTGCAGCAACATCCTCAAGCCTGAGGGTCTTTTCCCAACCAGTAAAGGGAGTCTGATCCAAGATAGGGATACCAAGCGAATCAGAGAACTCTTCCAGGGTAGGGACCAGCTGGAAGTCTTGAAAGGTGAAGCACTGGTACAGGGGGTCATAGAACTGGGTCATAACGCTCATCAACTGTTGATCCCGCTTTGCAGTGACTAAACTGAGAAGAGAACCATGCCTCTGGATGAAGGAAGTGGTATTTGGAATTCTGCTAACCAACTCCTCAAGCAACTCAGGTGAACGAACAAAGTTGAACCGGATAGTATTCCTTCGCACAGGCATCATGATGTCCTACAAAACAGAGCAAAGGTGAAACCCTCTTGTCTTTGAAATGGTCAGTCCTTATGCAGGATGCATGCAATGCTCATGATGTTATGATGTTATGATAAAGCACACCACAAATAGATACAAAAGCAAACATGGTAAGGCACACAAGTCACACAAGGCAAGCCCCTAAAGTTTAGGCCAGCATGAGGTCTAGGTACTACCCTCTTTCAGTTTGTTGGTTCATACCTGTCCTATCAAAGTAACCGGGTTCTTAGAGGATCCCAATATCATTGACTACCCTCAATCGGTCATAACTCCAGCATCGCAATCTTTTCTTGCGGCCAGAACCATCACGAGAGTTTAGCCTCAATGGGCGTAGCATACTGCTACTGTTCTAATGGCCAAGTTGTTTCATTTAAGGTTCTAAGGTTGTTGGTGCTTAATGACTCCTTAGAAGACCCATATTCTCCTCGTTGCAACACAAGGGATATCGGTACAGACCAAGGTGCCACACCAACGTAGCCACTGCTTCACCCGTGTCGGTCTACGCCGGACAGGTCCCTTACAGCTTATGCTACCTAAACAGGGTATCCCCAGATCCGGGTTAGGATCTATGTAACTCCCATGCAACCCACAAATTTAAAGCAGACAAGTCAATACAATTGAAAACACAAGTGATCTTAGTCCTAAGGTACACCTCACTTTATAAGATATCCCCAGCAGAGTCGCCAGTTCTGTGATCGGTGGATCTGGAACTGACTGTTTAACGCTGGTTCGCGAAATGTCGCGGAAGCAAGAGTCGCCACCGTCTTTTATTTTCTCCAAATGGAAAGGACAAAAGCACAGAAAAATTCCTTATAGAGATTGCTCTCGGTTCGGGAGGTAGATTATAGAAAGGGAAGGTGTTAGCACCCTTTCTATCCATGGTTATCCATGGGCTCTTAGATACTTGCTCATTTGTGTTTTCGAAAAGGGTTTGTTTGCTTTTCAACTGTGGGTTTTAAAAAGTTTCTTTGAAAATTTCAGTTCGACTCTTGTATCGGTCCTCAAGAGTGTTTGAAAAAATGCTTTCGAAAGCTTTTTGAAAATGTGTTGGTGTGAAAAGTATTTTTGAATTTGTTTTGAAATTTAGAGCAAGTATCTAGAGTCGTCTACCTACCCTAAGGAATTCATCTGTGTAAATGTCCTTTAAAGTAGTGCCATCCCACCATTGAGAGGTAGGTAGCACCACCGTTGGAGGTGTTCGGGTCAATTCGAGGTTCGGGACATGGTGATCACCAGAGCAATGGGAAGACACCTTAGAAGCTACCCTCATGCCAGGTTCCCGGATCATGAGGACTTACTAAGACATCCTCTACTCGACGATCACCTTTCGAGGCAAGGCAACAGTGAGGCGTACCCTAGGGGTGGTGTGTGATTTGTGTGTCAGATTCGTTTATTTTTGTCTTGTTCATGTCAAAGTGATCTATGCGTTTGTTTTTATTTTTGTCATTCATTCTTGCATGCATTATTAACAGTTTAAAAGAGTGCGAGAAAAGTAAAGTTCTAAGCTATTACAAAAGGCGCGGGTCCACATCGCCAAAATTTCCAGAACCCGATTTGACAGAAAGATAAAGGATTAAGATAAAGGTAAAATGCGAGAAATTAATTACACGGCTTTGGGAGAGATACATAAATATTGAACGAAAAAGAAATAAATATGTGAATTGAATAAGAATTAAAAACGAGGGCGTTGGACCCTTTTTGCAAAATTAAATTAAATGATTAAATTAATTAAAATTAAAAAGAAAAGAAATTGTTTTTGGTATTTTTTGGTATTTAGGAGAATTTAATGCAATTAACCCTAATTCTACAATTTTTATTTTATTATGAAAACATATTTAAAGGTTAACCTAAAATTAACCCTAATTAATTAATGCGATTTAATTCATAAAAATAAATATTTAATTACTAGTGAAAAGAAAAGAAAAAAGAAGGATAAAAATTAATTAAAACTAATTTTACCAATTTTAAAATATTTTAGAAAATGTTAAGATTTAAACCTAAATTAGAAGAAAACTAAGTTAATTATGAATTTTATTTACAAAAATACTAAAATAAAAATATTTGTTATTTTTTATCTTTTCTGATTTTTATTGTTTTTGTGTTTTTATGAAAAAATAATTAAATTAAGAGGAATTAATAAATAAAAGAAAACAAATTGAATCAAAATAAAATAAAAAATATAATGAGAAGAACATTGCAAACCTAGGGGGTCTGCCCCTAATGTGGAGGTTAGACTTTAGCAATTTAGGCCCATCTATCCCTGGCCTGGTGGACTTTTCCAGCTAGCATGTATACGCGTTGACTAGAGTTCACCATGTTCCACAGATCCTGTCCTTTGATTGAATGCAATTGGCCAAGTGGCGTGCTGGATTGAGGAGCGTATGGTGGTCTATAGCGTTGACGCTGCATAGAATTATTAATAGAAAAATAATGTGAAAGGGGTGGGGGACCTGGGATTCGAACCCAGGTCCCAAGGCTTATGAACGTCCTTCTCAACCAGCTGAGCTACACGCTTATTCATTAATATAAATGGAAAACAAATTATATAATAGAAAATTTGGAGTTAGTGGTGGTCTGGCGCGAAAACTCAAATCAACCAGTCAGCGCCTTACACTTCATCATCTTCTTCCTCGCTTATTTTTTTCCTGAAAATATAAAAACATTGGCAACGGTTTTTGCACCGTTCCAGAAAGTACCTTTACAAAAAATAGCGAATAGGCCGTCCGGCCACATAAATTAGGCGCGAGGGTGGATTCTAAATCGTCCAAGCCTGCTAGTTTTAATGGTGGTATTCAGGTGTCTTAATTTTACCATATTACGAAACGCCCAATTTGGACCTCCAAAAACCCTAATCTGTATCAATGGTAGAATTGCATATAGTACACAAAAACACAATTAAAGTAGGTGGTTAGCTTCAGAGCACATCAATTAGTATGAATACACAAACAACATGCCATGAAAATGCCTAGAACTCAGAATACGAATATGCATTATTATGAAAAAAAAATTGATTATGTACAATGATTTAGGGCGTTAGAGTTGGTGTTCTCGATTTGAAAACCTTCCTTGATATCCCAGGAAGGTGATGGGATGGCTCTTTTGGCTTGAATCAAACTCTAACCTTGTTTTCAGTTTTGAAATTTTTAAGCAAAAATTCAAGTTTTGTTCTTCAGGTTCTTGCGCAGCTTTTTGGTTAGGAGGCATTAGGTCTTGATCCAGCTTATGTATGGAATGAATTAGGTCAAAGAAAACAACCAAAACCTTGGCATTCATGACTTGCAAGATTTGATTTTCAAAAATCTTTTCAAATATCTTTCATGCCTATTTGGTACAAATCATGGCCAATTATCTTCAATTCTTTCCAAATCTAGCTATGCACGAAATATTGAATATATATTATGCATAAAAAGATTTAAAAACCTAGGTTTAGTATTTTTCATGTATTTATTTTAATTTAAATGAATTATTAATAATAAAAATCCAAATAAATAAAAAAAATGAAGAAAAACTTCCCTTTGGGCCAAATGGTCGTGCACCTGCCTTGGATGATGAATTGTGGAAGAAAAAGAGGCCCATTAGCAATTTTAGGTCATTTGAGGCAATGTTGACTTTTCAAAATATCCAAAAATTTCTCAACTTCCACAAGGCATAACTTGCTAAATTTTTAAACTTTTCTCATGTTATTTGACATTTTGGAAAGGTCTTTGAGTCCTCTAACCAATGTCTTTGGTCCCATGTCATTTTGATTTACCAATCTCAAGTTATGGCCTTTGACTTAAAGTCCCTTTTTGTTGACTTTTGAAAATGACCTATAATGTTGAAATTGATAACTTTTTGTGAGAGCATTTCTTGGACTTGAAGTATGAAGAGGAGTTGTAGTAAGTGTCTTTCTCTTCAAAATTAGCTTTGGATGGAATTTTTCTGATAATCCATGTGAAAGTTATGCCCTGGTCAATTTACAGTTGACTTTTTCAACTGTCCAAATATGGAAACTTTTGCATCTTGATGATTTTTGAGCCAAGCTTTGAGAATCATGATCAAGCATTGATCAAATGATGTTTGTGGCTTCAAAATGAGATGTTGACCAAAAATTTGGACTTTTGACTGTCAAATGACCATTTTGCCCCTACAGTTGACTGTAGTGCAATTAGGGTTTTTGACTGTGCAATTTTGCGCTGAAAGTCTTGAAACTTGATATGAGGATGCTTGACCATATTTGTAGGCATGTGGGACTTGATTGGACCCTTGGAAACTTCATTTTCTTGATCAGGACCAAAACCCTAATTTTGACTGTTAGGAGGCCCTTGAACTGTGCAACCCTTGGGGAATTTTGCAGCTTTGACTTGGCAAATTTTGAAGAATATGGGAGGGCAAATTTTGGGGTACAACAGACGAGAACATCCCCGAGTTCAACGCGTAATCCCCATGCGAGCACGAGACAAACACTTCACACGAGGGAATGCTCGACGCTACGGCTGAAGCGCGTATACAGGCACATTCATCACGATCTACCTTGAGGGCGAAATAACGCTCGACATCGTGACAACCCCTTGAAGACGAACACGTCGAAAGAGAGCTTGCAAAAGCTCCCCGTAACTTATACGGTCTTCTCGGGAAAACAACCGACCCCATCTGTCTCACTGCTCGTTGTCCACTAGATCCCCGACACACTCAAACAGGTTGTCCCCTACGCGGGCAACAACTCGCCTCCTTTCAGAAGACTTCGACCATCCTCCCCGACTAAATCCTCTCCGGCTATAAAAGCTGAACTCAAGTCGTCACCCTTTCAGCTAAGGGCAATAACTTGGGGGGCTCCTGATCTGGAATGAGCTTGCACTTGTCTCCCGGTTGGGAGACCCAACCCAACACCCTTGTATAAGGGCCAAAAGCAGACAATCCAAGTTAGGGACCGTTGGGCAACTCCCCACATATCCGTTGGGGAACGTGGCCCATATCCCTACGTCAAAGTCATCTTAATTGCCCTCTAAAAATCACGGGTTCAACCCCTATTCTCACGGAGCAGTTGACCAGGGGGGAGTCCACTTGCTGGACTCCATACACACGTAAGCCCTGACAGTTTCCGTTATTGGGCCTCAACGTGGCCCAACAATGGGGACCTTGACGAAGCGCTGGGGGCTATAAATACCCTCTCTTCTGAGAGGGTTAGGTATTGAACAATTTCTCACTCTCTTACTTGCTAGCTCATTCTGAATCTCACTTTGACATCGGAGTATCTTGCAGGTACCCCCATCTCATTCTAAAGTTCTGCTCGACGTAAGATCTGACAGTCCATTCTGATCAGGTACGATCAGATTCCAACATGATATTTTTATTAATTGAGATCAAGTTAAAATCATAAGGAAAAAAAACTTATTTAAAGTTAAATAAAAAATAAATACTATAGAAAAGTAAATAGTAAATTATTGTTTCTAGCCGTATGAAGTATGATAGATGATAAAAAGTCATATATTGACGATTATGAAAACTTTAGAATAGAAACGCTGCTACTATTTAGTTGTTACAATATTTTTGAAGAAGAGAAGGCAAATCAATCAAATGGAGGGGATAATTGTTCAAAATATTAGAGTAACACCTTTATATATAAGTGTATTGCTTATGATTCTATAAAGTTACTGAGATAATGATGTTTTTATTAGCTTTCAGTGTATTGATGAAAATTTATGTTATGGAAATCAAAAGATAAATTAGTAAATAGATTTCATTGTATTGACGTAAATTTATGTTATGGAAATTAAAAGATAAATTAGTAACGGTAGAAAGAATGCAGAAAAATATGATAACGGTTGGAAGAAAAAATAATAGTGTGAATAATTATTATTAAAGGGTAAGTTAGTATTTGTTATATTTGGAATATTTTTTTTAGGGCTTACGTGACATTCTTATCTTTACTATCTTTGTGTATAAATAGATGTACTATGTTTCATTAATTAATTCAATCCATTTTTAATCATTTGTAACAGCTTTTTATCATTCATCATTTTCTCTTTTCTTCCTCAATTTCATCATATTGCACCAACAAATTGGTATCTAGAGCACTCGGTTTTTCTGAAATTCTGGGAAACACAAGTGAAAGTGAGTTGTGTGTTTGATTTTGGTTCTTGATTTCTGTTAAATCTTGAACAAAATCTGAAGAAAATCACACTGATTCTATGGGTTTGGAAAACACTGAGTGAGATCTGAGATTTGTGCAAGGTTTAAGATGAGTGAAGGCAATAGTTTGAACACTAAACTTCCAGTCTTTGATGGCAAAAGCTGGAATAGATGGATGATACAGATGCGTGTGTTGTTTGGTGCTCAAGATGTTCTAGATCTTGTTACCAATGGTTATGTTCCAGTTGCAGCAGATGCTACTGAAGAACAAAGATATACAGAAAGAGCTACGAGGAAGAGGGATCATAAAACTTTGTTCTATATCCATCAGTGTGTGGATGAAAATGTGTTTGAGAAGATTGCAGATTCGAAGGCGTTGAAAGAGGCATGGGATATACTGATCAGATGTTACGGTGGTGACGCGTCAGTAAAGAAGATGAAGCTTTAGTCCATGCGAAAGCAATATGAGAATCTCAACATGAAGAACAGTGAGAAAGTTTTTTAGTACATCTCCAGAAGGATTATGATCACTGTGATACGGTAGGAGAACTGACTTGAGGTTTTGTGTTTGTATTCGCACTTGTTCGGTTTAGCAAGAGTCTCCACCGACTTTTTATTTTATCCTAAGGAAAGGTTAAAAAGCACAGGAAAAACCTTTGAGATGTTTTCGTGGGTTCGGGGGGTAGATTATGAAAAGGGAAGGTGCTATCACCCTTTTCATCCATGGTTATCCATGGGCTCTTAGTTACTTGTTTTAGATCACTTGCCTTGATTTTCAATCGTGTGAAATGGTGCTTTGTGTGTGTGGTTTTGAAAATGTTTTGAAAAAGATGCCTTGTCTAGGCAACCATTGTAACAATTCTTTACTCGAATGTTTTACAAAAGGTGTTTGTCTTTTTGAAAAGATGTTTCATTGTTTTTGAAAGTTGTTTTTGGAAGTTGTGTTGTGGGGTGTGTTTTGAAAGTAGGCAAGTGTGTTTTGCAAGTTTGATCAAGTAACTAAGAGTTGTCTACCCTATTGTACTCAAAGGTCTTTCTCGTGTTTTAACCCTTTTAACAGTGTTGTTTCACCATTGTATTTGGTGAACAACCTTGCGTTAGGATGTTAACGGGACGGGCGTGGTTCATCGTTTAGACCATGAATGCAATAGTGCCAGTCTTTGGCAATTTTCTTGAGGGACTATGATCATTTTGTTTAGGCAACTTCGAAAGCGTCATCGAGGGACTATGAACATTTGATTTGTTTTTGTTTTGCCAAAGAACTCAACATGCAAACATGGCCCATTTTTGAAGGCAACAAGTGGAGGAACCCTATGGGTGCGAGTGTGAATTGTGTATTGATTTTCATGCATTTGTCTTTGTGTTAGGTTATCTAGCGGTTGATTTTGAATCTTCGCATACAAACCCTAATTACTATACAGTATATAGAAAGCGATAAATTGCGGGAATTTAAAGTCTAAGCTATTACAAATAAGTATCTGGGGATGGGGGTACAAATGTTTACAAATAGGGATGAGTCTTATCAGGATAGTAGTGTCCAAATAATATTTACATCCAAATTGAATCGCATTCTCAATGTAAAGTATAACCAAGTATAAGGATCAAAGAAAAATAAAAGTATTAAAGATGCACATGATTATTTACAAGTGATCAAATTGTTAACATAATGCAATATTAAGTAATATTATTATTTTTTGTATTTTTGTTAATTATATAAACAAAGGTTTAAAAAAAAAAAAGAAAAGAAAATTGTTTAAATTTAAGTATTCTATTATCTATGTATTTAGTTAATGTTTTTATGTGCAAGAAGTTCTTAAAAGAAAAAATATTTTAACTTAATAAAAGAAATCTAATTATTTACATATTTTGTTTAAAATAAAAAAAGACTATTAAAACATTTTTTATACAAAAGTTCAATATGTTGTTTTTTATTTAATAAAAGAATTAAATTAATTTATATGTATGAAAAGGAGGAAAAATAGAGTGATAAAATAAAAAATAGTATTGCTTTATAAGTATAAGAAAAAATAAGAAGAAAGAAGAAAAAAAAAAGGTTGAATGGGCCTAAGGAGGCATTTGGCCCAAAGGTTAAAACAAACAGATGAAAGAAAGGGGGGGGGTGCACACGCTGAAGGAGGGGTAAGGTGCCAGAGTCATTGGGCTTAGGCGTTAGTTCCAGGGGGGCTGGCCCAGAGCGTGTTACAATTTTGTTTAGGGTTTCGTTGGTTTGTTTCAGAACAAGGGTTTGTGTTGAACAGCGCCGCTTCCATCTTCTTCTTCGTTGTCCTCTTCATCTTTCTTAACCAAGGCGATCTTCTGACGCTTCATCCGTGCCCCCGGCCACTAGGACACCACTTCCACCTTCTCCTCCCTAAGATCGCTCAGGCAGTGATGAAAAATGAAGGTATTGATTTCTGCTTTTCATGTTCTAGGGTTTTCAGATTTTCTCTTGCATGTTATTATTTTCTACATGTTATTGATTTTTATGTGTTATTTGTGTTCACGAGGTATATCAATAGACTGAGGGAGTAGAAGGTGATACCTTTGGGGGTTTTGTCTTTGGGAAAAGGACGGAGGTGGACCGGCGGTATCCTCAGGCAGCCGGAGGCGGAGACGCGATGATAAAAGCTTCATGGTACTTGTATCTTGCTTTCGTTTAATGATGATGCTATAATCTGAAAATGCTAGGGCGCTTCACTTCTGCATCTTCTTTTTTCTTCTGATTCCTTCGTTTATTTCCAATGTGTGATACGGTGGGAGAACTGACTATGGTTTTGCGTTTGTTTTCGCAAATGTTTCGGTTGAGCAAGAGTCGCCACCGACTTTTTATTTTATCCTAAGGAAAGGTTTAAAAAGCACAGCAAAAACCTTTGAGATTTTTCTTGGGTTCGGGGAGTAGATTATAGAAAGGGAAGGTATTAGCACCCTTTCTATCCATGGTTATCCATGGGCTCTTAGTTACTTGCTTAGATCACTTGCCTTTTGTTTTCAATTGTTTTAAATGGTGCTTGTGTGTGTGGGTTTGAAAATGTTTTGAAAAGAAGCCAATGTGGTGGCAACCTTTATAATGATCCATGTGGGGATGTATACAAAGATGTATGTCTTTTGAAAAGGTTTTCATTTGTTTTTGAAAGTTGTTTTGAAAGTGTTGTGAGGTGTGTTTTAGAAAATAGGCAAGTGTTTTGTTTTTGCAAGTTTGATTCAAGTAACTAAGAGTTTATCTACTCCTAAATTTCTCAAAGACTATTGCTATGTTTTAACCCTTTTCATAAGTTTGTTCCACCATTGTATTTGGTGGACAATCTCATGTTAGGATGTGAAAGGGACGGGCGCGGGTCATCGTTTGGACCATAATTGCAATGGTGCCAAGTATCTTTGGGCATTTTCTTTAAGGGACTTGATCATTTGTTTGGCAATATTTTGAAAAGTGTTATCGAGGGACTATGATCATTCAATTTGTTTGTTTTTCCCAAAGAGACCTAACATGCAATATGGCCCATTTTTGAAAGGCAACAAGTGGAGTACCCTAGGGGGTGCAAGTGTGATTTGTGTGTCCATTTTCATGCTTGTTTGTCTTGAGATTAGGTCATAACTATTTTGTCGTTTTTCGCATACAAACCCTAATTCTAACATGGCATAATTAGAAAGCAATAAAGTGCGAAAATAAATTTACTAAGCTATTACAAAACCAAATATGGGAAGGGGGGTACAAATGTTCAAATGGGGATTTTGACAAGGAATTTAAACCTAAAACTATTACATCAATATTGAATATTTACAAGACAAATATTTTGCATAGATTAAATAAAATAAGACAAATATGCAAGAATGCAAAAAGAATTTTTATATGTATGAAAAAAAAGAATTATTTATGTAAAAATAAAAAGAAAATAAAAAGATATTATTTTTTGGAGTATTTTCATATTTAGGGTAAAACCCTAATTCTATTAAATAAAATGTGTTATTATTTAATTTAATACAAGTATTTATTTATTATGTACAAAAATAAAATAAAGTGAAATATTTGTCAAAAATGTATTTTTATATTAAATATTAATAATAATAATAAAAAAAAACAAAAAGTGTATATATTTTGTATTTACCCTAAATATATTAATAAATATATGTATATATGTATTATTTTAAATATGTGTTATATATATAAATAATAATAATTTTTAATATTTGTAAAAAAGGTATTTTTTTATGTAAAATATTTTCAGAAGGTATAATAAAATAAAAATGAAAATAAAAGTATTTTTACATATTTCTCAATGTTTTAATGAAATGTATATATTCATTTATTTATGTATTAATCAAAAGAAAATCACATAAATACCTAATAAATTAAAAAAATGGTGAGAAAAAAGATTTTTTATATTTTTAATAACATGAGAAAAAATAAATGAATCAATCAAAAAAAGAAAAAGTCAGAAATCATTAAAAATAAGCCAAATGGGCCTAGGGGGTGTGAAAGCAAAAGAGTGGTGCAAATAAGAAAAGTATTCCAGGCCTAGCCCAGAAGACCTGTCTTCTTCAACCTCCAGCAAACAATGTTCAAAAAAACGCGCGTTTGGTTCCATCATTCAAACATCCTGATTCTTTGATCTTTTGCACAAACTTCCAACACAAAAAATGTTAAGCATGAAACCACGATTCCAAATATATAAAGAACATCTCCTAACTCTCAGAAATGAGAGAGAATTTTAACAATCCCAAATCCTGACCTAAATTTTCTACCATTTTCAGACCTTAAATTCTCACAGCTCAGGCAAAAGAAATGAAAAGTAAAAGAATGTACATGTTCAGTGGCATGAGTAGAGCATTGTTTATTCACAAACTTAAAGCTAATGATGCCTAATAAGAGAGATACGAATTCAAAAACTTACCTGTTCAGTTGAAGTTCTATCTGGAAATGTAGGAAATTTCAGTGCAAGGTGATGATTGGAAAAGCTTCCTTGAGGTCCAGGGATGCTATTCCAATGTTTACTTTGTCTTGAAAGCTTCTGAATCGAGCTAGAGAACTTCACCTGCAAGTCAGAAATGTGAAAATGGTGGAACCAGTTAGAGGGATTACAGGTCGTGTTTTTGCTTTTGGTTAGCTTGCATAGATGGTATGGAAGGTGTGTGAACTGGTTTGGGCAAGAAAGCTTGAGAGAAATGAAAGATAGCACTCAAACTGCAGGCCTTGCCCTGTTTTTGCAGTTTGAGAGTGATTATGGCAAGGGGAGTGTTTGAGAGGTGCTAGGGTCGTGCAAAAGCTTGGTTCTGATCTTTGGAATGTGTTTGATAAGTTTGTCTAAGTTTGCCTAAGCTGATATGAGAGTTGTGTGATGTTATGACACTTTTCTTCTTTCTTAAGCAACAAAAGCCAACTTGTGTTTCTAGGCATGTAGAGGACCCTCTAATGTGCTGCATAATCCCTCCTTGATCAGTGTGTTATGCTCATCATCTTGTGCCAATCAGATTTGCAATGTACTTGTTGGATTTTCAATTTGACATAAAGCTACCTTTTACAAAAATGGCTAATTTGCTTTATCTACTTTGGGATTAAACCTTTAGACAATGCTTGAACTCAAATAACATGGTCTTGGCACAAAGAATATGCATTAAATTTATGAGTGTTGGATGGTTTAAGGACCTGTAATCTAGCTTAAGGCATGCTGAGTTCAAATTGCAAGGTTATGGACATGTAACTTGGTCATGAACAAAGTGAGTTTTTGCCATATTGTGAAATTCGATTCTCCCTAACCATGAGGTTGTTTGAGAAGTTCTTGGACATTTTGGAAAGCTTGGAATGTGTACTATAATCCATCTTTGAAGTGCAATTTGAAATTACAAGTGGAAGTGTATGGAAAATGGCCTTGAAGTGGGGTAGAAAACCTTGTCAAAATAGGTCAAAAATTCACTAAGTTAAGAATGGTTTAGTGCCCTTATTCAAAAATTTGTAACTTGATATACAAGCTTCAAATGAGAAAACTTTGTGAATAAAAGTTGTAGATTATGCAACAAGATACAACTTTCATGTTTTGACTTTTGTTTGAATCCAAATGAATCTTGGTGAAAAAGTGGGGCAAAGTTGGGAAAAAATTAGGGTTTTCCATGACTTAGAAATATTCTAAGTTATGAAAAATTCCATTTCAAACCCTAATTTGCATTTCTTGGTTTCTTGGTGAACAAGTTTCATGATTTGGCATGTTTTGATGAAAAATTAATCTTGACTCTTGATTTTGACCAAAAAGTCAAAGTTTGACTTTTCAGTATACAGTCAAAATTGATCAATTGACTGGGAAATTCAACTGTCAATCTTTTGTACTTGGGATCTTTTGAGTTTGTTGAGCATGTCAAGATAATTCCATGGGGTCCTTGAGTCCATATGTGAGCTTGGCTTGCCATTGGCTAGGTCAAACAGTCAAAAATTGCCTTTGTGCAGTCAAAACCCTAAAAATGACCATTTTGCCCTTTTGATGATCTGATCAAATTTCTTGTGGATTTGTGATCCAAACTTGATCAAATGGTCCATGTGAGTTCATAATGTTGATGTGGGTCAATTTTCATGAGATTTGACTGTCAATTGGCCACAATTGACTTTTTCCCCAATACAGCTGATTTTTAGGTCAACTGTCCAATTGACTGGGTAAAACTTGGAATCAGGACTTGAAACTTGGTATGGGTGAACTTGGGAGTCCAACATGAAGCATGAAAGTCATCTTAGGCATTTTAGGTCAAAACATCTTTGTGCAAACACAAACCCTAATTTGGGTCAACAGTGCAAGGAGAAGTCTTGAGTAGAGGAAACCCTAACTGGATCTTGATCTTCAAAGGTCTGGTGATGAGAAAAATGTTTGAGAAAATAGGAGGGCAAATTTTGGGGTACAACAGTTGCCCCTGTTCAATCTTCTTGAACTTGAAGAGTTAGATTGGCAATTTTGCCTTTTGTGGCTCGAGGGTAAAAGAAGATTGGACACTAGAGTGCCCGGAAATTTGCACTCGCATGTTGGAGTCTCAATAATGTGATGTCGGGAATGGGCTTACAGATGCCATTTGGAGAGATGGTGGATAGGGAGATGGGCTTATGGATGCCATCTGGAGATGTGACAGAAACTTGTCGGGAATGGGCTTATAGATGCCATTTGGAAGTGTTGATCGCATAAGAGATTCCTTAGCGAGTACTTGTGTATTTGAGAAAGACAGATGTTTTCCTGGCTTGTTACAGGTGTTTGATCTTTAATCTCTTTATGCAGATATGCCCTGGCTAGATACAGGTGTCGATTCTACAAACGGTTGCTCACAGATGTGCCCCGGCTGGATGCAGGAATCGAATCCGGAAATAGTTGTCAACAGATATGCCCTGGCTGGATACAGGAATCGAATCTTCGAACTCTTCAGACGTGCCCTGGCTAGATACAGGAATCGAGTCTGGAAATGTGGTCAACAGATATGCCCTGGCTGGATACAGGAGTCGAATCTGGAAATGTTGTAGTTGATAGATGTGCCCTGGCTGGATACAGGAGTCGAATCTTCGAACTCTTCAAACGTGCCCTGGCTAGATACAGGAGTCGAGTCTGGAAACTGATCACTCTCAGATGTGCCCTGGCTAGATACAGGTGTCGAGTCTGGAATTTGTGACAGTTGAAGGTAGTTGTCTTTAGGATTGTCTTTTTCCTTGAAGAGGCAAAACATAAGTTGTATGCAATGTCATGATGTATGATATGCATGATGCTTTAACATGAGATAGTGTTGTATGCACTTATCATGTATGTAAGCAGGATGTATGAAAACGTGAAATGTTTATGAATATATTTTTGTCTTAGGAAAAATGAATCCTTGACGATCGGCCGGGGAATTGCTCTGTGGAAGAGATACTTTGCTGAAGTTTGACGAGAGGCCTGCTGAGGACTTCAATGATGGATTCCGCTGGGGATAATGATGGTAAACTCTGCTTGGGGAATACCAAAGACAAACTCCTGCCGGGGACTGAAAGAACCTTGCCGAGGGAGATCTTCCATGGCAAATAGCTGAGGATAACCCAGTTATAAACCCTGGTGAGGAATAACTCTGAATAAAGCTCGGGAGAGACGTCCGTATTCTGCAGGGAACAAGCTTCCAGAATCTACTGGGGATAAGCTTTTAGACCTGCCGGGGAAAGTTGACTACTTCACTGGGGGAAGTATTGCTGAATCTTGCCTTACTCTACGGGGAGCTGAGATCATTTGGTCACATTCTTCAGTCGAATCTACCTTGGTACCTTGGCAGACAAAGCAACCAGACTGCATCAGGCAATTTCACATTGCCCCTGTTTCTGATGTCACATGTAATTAATCTTTTGTTTCTTATGCAATCATTTATGAATCAGCAATTTAATGTCAAATGCATATATCAAAAATGAACATTGGACGTTCTTCGCAAGACAAAACAGAAAGAAGGAAAAAAAAATGGCAATTCGTATGGACAAATGAATTTGTATTGATTTGATCTTTGCCTGTGAATAGGCGTTTTTGTACAAGAGGCTGACATCCTAGTAAGAGGACGCCGCCAAATAACATAGAGTTTACAATTTTTGAAAGGAAAACAAAACAGCTATGTGAACAATCCCACTGGGTTCCAACTCTGCTATCGTCTTTATGTCTCCAAGCGTCTCATCGCTTTACTGCCTAGTTGAAGATGAAGCTGATTGGTCGGTGCCGAAGTCTGAGCCAGATAGTTGACGCCGAATTCCGGATGCGAAGTGATCCAATGAGACATAGTGTTACGCTTTATCCCTAACTTTTTCCTGGACCGCCCTTTCGGGTTTTCAGCCCACCGGGATACCCATTTTTGCCCAAGCCGCCCTTTCAGGTTTTCGACTTGCCGGGTGTACAGATTTTTATTCATTTCATCCCTTATTTTTGCCCGAACCCTTTTGGTTCGCCGGGAAGCCCTAATTTTTGCCTAGGTATGTCAACCTAGCGGGTCTTTTATTTATGCGTAGTATTTTTTCACTATGTCTGCATTGGCGGGGTGAGGAAGGTCGTCACCATCCATGGTGGTTAGGATCATGGCTCCTCCTGAGAACACATGCTTAACTACAAATGGCCCTTCGTACGTAGGGGTCCATTTGCCCCGGGGATCACTTTGAGGAAGGATGATGCGTTTGATTACCAGGTCCCCAACTTGATATTCTTGTGGTTTGACTTTCTTGTTAAATGCCCTGATCATCCGCTTTTGATACGTTTGACCATGACAGATAGCGGTGAGCCTCTTTTCGTCGATCAGATTTAATTGATCAAGTCGAGTTTGGATCCAGTCATCTTCACTCAAGTCTGCATCCTTCATTATCCGGAGAGAGGGTATCTGAACTTCGATTGGCAAGACTGCCTCCATGCCATAGACCAAGGAGAAAGGAGTTGCCCCGGTTGACGTCCTTGCTGAGGTACGGTACCCATGAAGAGCGAACGATAACATCTCGTGCCAATCTTTATAGGTCACTGTCATCTTCTGCACAATTTTCTTGATATTCTTATTAGCCGCCTCTACAGCCTCATTCATCTTCGGCCGGTAGGGAGAAGAATTGTGGTGCTGTATCTTGAATTGTTCACAGAGTTCAGTGATCATCGTGTTATTGAGATTGGTACCATTGTCCGTAATGATTCTTTCCGGGACGTCGTACCGACATATCAGATTATGCCAGATGAAACGTGCCACGACGCTCTTGGTTACTGTGGCGTAGGAAGCTGCCTCAACCCACTTTGTGAAATAATCGATCGCCACCAAGATGAAGCGATGCCCATTGGATGCCGTCGGTCGGATCTCACCGATCATATCAATCCCCCACATTGCAAAAGGCCAAGGTGCCGTCAGGACGTTCAGAGGAACCGGAGGAATATGCACCTTGTCAGCATAGATCTGGCATTTGTGACAAGTTCGGGAGTGTTGGTAACAATCAGCTTCCATTGTGGACCAGAAATATCCTGCCCGAAGGATTTTCTTAGCCATGGTGTGTCCACTGGAATGTGTTCCAAATGTGCCTTCATGCAGTTCTATCATGATCTTCTCTGCTTCAGCCTTATCCACACAACGTAGTAGGGTCGAATCATGATTCCGTTTGTAGAGGATGTCGTTGCTGAGGAAGAATTTCGCCGCAAACCTCCTCATGAACTTCTTGTCATTGACAGATGCGCCTTCAGGGTATTCCTGAGCTTCCAAATACCTCTTCACCTCATGATACCAGGGTTTTTCAGTCACCTTCTCAGCCTCAAGTTCGCAGCAGTATGTCGGTTCGTCCAACTTCCAGATAATGATCCGGGGAGCCTCATTGTCCCATTTAACTTTGAACATTGAAGACATCGTAGCTAGTGCGTCCGCTAGCTGATTCTCCTCTCTTGGGAAGTGCTCAAAAGTTATTTCTTCAAAGTGGGGAAGCAGGGTTGACACATACTCCTTGTAAGGAATAAGATTTGGGTGTTTCGTATCCCACTCGCCTTTGATCTGATTGATCACGAGAGCGGAATCTCCGAAGACACTCAGAAATTTTATCCTTAAGTCGATTGCAGCTTGCAGACCCATGAGGCATGCCTCATATTCTGCCATGTTGTTGGTGCAGTTGAAGCACAATCGGGCGGTGAGTGGAGTATAAGTTCCTTTGGGAGATATGATTACAGCGCCGACGCCGTTACCCAAAGCATTGGAGGCTCCGTCAAAATGCATAGACCATCGGGATCCTTCCTCAGGTCCTTCATCCGGTCCAGGTACTTCACAGTCAGTTACCACCATGATGTCTTCGTCCGGAAAATCAAAGTTCAATGATTGGTAATCGTCCACAGGTTGGTGTGCCAAATGATCTGCCAGTACACTTCCTTTAATTGCTTTCGGAGTTGTATACTGGATGTCATATTCTGTCAAGATCATTTGCCATCTCGCTATTCTTCCAGACAGAGCAGGTTTTTCAAATATGTACTTGATGGGATCCATCTTTGAAATTAATAGAGTAGTGTGAGTCAGCATATACTGTCTCAGCCGGCGAGCAGCCCATACTAGAGCGCAGCAAGTTTTCTCAAGCAGTGAGTAACGAGACTCACAGTCGGTAAAATTTTTGCTCAAGTAATAAATAGCATGCTCTTTTCGGCCATACTCGTCATGCTGCCCCAGCACACACCCCATTGAATTGTCAGGTATTGTCAAGTATAATATTAGAGGTCTTCCTTCCACTGGTGGCATAAGAATGGGTGGCTCTTGGAGATATTCTTTTATCCTTTCAAAGGCGGCCTGACATTCATCGTTCCAGCGTACTACTTGATCTTTCTTCAGTAATTTGAAGATTGGCTCACAAGTAGCAGTCAGATGTGAGATGAATCGGGCAATGTAATTCAGTCGTCCCAGGAAGCCTCTGACTTCTTTCTCTGTCTTTGGAGTCGGCATCTCTTGTATGGCTTTTACCTTGGCAGGGTCCACCTGAATACCTTTATCACTTACAATGAAACCTAGCAATTTTCCGGATCTTACCCCAAAGGTGCATTTGTTGGGATTCAACCTCAGCTTGTATAACTTGAGTCGGTCAAACAACTTCCTCAGGTGGTCAAGGTGCTCTTCCTCAGTTTGAGACCTTGCAATCATGTCATCAACGTATACCTCAATCTCATGATGGATCATATCATGAAATAAAGCAACCATGGCACGTTGATAGGTTGCCCCAGCATTTTTCAATCCGAATGGCATGACCTTATAACAGAAGGTGCCCCACTGAGTCACAAAGGTAGTCTTTTCCATATCCTCCGGAGCCATCTTGATCTGATTATACCCTGAAAAACCATCCATGAAGGAGAACACCTTGTGTTGTGCAGTATTGTCAACAAGAATATCGATGTGAGGTAAGGGGAAGTCATCCTTGGGGCTTGCCCTGTTCAAGTCCCTATAGTCGACACACATTCTGACTTTACCGTCCTTCTTCGGTATTGGCACCACATTGGCAACCCACTGAGGGTAAGAAGTCACTGCAAGAAAACCGGCATCGAATTGCTTCATAACTTCAGCCTTGATCTTTTCAGACATCTCTGGGCGCATACGTCGGACCTTTTGCTTTACCGGAGGGCAATCTTCCTTGGTTGGCAGGTGATGAACTACAATGTCGGCATCCAAACCAGGCATGTCTTCATAGGACCAAGCAAATATCTCCATGTAATCCTGTAGCATCTGGATCAATCGTTGCTTCACGCTGAGCTCTAGATTAGCCCTAATCTTGACCTCTTTCCTGTCTGTCTCAGTACCCAGGTTAATCGTTTCTACCGACTCTTCATGCGGTTGAATAGCCCTCTCTTCCTGAAGTAGTAGTCTTGCGAGTTCACCAGGCACTTCGCAATCATCTTCACCTTCGTCTTCGGCCAAGTTGATCGGATTCTCGAAGTCATAACTGGCGGTAGCAGAGCTGTTACCAGTGAGATCCAGAGTGGATTGAAACCTGTATAAGTGAGTGTGTGTAAATATAGCTGTTTTGCAATATATATAACACAGAAAGAAAAAGAGCACAAGATTTGAAATGCAACAAACGTCCAATGTTTTGATTGATGATATATGGAAATGTCATACAAAAAGCCCTCACAAATGGAGCTACGATGCCCCGGGTAGGACACCGAGCCAACAAAGTTTTAACATATTGTTTGTTACAAATTGGAAATCAAAAGAAATTAATTATTGCGTGACAAATGTGATAGGTGTAAAATCCTTTGCCGTCCAGTTGCTCGGTCTGTTGCTGGTAGTCGGATAGATCCAACTGTCAAACTCTGCTTCCTCTACATCCTCCTCGATAGCATTCACCCTTGGGTTGGAGATAAACACCGGAGCCTTTCTGATCTTTTCCTTGCGCACAGCCCTCTGAGCCTCTGCAGTAAAGCCCAGCCCAAACTTGTCGTTCTTTTGAGTGAAGTCAGGAAGTTGACCCCAGTTTGCACAATTGCCTTTCTCGATTACAGCCCGGGCATCCTTCAAGGACGCCATCTTCAACGGAAAATCTTCTTCCACCACTGCCTCAGCTGATGCCAACACTGGAGGTACTTCCTCAAAATGTTGAAAGGGGGTTTCAATAAACTCCCCGTCCATCTCGATATACCGGAATGAATTCAAGTGACTAACCATGTATTCCTCCTCGCCCTGCACAGTAACAATCTTCCCTTTGACAGGGTATTTGAGCTTTTGGTGTAGAGTGGATGTTACTGCCCCAGCTTTGTGAATCCAGGGTCGACCCAACAAGCAGGAGTAAGATGGACGAATATCCATTACATAGAATGTTGAGTCGAACACTTGGGAACCCACACGAATAGGGATGTCTACCTCACCGTGCACCATCCTCTTAGAACCGTCGAAGGCTCTAACAACAATGTTACTAGGTTTCAACTCCAGGCCCTCACAATCCAAGCGATCCAGTGCTTTCTTGGGCAAAACATTCAGGGAAGAGCCGGTATCCACTAACACGTGTGCGAGAGTAGTGCCCATGCATTCTATGGAGACATGCAGGGCATCATTGTGATTTTTCCCTTTGGCGGTAAGGTCAGCATCCGAGAACCCTAAGCCATTGTCAGCCGTCAAATTAGCCACACAGTCGGTGAATTAATCCGTGGAGGTCTCTTGCGGCACATGGGCCGTTTTCAGAAATGAAATCAAGGCTTTTGCATGGGCCTCTGAGCATAGCAGCAATGATAACATAGAGATTTTGGAGGGAGTATGCCCCAACTGTTCAACAACGTTAAAGTCACTCTTTTTGATAATTTTAAGAATTTCCTCCATTTCTTGTTGGGAGGCTTCCACAGCAGTCTTCCTTTTTGGTGCCTCCGTCCTGGCAGGCGAATCAGTAGCAACTTCTTTGCCCCAAGTATCAGAGGACTCGGCGGCAGTAGTAGACACAGGAACTTGAATTGGAACATGCACACTTGCAGGTGTGATGGTGAGAGATTTTCGGATAACTGGCGGTGCAATGTCAGGCGAGAAGAGCCTGCCACTACGGGTAATCTTTGCGGGACCAGTGATATTACTGATACTGATACTGGTGTTGAACTCCTGCTTCACCCCAAGCACATACACGTCAGCTCCATAATGCCATGGAACAGCTTTATCAGACTCATATGGGAGAGGCCCCGGGACAGTAATAGTGATGGGTGCAACAGACATAATTTGGACTGGTTTCTTCACAGGAGCCTTGGCAGGATTGTAAATTGTGACAACAGATATTTCTTTAATGGAAACAGACGGAACATCAGTTTTCTTGAACAGAATTTCCTTGCTATCCATCAGGCTTTGGATGCCTGATTTCAGCAGTGGACAACCGGTAGGGATAACAGCACACAAGAGGCAGCCCTGGCTACAACCCGGAAATAAACCGGCTAGTAGTAAGTTCCTCTTAACAGTTAAAAGAGGGGTAACAACTTCATTCACCGAAACAGCATACAACTCTTCCTCAATGGCATTTACTCTATGCTGGGGCATAGGAGCAGTTACAACATTCGGTCTCTCAGGCGCTTCAAACTGAATTTCCTTCGCGTCGATAAGATCTTGCACTTTGTTTCTCAAGGCCCAGCAATCATCAGTAGTGTGCCCGGGACTATCAGAATGATAAGCACACCGGGCATTTGGGTTATACTTAGGAGACGCAGTGTTGACGACCTTAGGAGCTTCTTTGAGGGTCACCAAGTTGGTTGATAACAGTTGGGGTAAAATTTGAGATAAGGTCATACTCAGCCGAGTATACTGCCTTTTGGGCCTTTCACTTCTTTGTTGATTGTACTGCTGAGGAGCAGCAACAGGTTTTGAAATGACCAAAGCATTGACGGCTTGGCGACTTTCTGGCTTGACTTGTCTTCTAGGACCATAGACGGCGCTTGCTTCTTTCTTAAACGGTCTCTTCTCAGTACTTGTAGAGGCAGCCTTTTGTATCTTGCCTGACCTGATGCCAGCTTCAATTCTTTCTCCCATTAGAATCAAATCCGTAAACCCAGCGGAGAAGTTACCAACCAAATGATTGAAAAATGGACCAGACAAAGTCCCTAGGAACATATCAACCAGCTCACGATCAGTCAATGGAGGCTGCACCCTGCCAGCCAAATCTCTCCATTTTTGTGCGTATTCTTTGAACCCTTCACCCGTTCCTAGAGACATACCCTGAAGTTGGATACGCGTAGGAGCGAGATCAGAATTGTATTGATATTGTCTATAGAATGCGGTTGCCAAATCTTCCCAGTGTCGGATGCTAGTTCCATCTAACTGGTAGAACCATTCAAGCTGTGACCCCGAGAGGCTATCTTGGAAGAAGTGAATCCAGAGGTTCTTATCTGCCGTGTAAGGTTGGATCTTCCTTACGTACGACCTCAGATGCAGCTTTGGGCAGGAGACCCCATCATACTTGGCGAAGGCAGGCACCTTAAACTTGTGTGGAATTACTACCCCAGAAGATAACCCCAGATCTCTGAAATCCAGTCCCGGCACATTCTGAATTTCCATGGCGCTCAAGCGGTCCTCCAATTGCTTGTATCTGTCAGCAGCAGGTGGGTATTGTTCGTCATTGTAGTCCGTCTCGTTGTCGGAGACTACGGGACTAGGAGCTCCTCCCCCTTGGGGACTGTTTTTCTCAGCAGAGGAAGTAGTTGGTTCAGCTTCATTATGGAGTGTGTTCCCAAATCTGCGTCCGGTGTTGAACAACGCAGTCCTCTTTTTCTTCTTCTTCTTCAGGAGTAGAGTCTTCAACTCTTGCTGACCTTGGGCTAGGCTTAGGACCATCTCTTGAAACTGTGCACTTTGGGCCTGAAGGGCCTTGATTGCTTGCTCACTGGATGAGTCTGGATTCATGATGACTGTTCAAAATAAACAGCGAAGGAGATTAAGCAACCTGTGAAATAGGGTACCTGCTATGCATATGGTGCAATGGAATGCGTATGTTTTATGTTTTCAAAGACAAACAAAATTCAACTTTGTAGACAAAAAGGAAACACACTTCATTAGATTAAAATTTTCAATTGTTCAACAATTTGCCCTTAGGCATTACAGGAATGAAAAATACTGGAAAGGAGATAAAACTATAAAAGGAAATATCCAAAGCTCATCAATGCTCCCATGGCCTCCTCTTTTCAGTGCTGATGTAGTTGTTCAGGACCCGTTCTTCCTCCAATTGCTTAGTCAGCCTCTGGATCTTCCGTTCCTGCTCGTTGAACTTCTCCCGATAGAAATCCCGTTCTTCCTTTAGCTGCGCCCAAGATCTCTTCATTGTGTCAAAATCAGTGGGTATCTGAGGAGGGAGGACAGTTGGAGGAACCCCATCTTCATCAGGAGATTCAAGAATGAGAGGTCTAACAGCTTCGTACGGCATACCTAACCTCTGAGCACGGACGCGGACCCATTTGCAATAGGGCTCCAATGGCAGAGAAGTCTTTGGTCCCAACTCATGTGGGTCGGCTTTGTGAATTCTGTCCCAAGCTCTAATGAATCCATGGCGTAGTTTGTCACTGTCTGCCTGAAATTCAAAATGGAAGTGAGGAACCAGCATTTCATGAGGCCCATCTCCTCTGGCTCTTCCAAACTGACGGAGAGCTAAGCATGGATTGTAAGAGATTCCTCCTTGGACACCAATCAACGGAACATTAGGGTATTCTCCGCAACGGTCAATAACAGCTACCTCATCCAAACCTCTGAGAGTCCAAGTGATATCCTTATCTGTGAGAGACATTAACCTCCGAGCCCAACCTTTTCCTTCTTCATTCTTCAGCACGAACTTAGGAAGGTGCGAAATAAACCATCTCACTAGCAAAGGAGCACAACACCACGGAGTTCCCCGTTTTCGAGCATTACGAGCATAGAGTTGTTGCAAGATATCACCCAAAAGAGTGGGTACAGGATTCCGAGACATGAAGATCCTTATGGCATGGATACTGATAAAGGTGTCAGGATTGGGAAACAATACCAGGCCATAGATCAAAAGATCCAGAATATCCTCGTACGCCTTGAAGTCCAAGTCATTCCAGAAATCATTAGCCTTGCCAACCAGAAATTTGACCAAAAATCCCTCAACTCCATTTCTAGTTTCCCAGTTAGCTAATGCCTCTTCTTTGGTCAAGGGGAGAATTGCAGCAACCTCTTCAGGCCTAGGAGTCTTTTCCACACCAGTGAATGGAGTTTGTTCCAAAACAGGGATCCCAAGCAGATAAGAGAATTCTTCCAGGGTAGGAACCAGCTGGAAGTCTTGAAAGGTGAAACAATGATACAGAGGGTCATAAAACTGGGTCAGAACACTTATCAGTTGTTGGTCCCATTTTGCAGTGACCAAGCCAAGGAGAGAACCATGTCTGTTGATGAAGGAAGAAGTGTTTGGAATCCTACCAACCAAATCCTTGAGTAAAGTTGGTGGTTGAACAAATTTGAGCCGGACAGTATTCCTACGCACGGGCATCATGATGTCCTACAAAACAGAGCAAAGATGAAACTCTTTTGTCTTTGAAATGGGTTAGTCCTTTATACAGGATGCATGCAATGGTATGATGGCATGATGCTATGATGAAGCACACCACAAGTATTCACATAGGCAAACATGATAAGGCACACAAGTCACACAAGACACCCTTAGGTTTCAGGCCAGCATGAATTTCAGGTATTACCCTCTTTTGGTTTTGTTGGTTAAAACCTGTCCTATCAAAAGTAACCGGGTTCTAGAGGATCTCAAATCATTGGCTACCCTCAATCGGACATAATTCCAGCATCGCAATCTTTTCTCGCAGCCAGAACCATCTCGAGAGTTTAGCCTCAATGAGTGTAGCATACTGCTACTGTCCTAATAGCCAAGTTGGTCAATTTAGGGTTCTAAGGTTGGTTGGTGTTTAATGATTCCTTAGAAGACCTATATTCTCCCCGTTGCAACACAAGGGATATAGGTACAGACTAAGATGCCACACCAACGTAGCCACTGCTTCACCCATGTCGGTCTACGCCGGACAGGTCCCTCACAGATTATGCTACCTAAAAAGGGTATTTCCCAGATCTGGGTTAGGATCTATGAAACTCCGATGCAAAGCCCACAAATATAAAAGCAAACAAAGCAAACAATTGAAAACAAAGGTGATCTAACCCTAAGGTTACTCCACTTTTAAGAAGTCCCCAGCAGAGTCGCCAGTTCTGTGATACGGTGGGAGAACTGACTATGGTTTTGCGTTTGTTTTCGCAAATGTTTCGGTTGAGCAAGAGTCGCCACCGACTTTTTATTTTATCCTAAGGAAAGGTTTAAAAAGCACAGCAAAAACCTTTGAGATTTTTCTTGGGTTCGGGGAGTAGATTATAGAAAGGGAAGGTATTAGCACCCTTTCTATCCATGGTTATCCATGGGCTCTTAGTTACTTGCTTAGATCACTTGCCTTTTGTTTTCAATTGTTTTAAATGGTGCTTGTGTGTGTGGGTTTGAAAATGTTTTGAAAAGAAGCCAATGTGGTGGCAACCTTTGTAATGATCCATGTGGGGATGTATACAAAGATGTATGTCTTTTGAAAAGGTTTTCATTTGTTTTTGAAAGTTGTTTTGAAAGTGTTGTGAGGTGTGTTTTAAAAAATAGGCAAGTGTTTTGTTTTTGCATGTTTGATTCAAGTAACTAAGAGTTTATCTACTCCTAAATTTCTCAAAGACTATTGCTATGTTTTAACCCTTTTCATAAGTTTGTTCCACCATTGTATTTGGTGGACAATCTCATGTTAGGATGTGAAAGGGACGGGCGCGGGTCATCGTTTGGACCATAATTGCAATGGTGCCAAGTATCTTTGGGCATTTTCTTTAAGGGACTTGATCATTTGTTTGGCAATATTTTGAAAAGTGTTATCGAGGGACTATGATCATTCAATTTGTTTGTTTTGCCCAAAGAGACCTAACATGCAATATGGCCCATTTTTGAAAGGCAACAAGTGGAGTACCCTAGGGGGTGCAAGTGTGATTTGTGTGTCCATTTTCATGCTTGTTTGTCTTGAGATTAGGTCATAACTATTTTGTCGTTTTTCGCATACAACTCCTAATTCTAACATGGCATAATTAGAAAGCAATAAAGTGCGGAAATAAATTTACTAAGCTATTACAAAACCAAATATGGGAAGGGGGTACAAATGTTCAAATGGGGATTTTGACAAGGAATTTAAACCTAAAACTATTACATCAATATTGAATATTTACAAGACAAATATTTTGCATAGATTAAATAAAATAAGACAAATATGCAAGAATGCAAAAAGAATTTTTATATGTATGAAAAAAAAGAATTATTTATGTAAAAATAAAAAGAAAATAAAAAGATATTATTTTTTGGAGTATTTTCATATTTAGGGTAAAACCCTAATTCTATTAAATAAAATGTGTTATTATTTAATTTAATACAAGTATTTATTTATTATGTACAAAAATAAAATAAAGTGAAGTATTTGTCAAAAATGTATTTTTATATTAAATATTAATAATAATAATAATAAAAAAAAACAAAAAGTGTATATATTTTGTATTTACCCTAAATATATTAATAAATATATGTATATATGTATTATTTTAAATATGTGTTATATATATAAATAATAATAATTTTTAATATTTGTAAAAAAGGTATTTTTTTATGTAAAATATTTTCAGAAGGTATAATAAAATAAAAATGAAAATAAAAGTATTTTTACATATTTCTCAATGTTTTAATGAAATGTATATATTCATTTATTTATGTATTAATCAAAAGAAAATCACATAAATACCTAATAAATTAAAAAAATGGTGAGAAAAAAGATTTTTATATTTTTAATAACATGAGAAAAAATAAATGAATCAATCAAAAAAAGAAAAAGTCAGAAATCATTAAAAATAAGCCAAATGGGCCTAGGGGGTGTGAAAGCAAAAGAGTGGTGCAAATAAGAAAAGTATTCCAGGCCCAGCCCAAAAGACCTGTCTTCTTCAACCTCCAGCAAACAATGTTCAAAAAAACGCGCGTTTGGTTCCATCATTCAAACATCCTGATTCTTTGATCTTTTGCACAAACTTCCAACACAAAAAATGTTAAGCATGAAACCACGATTCCAAATATATAAAGAACATCTCCTAACTCTCAAAAATGAGAGAGAATTTTAACAATCCCAAATCCTGACCTAAATTTTCTACCATTTTCAGACCTTAAATTCTCACAGCTCAGGCAAAAGAAATGAAAAGTAAAAGAATGTACATGTTCAGTGGCATGAGTAGAGCATTGTTTATTCACAAACTTAAAGCTAATGATGCCTAATAAGAGAGATGCGAATTCAAAAACTTACCTGTTCAGTTGAAGTTCTATCTGGAAATGTAGGAACTTTCAGTGCAAGGTGATGATTGGAAAAGCTTCCTTGAGGTCCAGGGATGCTATTCCAATGTTTACTTTGTCTTGAAAGCTTCTGAATCGAGCTAGAGAACTTCACCTGCAAGTCAGAAATGTGAAAATGGTGGAACCAGTTAGAGGGATTACAGGTCGTGTTTTTGCTTTTGGTTAGCTTGCATAGATGGTATGGAAGGTGTGTGAACTGGTTTGGGCAAGAAAGCTTGAGAGAAATGAAAGATAGCACTCAAACTGCAGGCCTTGCCCTGTTTTTGCAGTTTGAGAGTGATTATGGCAAGGGGAGTGTTTGAGAGGTGCTAGGGTCGTGCAAAAGCTTGGTTCTGATCTTTGGAATGTGTTTGATAAGTTTGTCTAAGTTTGCCTAAGCTGATATGAGAGTTGTGTGATGTTATGACACTTTTCTTCTTTCTTAAGCAACAAAAGCCAACTTGTGTTTCTAGGCATGTAGAGGACCCCCTAATGTGCTGCATAATCCCTCCTTGATCAGTGTGTTATGCTCATCATCTTGTGCCAATCAGATTTGCAATGTACTTGTTGGATTTTCAATTTGATATAAAGCTACCTTTTACAAAAATGGCTAATTTGCTTTATCTACTTTGGGATTAAACCTTTAGACAATGCTTGAACTCAAAGAACATGTTCTTGGCACAAAGAATATGCATTAAATTTATGAGTGTTTTATGGTTTAAGGACCTGTAATCTAGCTTAAGGCATGCTGAGTTCAAATTGTAAGGTTATGGACATGTAACTTGGTCATGAACAAAGTGAGTTTTTGCCATATTGTGAAATTCGATTCTCCCTAACCATGAGGTTGTTTGAGAAGTTCTTGGACATTTTGGAAAGCTTGGAATGTGTACTACAATCCATCTTTGAAGTGCAATTTGAAATTCCAAGTGGAAGTGTATGGAAAATGGCCTTGAAGTGGGGTAGAAAACCTTGTCAAAATAGGTCAAAAATTCACTAAGTTAAGAATGGTTTAGTGCCCTTATTCAAAAATTTGTAACTTGAGATACAAGCTTCAAATGAGAAAACTTTGTGAATAAAAGTTGTATATTATGCAACAATCTACAACTTTCATGTTTTGACTTTTGTTTGAATCCAAATGAATCTTGGTGAAAAAGTGGGGCAAAGTTGGGAAAAAATTAGGGTTTTCAATTGACTGGGAAATTCAACTGTCAATCTTTTGTACTTGGGATCTTTTGAGTTTGTTGAGCATGTCAAGATAATTCCATGGGGTCCTTGAGTCCATATGTGAGCTTGGCTTGCCATTGGCTAGGTCAAACAGTCAAAAATTGCCTTTGTGCAGTCAAAACCCTAAAAATGACCATTTTGCCCTTTTGATGATCTGATCAAATTTCTTGTGGATTTGTGATCCAAACTTGATCAAATGGTCCATGTGAGTTCATAATGTTGATGTGGGTCAATTTTCATGAGATTTGACTGTCAATTGGCCATAGTTGACTTTTTCCCCAATACAGCTGATTTTTAGGTCAACTGTCCAATTGACTGGGTAAAACTTGGAATCAGGACTTGAAACTTGGTATGGGTGAACTTGGGAGTCCAACATGAAGCATGAAAGTCATCTTAGGCATTTTAGGTCAAAACATCTTTGTGCAAACACAAACCCTAATTTGGGTCAACAGTGCAAGGAGAAGTCTTGAGCAGAGGAAACCCTAACTGGATCTTGATCTTCAAAGGTCTGGTGATGAGAAAAATGTTTGAGAAAATGGGAGGGCAAATTTTGGGGTACAACACAATGCTATGATGATTTTGATTCTGAGTATTTATGCTTCTGAGATGCTTTCACAATCTTCCTCTCTTTGGGCTTTGTTTCTTTTCAATGATGATAAATATCTGAGAATGCTTGGATTTGTTTGATTCTGACTTTTTCTCTCTTGAACTTGGTTGGTAATTTTTGGCTATTTTGGACTTGCTTGTGTTAGTTAGAGCAGGCTTAAGGTAGGATGAAACAGGTTGGAGGCAAGTTTTGTGTTATTTGTTTCTATGTGTATTCTGCCATCTTTTTTAACAGTGATCTTTGTTATATTTATTTATCTCTAGCCTGCCTGAAACTGTAAGCCTCTCTACTTCTCTCTCTTCCTCTCTCCACAGAAAAAAAAGCATATTATATTGCTTAGAGTGTACTTATTTTCTGAAAAAGTGCTTGGCCTGGAAAATGATGAATAAAAGTGTTTTGCTTGCATTTTGTCTTTCCTCTGCATATTGTACTTTCTTCTCTTTCTTTGATGACAGCTTGATATCTTTTGATATCTTTTGATATCTTCTTGACATTTTGGTAGCTTCTTTGGACAGTTTATTTGGACAGTTTATTTGGACAGTTTGGTTTGCCTTTTCAAGTAGCTTGTTTGTTCAATTTGAACTTTGCAACTTGTTTGTTTCAGTTTGAACTTTGCAACTTGTTTTGGCATATTCAGTAGCTTGTCCCTTTTCATGTAGCTTTGTGCATTTTGTTTAATATGCTTGCAAACATATTTTCTTTCCCTCTTTGTGAACCAAGAGTCTTCTTGCGATTTGCAGAGAGGGCGATCAAACTGATTCCGGCCAACACTTTTAATGATGAGTTTTAATTATCTGTCTGCCTTTTTAATTCATCTGTGTTGACTTCTTTCTTCTCTTTTTGCAGGTAAATATCAGTTGGGTAATGGAGAGCATCAGTAGAAGATGAAGACTTAGGATAGATTTATTTTCTCTTTCAATTGTTTGTAATAAGCATTATTATAAATACTGTAAATAAATTTACTGTATTCAAATAACACTTGTAACAATAATTAAAAGTGAATAAAAATCTTTTGTCAGTTAATCTCTTTTAATTCACTGTCTATTTAATTATTTAAGTTTCTTGAATTAAAATAACTGGAAATAAATCCCAATTATTCTAACTTAGATAAAATAAATAATTAATAAATACCATAGTCTTGCAACTTCGCATTAATCAATAATAAACCTGGCGTCCCAATTAACCATATGTATTGCACAGTCAATCAAAACAAATGTCCATACGCCTTTCATTTCACTGATCAAACTTAAACTTCAAACTTTCAATCAGAAGCCTCAACACATGTCCCAGAGTCAATTGAAAAGAACTACAGAATCAATTCCTTCTGAGAATGCGCGTGCAAACCCTAATTCTTGATTTATTGTCAAAGAAACGTCCGCCTGATCAAACCCTGAGCCAAACTCAACCAAACCCTAACAATCTGCTTGAACTGATTCAAAATCAATGGAAACCCTAATTTTGTCTGACTGATGAGAAAAGTCTGTTTGACCGATTCTTAAACCAATCTGAAAAATCAGGAAAAGCCCGAAGCTGTGATTTCTTGTGGAAAAGAGAGGGTAAATTTTGGGGTACAACAATCACTAATAAGATGAAAGCTTGTGGAGAAACACTTTCTGAATAGGAAATCATAGAGAAGATTCTAAGGTCGCTTACTCCTCAGTTTGATTACATTGTTGTTTCTATTGAACATTCCAAAAATCTGGAAACCATGAGAATAAAAGAGTTGCAAAGCAGTTTAGAAGCGCAAGAGTTGCGTCTGACTGAAAGAACTTCTAGGAGAGAAGTTAAGCAAGCTCTGAAGACTTCTTTTGTCAAGAAGGACCAGAAGCAGAATAGACGTGGTGATAAATTCCAGAGGTCAGAAACCTCAACTTCTGATGAAAATAAATATCATAAGGGAAAGGAAAGGTATGACAAGAAGAAGGTTCAATGTTACTGTTGTAAATAGTTTGGCCATTTTTCCAGAGATTGTAGAAATACAGGAAGGAAATCAGAAGAAGTAAATATAGTCAGAGGAGATTCTGATGATGAACCTGTGCTACTTATGGCTTCTAATTCTGATGGAAAGTGTTCAGAAGATTGGTGGTATATGGACACTGGCTGTTCAAACCACTTGACTGGGAACAAACAATGGCTGATAGACTTTGACTCCAGAAGGAGAACAAACATCAGATGTGCTGATGATAAGTATCTTAATGCAGAAGGTATGGGAAATGTCAGATTCAGAGTGAAGAATGGAAAAAACATTCTGATCAAAGATGTTTGGTATGTTCCTAGAATTAAAAGCAATCTGATGAGTATGGGTCAGCTCATTGAGAAAGGTTTCTCAGTTGTTAAGAAGGACAACCTTTTGACGTTATATGATTCTAATCAGAAGTTGATTATGAATTCTAAGCAGGCAAGCAACAGAACATTCAAGGTGAATGTAGAAACAGCCGAAGCAGAATGTCTTAGTGCAAAAGGCGCTGAAGGTGACAGTAAGTTGTGGCACAAGAGGTTGGGGCACTTGAATTATAGAAGCTTAGGGCATCTAAATTCTAAGAAGCTTGTACATGGTATTTCGAAGATTGTGAAGCCTGAGAAGTCATGTGAGATATGCATAAAAGACAAGCAACCCAGATTTCCATTTGCATCAGAAGTAGCCCCCAGAGCGAAGCATGCTTTGAGAGTAGTATATTTTGATGTGTGTGGACCATTTCCAGTACCTTCACTTGGAGGAAATAAATATTTTGTGTCTTTTATGGATGAGTTCACAAGAATGACATGGGTAACACTCATCAAGTTCAAACATGAAGTGTTTACTGAGTTCTAAAAGTTCAAGGTAAAGACTGAGAAGCAGAGTGGTCAGAAGTTGAAGATTCTGAGAACGGATGGTGGAGGTGAGTATAACTCTATAGAGTTCTAGAAGTTTTGTGAGGAGAATGGAATAGAACATAAGGTTACTGCTCCATATACTCCTCAGCCAATGCTCTTGATGAAAGAAGAAACGGAACTTTGCTTGATATGACCAGAAGTATGCTGAAAGTACCTCACATGTTATGGGGAGAAGTTGTTGCCACATCTGCATATGTTCTGAATAGGTGTCCAACAAAGAAGATAAAGGAAATTGTTCCTTTAGAAAAGTGGACTGGAGATAAGCAAAGTGTTAGCCATCTGAGGGTGTTTAGTTCTGTATGCTACAAACACGTTCCAGAAGCTAGAAGACGGAAAATGGATGATATAAGCAAAGTAATATTACTGGTGGGGTACCATAGTACAGGTGCCTATAATCTTTATTGTCCAGAAACTAACAAAGTTAAAATCAGCAGAGACGTTATTGTGAAAGAGTCAGAAACATGGGATTGGAACAAGTCGCAATCAGATTTTGGTGTAACTCCAACACCAGAGTTAGTTTCTGAAGATTCTTCAGAAAGTTCTGAAGACGAGTCAGAGTTAGAAGATGAATCTGATTCTAAAGACTCTGAAGATGAGTCAGAATCTCAGGGAGATTCTGATAGTGGATCTGATTCTGATCCAGATTCTGATGATGATCCAGAATCTGGTGGTGATTATATTTCTGGAAGGGAAAACTTTGAAGACATAGGGTCTGGAGGACAAGCTTCCAGAAGTAGCTCTGAAGGTGGTAACTCTGAAGGAAGTAGTTTTGGCAAGGTCCAGAAGCTAGAACTGTTCCAAGTTCTAGAGAAGCTTCAGAACAAGCTCAGAGGCCACAGAAAATCAGACAAATACCAAGTAGGTTTACAGATTTTGACATGTTGCATAACACTAAAGTAGATTCTGAAGGAGAAGTTGTTCAGTGTGCCATGTTAGTAGATTCTGAACCAGAGGGTATTTAATAAGCTCTCAAGAAGAAAGTATGGTTGAATACCATGAAGGAAGAACTTGAGTCTATTGAAAGAAATAAAACTTGGAAGTTGACAAAGCTTCCAGAAAAGAAGAAAGCCATCAGCGTCAGATGGATTTTCAAGGTGAAGCTTAAGCCAGATGGATCAATTGGAAAACACAAAGCAAGACTAGTGGCTAGAGGTTTTCATCAGAAACCTGGGCTAGATTACTTTGAGGTGTTTGAGCCTTTAGCTAGACATGAAACAATTAGACTGGTGATTGCTTTAGCTGCAAACATAAATTGGCCTTTAATACATCTGGATGTGAAGTATGCATTTCTGAATCATCCATTACAAGAAGAGGTATATGTGTCACAACCTCCTGGATTTATGAAAAAGAATCAGGAAGGGATGGTATACAAGTTACATAAAGCCTTGTATGGACTGAAACAAGCGCCCAGAGCTTGGAATCTGAAAATTTATTCATCTTTTAAGAGGCAGAAGTTTCAGAAATGTGAGATGGAATATGGCGTGTATGGGCATCATTCTGGTGGCAATATAATTCCGGTGTGTCTATATGTTGATGACATATTGCTAACAGGAAGTTATCCAGAAGATATAATCAAGTTCAAAGAAGTTCTGATGAATTAGTTTGAGATGACAAATCTGGGAAATATGGTATATTTTCTAGGAATGGAGATTTTCTACTAAAAGAAGGCTATTATTCTACATCAGCTGAAGTATGAACTTGAACTTCTGAAGAGATCTAAGCTGCAAAATTGTAAAGTTGTTGTGACACCATCAGAAACCAATCATAAATTAGATTTTGATTCTGATGGTGATTTTGTGGATGCTACGACCTTCAAACAGTTGGTTGGTTCTCTTAGGTACTTGTGCAATACAAAACCTAACATTTGCTATGCAGTTGGAATGGTTAGCAGTTTCATGAGTAAACCAAAGTGGTCTCATTACCAAGCTGCTGTCAGAATTCTGAGATATATCAAGCGAACTCAGAAATATGGAGTGATATTTCCTTCTGGAAGAAAGATAGAACCAGAATTAGTGAATTATTCTGATTCCAACTGGTGTGGAGATAGAGTTGACAGAAGAAGTACTTCTAGATACTTGTTCAAGTTTCTGGGAGGTCCAATTTCTTGGAGTTCTAAGAAACGCATGTTGTGGCTCTGTCAACGTGTGAAGCTGAGTATATTGCAAGTGTTGTAGCTGCATGTCAAGCTGTTTGGCTTCTGAATCTTTTGGAGGATTTGAAGATTGAGATAGAGAAACCTATGAAGTTGTTGATTGATAACAAGTATGCAATCAATTTTGCCAAGAATCTAATGTTGCATGGAAGAAGCAAGCACATTGAGACGAAGTATCACTTTCTGAGAAGTCAAGTGCAGAAAGGAGTGTTAGAAGTTCTGCATTGTAGCACCTAGAAACAGTTGGCAGATGTTCTGACCAAGGCAATCAAAACAGACCAATTTCTTCATTTGAGGAATGAAATTGGTGTTGTTAGTTTCTGATAGATACTAAATTAAGGGATGGTATTAAAGGGTAATTTAGTATTTGCTATATTTGGAATATTCTCTCTTAGGGCCTATGTGGCATTCTTATATTTGCTATCTTTGTGTATAAATAGGTGTTGTACCCCAAAATTTTCCCTCTCATTTTATCAAGATTTTCCCCCACAGGACTCTTTGGACTCCAGACAGGATTAGGGTTTGCCTAGCTCAAGATATTTCCTTGCACTGTTGACTTGAAATTAGGGTTTGAGTTTGCACAGGGATTTTTGGATTTCCAATGCCTCATGTGACTTTCATACTTCATGTTGGATCTCTAAGGTTGCCCATACCAAGTTTCAATCCTTGAATCAAATTTTGGCCCAGTCAATTGGACAGTTGACCTAGAAATCAGTTGTATTGGGGAAAAAGTCAATTGTGGCCAATTTACAGTCAAACCTCATAATTTTTTATCCAAATCAACATTATAAACTCATATGAACCCTTTGATCAAGTTTGGACCACAACTCTCCAAGTTATGATTTTGTGAATAAGGGTCCATGAAACTTTTAACTTAGTGAAATTTTGCCCTAGTTTAGGCAGGATTTTGACCTATCTTCATGGCAATTTTTCACATAGTTCCAAGTGGAATCTCAAAATGCATTTCAAAGATGGATTGTATAGAATGTTACAAGCTTTCCAAAATGTCCAAGAACTCTCCAATATCATTTGTGGTTAGGGAGAATCGAAAGTTTGAAAATGGCTATTTCTCACTTTTGTCCATGGCATTTTTCATGTTGATACAAGTTGCAAATCAGTTTGGATCATGCTTGTACTTGGTTTACAGGCCTAAAACCTTTCCACACTCATAAATTAAATTCAAACACATTGGATTAGGGCATTGTTCTGATCTATGAAACATTACACAAAGGTTTAATCTATTTTTGGCAAAAAGATAACAATTTCATTTACATAAAGCACACTTTATGCAATTTTGTTTGTCTTGAGAATTGAACTTAATCTTTTGCAGAAAACCACATCCAAAAATATCAGAAAAGGTTTACCAACTATGTGAAGGCCTGGAGCTAGCCTGTACAGGCCTTGCCTTTGTCACTTCCCACCTTTTCTTCAAAAACAAGTAATTGTGCAAAAGGTCCATAACTTTGTAATCTGATAAGAGCAAGTCCAAGTCTCATTTCAAACAAGTTCAACACATTATCTCAAGCCAGAAACACGAGCTAACAAGTTCTCAAATCCTCCAAAAACCAAAACACAAGTTCTTGCAAAAACAGGGCAAGTTCTGCAAATCACATGCCATCTTCACTTTACCCCGTGCCTTTTGTCCCAAACCACTTCAAACACTTTCTAAACAATACACCTAAGCTATCCCAGCCATTCTCAAGAAATTGTAACTTCATTTTCAAGCTTCACCATTTTCAAATTCTGAGTTTGCAGGTTGAGTTCTATAGAGAGATTCAAGCCATTTCAAAGCAAGCTGAGCATTAGGAAAGATCAAGGGAACATCAAGCAAGCTCAAAAGAACCTCAGGGCTCACTGAAAGTTGCTGCATTTCCATACTCGAGCTTGACTGAAACAGGTAAATTTCAAACTTCTATCTCTCTATTTAGGAATCATTAGGCTTAGGTTTGTGAAGCAAAAATGTAGTCCTCATTGTCCTTGAGCTGTACATATGCATAGAATTCATTTATGTTAATTGAGCTAGGAGTATTTGATAGTTGAACTTTCTTAAAAAACTAGGTCAAGATTTAGGGCCAATGAAATTCTCTCTGGTCTTTGAGAGTTAGATCAAGTTTTTTACATGGTTAGAATCGTGTGATCAAGAGCTATAACTTTCATGTTGCGAGTTTTTATTTTTGAGCACGTATGCAGGAGTTCCAGATTTGAACATGGCGCGCGCGTTTCTTTGTCTCAAGGTCAAGGACGAAGGCAACTTGGGTTGGGCCTGCCTTGCTTTTGACACCCCCCATCCTGCTTTTTGCACCCCCTTGGCCCTTTTCTTTATTTTTGCATATTTTCCATTTCCATTTTTATTTTTTGACTTTTATTATTGTTTCTAAATATTAAAAATTACCAAAATTATTTTCTTAATTTTTACATTTTTATTTTATTATTTTTATTATTTTTTGGGCATAAAAATAGTTTACTAACAATAATATACTTTTATTTTCTTAAATAAATTTGTAAATAATTATAAAAATATTATACATTTTATTTTTATTATATTATACACTTAAAATATTATTTTCTCACAAATATTATTTTTAAACATTTTTTACATATATTTTTATTTATTTCCTTTTTACATAAATGAATAAATAAGTAATATAATGTATTTTCTTTTAAAACTAAAAATTAGGGTTTCCACCCTTTCCAAAAATAATCATTAATATTTTTCTTATTTTTGAGACTTTAAATAATTTATTTTACATACATAAAATAAATACCAAAACATTTTTGCATATTTATATTTAATTGCATATTTAAATATTGTCCATTTATTTATTTGCAAATTAAATTCAATATGGTTGTAATAGTTTTAGGGTTTTTATTTTGTGCAAATATCCCCCTATTCAAACTTGTATCCCCCTCCCCATAATAATGTTGTAATAGTCTTAGATTTACTTTTACGCATTTATTGCTTTTATATGCATGATAGTAAAATTAGGGTTTGTATGCAAAAGACCAAAATTAAAACAAATAGCATGACTAAACACAAGACAAAAATGCATGAAAAATGACAACACAATACACACAAGCACCCATAGGGTTTCATCCACTTGTTGCCTTAAAAATGGCCATGATATGCATGCTAAGTATCTTGGCAAAATTAATCAAAAATAAAATGATCATAGTCCCTCGATGACGCTATCTTGGTTGCCTATACAAAAATGATCTAGACCCTCAAAAACTTGCTAAGATACTTGGCACAATTGTTATCATGGTCATACGATGACCTGCGCCTGTCCCGTTTAACATCCAACGATAGGATTGTTTACCAAATGCAATGGTAAAACAACAATATCAAAGGAATAAAAATGTGTAGGAAAGATCTTTGAGTAGGGTAGATAACTCCTAGTTACTTGATCATTTGCAAACCATCCTTGCTAAATTAAAAAAAAACACACAACACAATTTCAAAACATTTTCCCAAAACAAACTTTCAAACATTGAAACTTTTTTTCAAAAGACAAACACCTTTGTATACATTCAAACAAGAATCATTACAATGGTTGCCACAACGATGGCCTCTTTTAAAAATACTTTAAAAACCACACACAAAAGCACCATTTCAAACAATTGAAAAGCAAAAGCAAGTGATCTAAAACAAATAACTAAGAGCCCATGGAAAACCATGGATGAAAAGGGTGCTAGCACCTTCCCTTTTCATAATCTACCCCCCGAACCCAAAAACAATCTCAAAGGTCTTTCTTGTGCTTTTTTACCTTTCCTTTTGGATAAAATAAAAGTCGGTGGCGACTCTTGCTAAACCGAAACATTTGTGAACAAAAAACACAAAACCTCAAGTCAGTTCTCCCACCGCATCACAGAACTGGCGACTCTGCTGGGGAATGTTGGAAAAGTGGGGTTACCTTAGGGTTTTAGATCACCTTTACATGCTTATCTTGCTTGACTTGTATGCTTTACATTTGGTTCTATTGTTTGGGTTTGAAATCCTCTACCCGGACTTGGGAAACATTCATAGGTAAATAGCAATACATTGTGGAAACTGTGCAGGGTATACCGACATGGTTGAAGTAATAGCTATATTAGTGCCACATATTTGTGGGTACCGGTAGCCTTTGAGTTAATCAAAGAGAATACGGGGCCGCTGAGTGATGTCATGAAGCACTAATGGACTTTTAGAACCTTTACTTGACCAACTTGGCCTTTTTAGGGGTAGTGAGATGACCGACTTTGGTACAGTCCAAAGTTGGTAGATACTCGATACTACACTCATTGAGGGTTGTTTTCTTAGAATATTTCGGTCGCCAGTAAAGTGGCTAAACTGAAACAATGAACACAGAAAATAATTCAGTGATATTGAGCTCCTTAGAACCCGGTTACTATTTATAGGACAGGTTGAGCCAACTAAACTTCAAGAGGGTACTTACCTATGAAACCCCATGCAAGCCTGAAACTAGGAACTTGTGTGATTTGTTTGTACATATATACTTGTGCATAACATCATAACATCATGAAGCATCATATGAATCCACTAACCATTTCAAGGATTTGGATCTTCATCTTTGTTCCTGTTTTGTAGGTAATGGATTCACTTCGCAGGAAAATAATTCAAGTCAACCTTGTAAGAATTCCTCTTCAACTCAAGGAGCTAGCTTAAAGGATTCTTGAGAATTCTCCATTCACCCAGAGGCATGGTCGTCTTCTCAACTTAGTCAACACCAACACTGAGGAAGACATGGTGAAAGTTCTCTTCCAGTTCTTTGACCCCCTACACCACTGCTTCACATTTTCTGACTACCAGCTTGTGCCTACTTTGGAGGAATTTTCTCAACTCTTGAGGATTCCTATTCTCCATCAACTACCCTACAACGGTACGGAAAGAGATCCAAAGCCTGAAGATGTTGCTCAAGCCCTACACTTGCAACCATCTGATGTCAAAGGCCATTGGGAAACTAGGAGTGGTGTCAAGGGTTTCTTGGTAAAGTTTCTGTTTGAGAAGGCCCAAAGCTGTTGGAATTCATTGGACTTACAAGCTTTTGAGGAGATTGTAGCTCTTCTCATCTATGGGTTGGTCTTGTTCCCAAACCCTGACCAGCTTATAGATATCAGTGCTGTCAAAAATTTTATGGCTCACAACCTGGTGCCTACATTGTTTGGGGATATTCTCCACTCTTTTCACACTCGAACAATGAGGAAAAGAGGTGTTCTCATGTTATGTACCCCTCTAATGGCAAGATAGTTTATTTCTCATATTCCCCAATCAGTTTTGAAGAATGAGCAAGGTCTGAGGTGATCACAACGGTTGATGACTCTTACATATTCAGATATTCATTGGTGTTCTCGATCAAAAGAGAATGTTATCATCATTGACCGTTGTGGGGAATTCCCTAATGTCCGTCTACTTGGCATTAGGGGAGGCATTACCTACAACCCTTGTTTGGCTCTGAGACAGTTTGGGTATGCCTGAAGGGATGGCCCACATGACATGCTGATTCCAGACTTGGTTTTTGACTTCGACAACGATGATCGAGGACTTCGACAAAGATTCATCCGAGCTTGGAGGATGCCCAACAAGGTGGACAGTAAGACCTTGGGACACAAGAATTCCATCCCTCTTGAGCCTTAACTCAAGTGGGTACGAACCCGCGCCCAACGTCTTATGATGCCTTACCCTTACATTCTTCCTGTGATCAAAGAGCCTGTTATGTAAGGAGAGGTTCCATACACCCTCCTACATCCTAACATGCCAACATCACTTGAAGATTTGCAAAGGAGTTAGATACAGCTCAAGGGAGAACGCGACACTTTCGAAGCCCAATCCTACGCAAGTGAGAAGAAGGTTTTGGAACTTACTCGTCAACTTCACGAAGAGCAGACTCTCAACACCTACATTGCACCAGAGAGGATGCGCAACATCTTTTTACATTAGAATTTTGTATTATTTTGCCCATGGGGCATTGATGTACTAACAAATTCTATCTTATTAATATGACGTGTATTCTTTTTGTTTAAAACAAATTTGAATTTTTGAATCCTTGAATGCATTACATGAATACATCTCATTCATTATATGCATAAGCAGGTCTTCACACCAGGTTTCCTTATCTCTCTGTTGTTTATTTCAGCAAGATGGATATTGAGCAGACGGTTAAAGACTTACAAGCGCAGAATTCACAGTTTCAACAGCTACTTCTGACCTTGGCAAAGGGGAAAGAGGAGCTCAAAACCCTACTGGAAAAGGAAAAGGAGAAAAAGAAAAAGGAAAGAGTTGGTGTGGCTACTTTGGGAAGAAGATTTGAAGGTTAAGCTAGAAGGGTCCTAGATTTCCCCTCAACATCTGATGAAGGGGTTGGAAAAGGAAAGGGAGCTGCAGTGCAATCTGAGTCTGAGGAAGAAGAAGAAGAGGATGAAGACTATTCTGAACAGCAGTACCCTCCTGCAGACGACAAATACAAGAATCTGGAAGAGTGTCTGGAAGCTATGGAGGTACAGAGAGTGCCTAGGCTGGACTTTGAAGATCTAGGGCTGGTCTCTGGAATTGTGATTCCCCCTAAGTTTAAGGTGCCTATATTTGCTAAATACGATGGGGTGTCTTGCCCAAAGATGCACCTACGATCTTACGTCAGAAAAATCCAACCGCATTCTTCTGATAAAGACCTATGGGTTCATTTCTTCCAGAACAGTCTTTCAGGGGCGCAGTTGGATTGGTTCTACCAGTTAGAGAGGTCTGATGTGCATAATTGGGAGGATTTGGCGGCTGCCTTCTATAGACAATATCAATATAATGCGGATTTAGCACCAACCTGTACTGAATTACAGAGTATGGGCATGGTCTCAAATGAAGGTTTCAAAGAGTATACTCAGAAATGGAGAGACTTGGCAGGACGAGTACAACCACCTCTATCTGAGAGGGAGCTGGTAGATATGTTCTTGGGTACGCTGTCAAGCCCCTTTTTCAATCACCTGATTGGAAGTTCGTTTGCGGGGTTCACCGAGTTGATTCTAACTGGTGAGAGAGTTGAAGTCGACATAAAGAGCAGGAAAATTCAAAAGGATGCATCTGCTTCCACTACAATCAAGAAGACTTTTCCAGCAAAGAAAGAAGTCTCAGTTGTCTACTCCCAAAGAAGTCAAGGAAGAGTTGAGCTCCGGCCAGCGGTAGGGGCTGTAATGATCCAGAAGTTTGCAGCTGATCAGCCTAGAAACAATCAACCCAGAACCAACCAAACAATGGTGGAAAGGCCTGCATGGCAATTCACCCAGATAAATATGACTCCCGCTCAGGTTTTACCCCATATTTTGAAGTTAAACCTTTCAAGTTTGAAAGAGGCACCGAAGAATCCGAATACACCTTCTCCTTACTACCATGCAAATGCCAAGTGTGCTTATCATTCCGACAGCCTGGGGCACGACACCAACAATTGTTGGGCCCTCAAAAATAAGATTCAGGATTTGATAGATGCTAAAGAAGTTGAATTCGACGCCCCTGAAAAGCCTAATGTAATCTTTGCTCCGATGCCAAAGCATGGCCACAATTCCCATGCTGTTAAAGAGGATCTATTTGTTGCTACTGTTGATGATCTGATGACTCTGCTACCGATAATCAAGTTGAATCTGTTGAAGGCTGGCATTTTCCCAGGCTGTGAAGAAGATTGCTGCCTTTGTTCGTCCTTACCAACCGACTTCCCGTTGTTGAAGTTAGGCATCCAGCGCCTAATGGATAACCAAGAGATCCTTTTTGAAAAGACTCATGTTACACCGACTCCTGTCAATGATGTTTCAGTAATTACCATATCCTCCAATATTTCCAAGGTTTCCAAAAGACCTGTTAAGATTACATCCGATCCAAAGATTGTACCTTTGAAGATAACCATGTCGGGGCCTGTCCCGTACAAGTCCAACAAATCAATATCGTGGAACTACGGAGGAGAGATATTTTACCATGGTATTAAACAAATTGAATCAACTGAAGAGAGTTCTGATGAAGAGACTTTCGACATTGGAAACATTGTTGGAACGAGTAAAGTCACCCGCAGTGGAAGAATTTTCTCTCCGGAGATTGTGCCTCCAAAGGCAATCTTCAGACCCTCGGCTGCTCCTAAGGTTACCCCTGCACCAGTCAACATATCTGCGAGAACTCCAATTATCGAAGAAGTTGTGACTCCTGTGGTTGTCCCCTCTGCTACTGCTGATGATAGAGGGAAAGGGATCCAAGAAGATCCCATCAGGACGAGGGCTCAGACGTTGATCATCCCTGAGACCTCTCAAAAAGAAATGGAAGAGATTTTTAAAATAATCAAGAAAAGCGATTATAATATTGTGGAGCAACTGGGGAAAACCCCCTCAAAGATCTCCATGTTGGCCTTGCTGCTTTGTTCGGAAGCTCATGCTAAAGCTTTGATCAGATTCTTGAAGACGGCCCATGTGTCTCAGCAAACCTCCGCGGATCAGTTCCAGGAATGTGTAGCTAGCCTAACAGCTGACAATGGTCTAGGATTCTCCGATGCCGATTTAACATCAAAAGGGAGAAAACATAATGACGCTTTACATGTTTCGGTGGAATGCAGAGGGACTACTCTAGCACACGTTCTGGTAGACATTGGTTCATCGCTGAACGTCTTGCCAAAGAAAGCCTTGGATAGGCTAGATTGTGAAGGTTTAACCTTGAAGCCCAGCAACATCATTGTCAGAGCCTTTGATAGTTCCAAAAGGATGGTCCACGGGGAGGTGGACATCCCGATTAAAGTGGGAACTGAAACCTTCAACTCCACATTTTATGTGATGGACATCCGTCTTTCCTATTCTTGCTTGTTGGGAAGACCCTGGATTCACCATGCTGGAGCCGTCACTTCAACTCTACATCAAATGCTCAAATACCTTGTCCAGGGGAAAATTATAAATGTTCATGGCGAAGAGGAATACGTGATAAGCCATCTAAATTCTTTCTGCTATGTAGAATTGGATGGTGAATTCATCGAAACCCCCTTTCAGCATTTTGAAGAGGTAGCTCAGGAGATTGCAGCAACCAAGATAGTGTCTTCTGCACCCATGATTACCAAACCTGTGCCTCAGATGTCGTCTCTCAAAGATGCAAAGGCTGTGATTGAAGAAGGAGGAAGCACAATCTGGGGGAAGCTTCCTGATTTTCCTTTCAAGACAGATAAATGCGGCTTAGGGTTCACTTCTTCTAGTCAAAAGGCTGTGCGTCGCTTCCGGACTAGAGGGCCACCAGTAAAGATCACCCATCATGGAGTCAATGCTTTGGAGGATGGTGAAGAAGAGAGCAACTTTGAAGACTGGATTTTCCCTACTGTTGACGGAGGACTGTGCAACTGGGAGGCAAAAGACTTTGTTCCCATTACTTTCATCAATCAGTAATTTATCTTTCAAACATTTCTATTGGTTTGTAATAATTCTCAGACAATTCATACACTTTTAGCCTTGTGCCTTACCCAAGGCACATAGGTCCATTTGTAAGGGTTTGATTTTTCATCTTCATATGCCATTTTAATGAATCATGGATGTTTTCACATATAAACTTTTGTGTTCATTTTCTTTTTTTTTGCATTTTATTTGTTTAAAGGTGGTTATCCCTTACACACACCCACACTTACAAATGCATGTACCCTTCCATTCCGGATTCCATGGGTAACAATTCCGCTATGGCCTTCAGTGACTCTAAAGATCTGGTCTACCATGCCGAATACGAAGGTGATGAAGACTGTGAAGTGCTTGGAGAATTGACTAGACTGCTACAACAGGAAGAAAGGGCTATTCTACCTCACGAGGAGTTGTTAGAGACAATCAACTTGGGAACTGAGGAAGACAGAAAAGAAGTTAGAGTGGGTGCCAACCTAGAGCCAAGTGTCAAAGAGCGTTTAATTCAGCTGTTGAATGAATATGTTGAGATCTTCGCCTGGTCCTACAAAGATATGTCGGGACTTGATACAGATATTGTGGTTCACCGTCTCCCTACAAGAGAAGACTGTCCACCAGTTAAACAGAAAGTTCGCCACATGAGGCCCGACATGTCTGAAAAGATCAAAGCTGAAGTTATGAAGCAGTTCAATGCTGGATTTCTTGCTGTTACTTCCTATCCACAATGGGTTTCTAACATTGTGCTCGTGCCTAAGAAGGACGGCAAAGTCAGAATGTGCATGGATTATAGAGACTTAAATAGGGCTAGCCCTAAAGATGACTTTCCACTTTCGCACATTGACATCTTGGTTGACAATACAGCTCAGCACAAGGTATTTTTTTTCATGGACGGATTTTCAGGGTACAACCAGATCAAAATGGCACCTGAAGACATGGAGAAAACTACTTTTGTTACACAATGGGGTACGTTCTGCTACAAAGTGATGCCATTCGGACTGAAGAATGTCGGGGCAACCTATCAACGCGCCATGGTATCCTTGTTTCATGATATGATACATCATGAGATAGAGGTCTACGTGGATGACATGATAGCCCGTTCACAAACAGAAGAAGAACACCTCGACCATTTGCAAAAGTTGTTTGTCAGGTTGAGGGAATACAAGCTCAGACTGAACCCTAACAAGTGCACTTTGGGAGTCAGGTCCGGTAAACTCTTGGGTTTCATTGTCAGCAACAAGGGCATCGAGGTTGATCCTGCCAAGGTCAAAGCTATACAAGAAATTCCTGCCCCTCGCACTGAGAAGGAGGTCAGAGGTTTCTTGGGACGCCTAAACTACATTTAAAGGTTCATTTCTCACCTAACATCTACCTGTGAGCCAATCTTCAAGCTGTTGAAGAAAGATCAGGTGGTTAAATGGAATGATGACTGTCAAGTTGCTTTCGATAGAATCAAGGAGTATTTTCTAGAACCTCCTATCTTGATGCCACCCGTCGAAGGAAGGCCGTTAATCATGTATCTGACCGTCCTAGAGAATTCAATGGGGTGCGTATTGGGCCAACATGACGAGTCTGGCCAAAAAGAGCATTCCATTTATTACCTTAGCAAAAAGTTTACCGACTGTGAGACCCGATACTCACTGCTCGAGAAAACTTTCTGCACTTTGGTATGGGCTGCTCGCCGGCTAAGGTAATACATGTTGACTCATACCACTTTGCTGATCTCTAAGATGGATCCGATCAAGTACATCTTTGAGAAGCCTGCTTTATCTGGAAGAATAGCTAGATGGTAGATGATCCTGACTGAATACGATATACAGTACACTACCCAAAAAGCTATAAAGGGGAGTGTGCTAGCCGATCATCTGGCCCATCAAGCTATCGAAGATTACCAATCGATGAGGTTCGACTTCCCCGACGAAGACATTATGACATTGGACAATGTTAAAGATTGCAGACCGTATGACGGACCTGAACAAGGATCCCGATGGACCCTGTACTTTGATGGTGCTTCCAACGCACTTGGCAACGGTATCGGTGCTGTACTTATCTCTCCAGAAGGTTGCCATACACCTTTCACAGCCAGACTCTGCTTCAGCTGCACCAACAACATGGCCGAGTATGAAGCTTATATCTTTGGTCTCAAAGCTGTTATAGACTTGGGAATCAAATCTTTGATTGTATTTGAGGACTCCGCTTTGGTTATCATTCAAATCAAAGGAGAATGGGATACTAAACATCCAAACCTCATCCCTTACAAAGAACATGTCCTGACATTGCTACCTCATTTCGAGCAGATTAACTTCGAGCACTTCCCGCGAGAAGAAAATCAGTTAGCGGATGCTCTAGCTACAATGTCCTCCATGTTTAAACTTAACTGGGATAATGAGGCTCCCCAAATCACCATTGAACGGATGGACGAACCTGCCCATTGTCACGAGATTAATACCGAAGAAGTAGTGGACCGACCTTGGTTTCACGAAGTCAAAAGGTATCTCAAGGCTCAAGAATACCCTGAAGGAGCTTCAGTCAATGACAAAAAGTTCTTAAGGAGATTCTCAGCTAAGTTCTTCTTGAGCAATGGTATTCTATACAAGCGCAATCATGATTGCATTCTGCTCCGTTGTGTGGACAAGGTTGAAGCTGAGCAGATCATGGCTGAATTGCACAATGGTACCTTTGGCACTCACTCTAGCGGACATACGATGGCTAAGAAGATTCTGCGGGCAGGCTACTATTGGTCTACCATGGAAGCTGACTGCTATCAACATTCCTGAACTTGTCGCAAATGCCAAATCTATGCGGATAAAGTACATATACCTCCAGTTCCTCTCAATGTCTTAACAGCTCCTTGGCCATTCATTATATGGGGAATCGATATGATTAGAGAGATCAAGCCTACAACATCAAATGGACACCGCTTTATTCTGGTGGCCATTGATTACTTTACCAAGTGGGTCGAAGCAGCTTCCTTCGCATCCGTCACAAAGAATGTTGTTGCCTGCTTCATCAAGCAGAACCTCATTTGCCGGTACGGTATCCCCGAAAGGATCATCACTGACAATGGTACAAACCTTAACAACACTATGATCACTGCCTTGTGCGAGCAGTTCCAGATTCAACATCACAATTCATCTCCCTACCGGCCAAAGATGAACGGTGTTGTCGAAGCTGCTAAAAAAAATATCAAGAAGATCATACAAAAGATAACAGTCACCTACAAGGACTGGCATGAGATGTTACCGTTTGCTCTGCACGGGTACCGTACCACGGCACACACTTCAACTAGGGCAACACCATATTCTTTGGTATATGGCATGAAAGATGTTTTGCCTATCGAGGTTCAGATTCCCTCCTTGAGAATCATGAAAGATGCTGGTTTGAATGAAGACGATTGGATTCAGACTCGGCTTGATCAACTTAACTTGATTGATGAAAAGTGACTTACTGCTGTTTGCCATGGTCAGGCGTATCAAAAACTTATGATCAAGGCTTTCAACAAGAAAGTCAGGCGCCAGATATATCAAGTCGGGGATCTTGTAATCAAGTGGATCATCTTGCCGCAAAGTGATCCCAGGGGCAAATGGACTCCTACCTACGAAGGACCATTTATGATCAAAAACATCTTTTATGGTGGGGAAATGATCTTAACAACCATGGACAGAGATTACCTGCCGCACCCTGCGAACGCAGACATAGTCAAAAGATACTACACGTAAATGACCCGACAAGTTGAAAACCTGAAAGGGCGACTTGGGCAAAAATAGGCATCCCGGTGAATCGAAAACCCGAAAGGGAGGTTCAGGCAAAAGTTAGGGATAAATAAAAAAAATCTGTACACCCGGCAAGTTGAAAACCCGAAAGGGAGACTTGGGCAAAAAAGGGTTTCCCGGTGGATCGAAAACCCGAAAGGGCGGTCCAGGAAAAATTTAGGGAATTAAAGCGTATGACTATGTCTCGTCGGATCACTTTAAGGATAATCTCTTCACCAGACAAACTCCTGGCTTCTGATCAATCCAATCATCTTCGGACGAAGCAACGAATGGACAAGATATCCAGAGTTACGAAGACTATAGCAGAATGGGAATCCCATGGAATTTTTTACATATAGCCATCTTTCTTTGTATAAATTTTTCTCATTTTTATGACAACATTCTCTTACTAGGATGTTTATCTCCTTTGTACAAAATACTTACACAAAGTTAATACAAAGATACTTCAAAGTGCAGAAAACTATTTGCCTTTCTTCTTTTTTACACTTATGTTTTATTTGAAAACGTCCAATGATTTATTAAATGAGCATATGCATTTGAATATAATCACTGTTTACAAATAAACAAAATGGGAAAGAATAATTACTGATAGGTTGAAAGGTATAGGAAAACGTCTTTAGGCTATTCCAAGAGAAATCCCCTGCAGTACATCGTCTAGATCCCCAGCGGAGCTAAAACCTTGAACTAGATATCCCCAACGGAGTTGCAATTTCAAATCCTTAATTCCCATCAGAGTTAAGTCATCAACAACTCTCAATTTCCCACCAGAGTTAAAACTTCAAACTCCCAATCCTCAGCAGAGCAAAAACTTTGAACTACAGACCCCCAGCGAAGATGAAATCTTCTTCCCTAGTCAAGTCAAATTTCCAACTATCAATCCCCAGCGGGAACCCTTCAGTTTTCCCCAAATTCCTCAGCAAGTTATCTTAAAGTCTGAAAATCAACCAGATAACAGTTAACTTCTGTCTTATCCCCAAACTAAGATGATTCCCCAGTAGATTGGCATACAACCCAAACTCCCGAACTTTTCCCAAACATGAATAAGCTTTTTCCCCAGAGAGTCTTGAACTTACTTTCCAGCAGGATAGCTACTCCCCAGCAGTATAGCTACTCCCCACAGAGTTTTTATTCCCCAACAGAATGAAGATTCTTATTCTTAACTTCTCCAGTGAAGTCCCCAAAGATTCAAATTCTCCTGGAAGATTGAAGATTCTCATTCTTGATTCCCCGGTGAAGTTGCCCGAGTCTTCATAACTCCCTAGCATGAATTTGTCAGAATTTTTAACCCCCTGCAGATCAAAGATTCTCATTCTCACTTCTCCAGTGAAGCCCCCAAGGGTTCAATTTCCCCAGGAGATCGAAGTTTCTCATTCTTAATTCTCCGCAGAAGCCATTCGAGCTTTCCTTATTCTCCAGCAGATCAAGGTTTTTCTTTTGTCTGATCCCCAGTAGAGATCGTCAGAGTTTTCCCTGTTCCCCAGCCGAGTAAGGATTCCCATGGTATAATCCCCAGCCATAGTCATCAAAGTTCTCGGGATTCCCCAAGAAGGTTTCTCAAGCAGGCTTGAAGGATCCCTATATCCCCAGGAAAGTCGTGAAGGATTCTCACATCCCCATGGAAGCTGTCAAAGTTTTGATAATCCCCGCGAGTTACCAAGGATTTTCTATCCCCAACAGTAGTCAGCAAGGATTTCTCATCCTCAGCAATCAAAGATTTTGAATCCCCGGCAACAGTCAAGGATTTTATTATCTCCAACTATCAAGGATTTATTTTCCTCAGCAAGACAGCAAATTAGCTTACATGCGCATACATTACATTCATATATCATAAACATTGACAAAGCACATTTTATTGCATCATACATGTCATGCAATATAACTTTGTGTTTCAGATAACATTTTACCCTTTTCAGGATAAGATTAAAAGCTATCTTTAACAAATATTCAAAGGTTTCAGATACAGTACAGATACACTCCATACATGGAAGTCATTCTTTTACTCATTCAAATCTCTTATTCAAATACAGTGTGGATACGCTCCAGACACGGAAGCCATTCTATTTCTCATTCAGAATTCAAAGTCAAGATACAATACAGATACGCACCAGACACGGATGCCATTATGTCACTCATTCAGACTTCAACAATCAGATACAGACTAGATACGCTCCAGACACAGAAGCCATTTTGTTTCTCATTCAGATTCAACTATCAATTTCAAAGTACAAATACACTCCAGACGCGAAAGTCATTCTGTCACTTATTTAGATCCCAGTTACAGTTCAGATACACTCCAGACACGGAAGTCATTCTACTACTCATACAGATCTCAAATTCAAGATACAGTCCAGATACGCTCTAGACACGGTTGCCATTCTGTTACTCATTCATACCTTTTCCCCAGCCCAGAGATGCTCCAGACAAGGATGTCATTCTGTCGCTTATTCAGATTTCAGATTCAGATACAATACAGATACACTCCAGACACGGCAGTCATTCTATTATTCATTCAAGAGTCAAATACAGTTACAGCTCGGATATGCTCCAGATGCGGACGCCATTCCCTCGCTCATACAGATTCAGTCTCCAGATACAGTTCAGATACGTTCCAAACACGGATACCATTCTGATACTCATTCTTTTGACTTACAACTTACAATTCAACAAACAGTCTTAGATGGCATCTTTAAGCCCATCTCCAATAAGATTCTATCACATCTCCAAATGGCATCTTTAAGCCCATTTCCTCAACTACATTTTGACAAGTGCAAATTTACGGGCACTCTAGTGTCCAATCATCTTTTACCTTCGAGTCACAAAAGGCAAAAATCGCCAATCTAACTCTTCAGGTTCAAGAAGATTGAACAGGGGCAGCTGTTGTACCCCAAAATTTTCCCTCTCATTTTATCAAGATTTTCCCCCACAAGACTCTTTGGACTCCAGACAGGATTAGGGTTTGCTCAGCTCAAGACATTTCCTTGCACTATTGACTTGAAATTAGGGTTTGAGTTTGCACAGGGATTTTTGGACTTCCAATGCCTCATGTGACTTTCATACTTCATGTTGGATCTCTAAGATTTCCCATACCAAGTTTCAAGCCTTGAACCAAATTTTTGCCCAGTCAATTGGACAGTTGACTTAGAAATTAGCTGTATTGGGGAAAAAGTCAATTGTGTCCAATTTACAGTCAAACCTCATAATTTTTTATCCACATCAACATTATAGACTCATATGAACCATTTGATCAAGTTTGGACCACAACTCCTCAAGAAATTTGATCAGATCTTCAAAAGGGCAAAATGGTCATTTTTAGGGTTTTGACTACAGAAGGGCAATTTCTGATTTTTAACCTAGCCAATGGCAAATTGGATTCAAGCATGGATTCAAGGACTCAATGGCACCATCTTGACATAATCACAAGGCTCAAAAGATCTCAAAAGCATTGGATTGACGGATGAATTTTCTAGTTAACTGATCAAAAATCAATTGTACACTGAAAAGTCAAACTTTGACTTTTTGGTCAAAATCAAGTGCCAAGGGTCATTTTTCATCAAGATGTGTCAAAACATGAAACTTGTTCACCAAGAAACCTAATTTTGGAAATTAGGGTTTAAAATGGAAAATTTTCATAACTTAGAAATTTTCTAAGTTATGAAAATTTCTTATTTTTTCCCAAATTTGCCCAACTTTTTCACCATGATGCAATTGGATTCAAATAAAACTTCCAACATGAAAGTTGTAGTACTACACAAAATCTACAACTTTTAATCACAAATTTTTTCCAAAAGATGCTTAGATCTCAAGTTATAATTTTGTGAATAAGGATCCATGAAACTTTTAACTTAGTGAAATTTTGCCCTAGTTTAGGCAGGATTTTGACCTATCTTCATGGAAATTTTTCACATAGTTCCAAGTGGAATCTCAAAATTCATTTCAAATATGAATTGTATAGAATGTTACAAGCTTTCCAAAATGTCCAAGAACTCTCCAAGATCATTTGTGGTTAGGGAGAATCGAAAGTTTGAAAATGGCCATTTCTCACTTTTGTCCATGGCATTTTTCATGTTGATACAAGTTGCAAATTAGTTTGGATCATGCTTGTACTTGGTTTACAGGCCTTAAACCTTTCCACACTCATAAATTAAATGCAAACACATTGGATTAGGGCATTATTCTGATCTATGAAACATTACACAAAGGTTTAATCCATTTTTGGCATTAAGATAACAATCTCATTTACATAAAGCACACTTTATGCAATTTTGTTTGTCTTGAGCATTGAACTTAATCTTTTGTAGCAAACCACATCCATAAAGATCAGAAAAGGTTTACCAACTATGTGCAGACATGGAGCTAGCCTGTACAGGCCTTGCCTTTGTCACTTCCCACCTTTTCTTCAAAAACAAGCAATTGCGCAAAAGGTCCATAACTTTGTAATCTGATAAGAGCAAGTCCAAGTCTCATTTCAAACAAGTTCAACACATTATCTAAAGCCAGAAACACGAGTTAACAAGTTCTCAAATCCTCCAAAACACCAAAACATAAGTTCTTGCAAAAACAGGGCAAGTTCTGCAAATCACAAGCCATCTTCACTTTGCCTCGTGTGTTTTGTCCCAAACCACTTCAAACACTTTCTAAACAATACACCTAAGCTATCCTAGCCATTCTCAAGCAACTGTAATTTCATTTTCAAGCTTCACCATTTTCAAATTCTGAGTTTGCAGGTTGAGTTCTATGGAGAGATTCAAGCCATTTCAAAGCAAGCTGAGCATTGGGAAAGATCAAGGGAACATCAAGCAAGCTCAAAAGAACCTCAGGCCTCACTGAAAGTTGCTGCATTGCCATACTCGAGCTTGACTGAAACAGGTAAATTTCAAATTTCTATCTCTCTATTTAGGAATCATTAGGTTTAAGTTTGGGAAGCAAAAATGTAGTCCTCATTGTCCTTGAGTTGTACATATGCATAGAATTCATTTATGTTAACTGAGCTAGGAGTATTTGATAGTTGAACTTTCTGAAAAAACTAGGTCAAGATTTAGGGCCAATGAAATTCTCTCTGGTCTTTGAGAGTTAGATCAAGTTTTTTACATGGTTAGAATCGTGTGATCAAGAGCTATAACTTTCATGTTGCAAGTTTTTGTTTTTGAGCACGTATGCAGGAGTTCCAGATTTGAACATGGCGCACGCGTTTCTTTGTCTCAAGGTCAGGGACGAAGGCAACTTGGGTTGGGCCTGGCCTGCCTTGCTTTTGACACCCCCATCCTGCTTTTTGCACCCCCTTGGCCATTTTCTTTATTTTTGCATATTTTCCATTTCCATTTTTATTTTCTGACTTTTATTATTGTTTCTAAATATTAAAAATTACCAAAAATATTTTCTTAATTTTAACATTTTTATTTTATTATTTTTATTATTTTTTGGGCATAAAAATAGCTTACTAACAATAATATACTTTTATTTTCTTAAATAAATTTGTAAATAATTATAAAAATATTATACATTTTATTTTTATTATATTATACACTTAAAATATTGTTTTCTAACAAATATTATTTTTTAACATTTTTTTATATATATTTTTATTTATTTCCTTTGTACATAAATGAATAAATAAATAATATAATGTATTTTCTTTTAAAACCAAAAATTAGGGTTTCCACCCTTTCCAAAAATAATCATTAATATTTTTCTTATTTTTGAGACTTCAAATAATTTATTTTACATACATAAAATAAATACCAAAACATTTTTGCATATTTATATTTAATTGCATATTTAAATATTGTCCATTTATTTATTTGCAAATTAAATTCAATATGGTTGTAATAGTTTTAGGATTTTTATTTTGTGCAAATATCCCCCTATTCAAACTTGTATCCCCCTCCCCATAATAATGTTGTAATAGTCTTAGATTTACTTTTACGCATTTATTGCTTTTATATGCATGATAGTAAAACTAGGGTTTGTATGCAAAAGACCAAAATCAAAACAAATAGCATGACTAAACACAAGACAAAAATGCATGAAAAATGATAACACAATGCACACAAGCACCCCTAGGGTTTCATCCACTTGTTGCCTTAAAAATGGCCATGATATGCATGCTAAGTATCTTGGCAAAATCAATCAAAAACAAAAAGATCATAGTCCCTCGATGACGCTATCTTGGTTTCCTATACAAAAATGATCTAGAACCTCAAAAACATACTAAGATACTTGGCACAATTGTTATCATGGTCACACGATGACCCGCGCCTGTCCCGTTTAACATCCAAAGATAGGGTTGTTTACCAAATGCAATGGTAAAACAACAATATCAAAGGAATAAAAATGTGTAGGAAAGATCTTTGAGTAGGGTAGATAACTCCTAGTTACTTGATCATTTGCAAACCATCCTTGCTAAATTCAAAAAAACACACAACACAATTTCAAAACATTTTCCCAAAACAAACTTTCAAACATTGAAACTTTTTTTAAAAGACAAACACCTTTGTATACATTCAAACAAGAATCATTACAATGGTTGCCACAACGATGGCCTCTTTTCAAAATACTTTCAAAACCACACACAAAAGCACCATTTCAAACAATTGAAAAGCAAAAGCAAGTGATCTAAAACAAGTAACTAAGAGCCCATGGAAAACCATGGATGAAAAGGGTGCTAGCACCTTCCCTTTTCATAATCTACCCCCCGAACCCAAAAACAATCTCAAAGGTCTTTCCTGTGCTTTTTTACCTTTCCTTTTGGATAAAATAAAAGTCGGTGGTGACTCTTGCTAAACCGAAACATTTGCGAACAAAAAATACAAAACCTCAAGTCAGTTCTCCCACCGCATCACAATAGGTGTACTAGTTTTCATTAATTAATTCAATCCCTTTTCAATCATTTATAGCAGCTTTTTATCATTTATCATTTTCTCTCTTCTTCCTCAATTTCATCATCTTACACCAACAATTATAAGATTTAAGTGTTAGCAGAAAAATATGATAATGGTAGGGAGAAAAAATAATAGTGTGAATAATTATAAGATTTAAGTGTTAGATTTAGAAAAGTATAGAAAAGGAATTTGAGAATTGTATGAATGTAATAATTTAATAATAATAGGATTATTATTATTATTATTATTATTATTATTATTATTATTATTATTATTATTATTATTATTATTATTATTATAACACATAGGAAATTAGGGTTAGAAATAATATTGAATATTCTAAGATAATGCCACATAGACAATTAGAGTTAGGGAAAGTGACACGTAGATAATTCGGATTAGGGTTGTGATCAAGGTTGTTATCATGACAACCTTGAATTTAGATTAAGTAGATAACTTACTCTTGAAATAATAATATTCATCCTCATATATATAAATATGTTGGTTTATATATGCATATATATTAGAAAAAAGACTAAATAGGCTGAACATTCACCAAGAACTATAAAAATCCTTTTTTTGCCAAGAACCTTGAGAGAATCAAAGTGTGTGTTAGTCGTTCACCAACACTTATCTCTTTGTCGATACCTTATAATTACCTCATAGAATGTGTACCTTGTAAGAATTAGTTGTGTGTTGTGTGATTCTTCAAATATTATTTATCATCTTCAACCTTTATCAAGAACCATTATTTTAGATCTCCAACTCTAAAGATTGAGTGTGAAAGGTAGACAAAAGGTACATTATGGAATCTAATGTTTTTCATTGAAGTTATGTATTATGTACCAGGTGGAATTATTTATTGGGCATAGATTTTGGTGGGTGTTGTTCATCAAGAGAGAAAAGTTTCTCTATACTCTATTGAAGACTTTGGTGAAACCATGTGAAGGTTATCTCCGAATAAAGTAGGGAGTCATCCAATTATTCTAAGCTAATGAAAATCGCTCTGACAAGTCTTCATTAGATCCGAGGAAAGGATGTTGTATAAATGGAGTTTAGCGCATGTTATTGTGGATAACAATATTATGGGATAAAGATCATTGAGGATCTCGAATGTAGTAGTTGGGTATCTGCATCAACGGAAGGAATTATCACTTGAGTTATATTTAGGCTAATGTAGTGTGACTATTAGCGTTCGAATTGATGATAGTTCGTTGTATCAAAATACTTGTACTTTAACTTTTGAAATAGTGGAATATATGATTATTTATCAATGGTTTTAAACCATTGAAGACTGAAGTAGTTGTCTGCAAGGATGATAGCACCGAACCAATATATATATATATATATATATATATATATATATATATATATATATATATATATATATATATATATATATATATATATATATATATATATATATATATATATATATATATATATATCTGTGTACTCTCTTTATTCCCTATCTCTCTTTAATTTTCTGCATTCATCACGAAATTGGTGCATTATAGCATCATTTGTATGTCATTTAGATTAGATCATGCTTATAGCGGTTTATTGTGTAAGCATAGGTCTTGTTGTACCCCAAAATTTTCCCTCCTATTTTCGCACAAGACATACTCCTACAGGTTCTCAATTTCTCAAGGATTGACCAGACAATTCTCCTCCTAAGGTAATGAACCCCCAACTAGGGTTTCAATTTTCACCAAGATGGTTGAGATCCCAATGTCTCAAATTCTTTCCATGGTCCTAATATGTATTCAAGATCATCCATGCCAAGTTTCATGCCTTGCTCAATAAGCTTGCTCAGTCAATTGCTAAAGTATTGGAAAATCAATTATGATAGGTCAAAAGTCAACTGTAGCCCATATACAGTCAAACTTCAAGATTTTTGGTCAACACATCATTTTGAAGTGATATCCATCATTTATTTAAAGGTTGATCATGATTCCTCAAGAAATACTCCTAACTCATCAAAAGTCAAAAATGGCAAATTAGGGTTTCTATAGGAAAAGTCAACCAAACTTTGACCAAGCATAACTTTCTCATACTTTGTCAAAAAATTTCCAAAAAAAAGCTCATTTTGAAGAGAATCCAATTCCCTACAACTTCTCTTCATCCCTCAAGTTCAAGATATGCACCATTTAAAAGAAACAAGTTCATATATTACAGGTCATTTTTAGAAAGCCAACAAAAGCCACTTTTTTCCAAGACCTTTTACATCAAGATAACATCTTCAAATGCAAAATTGATCAAAATAGGGATTGAAGTAGACATCTTGGTATTTCCAAAAAGTACCAGATCATCATCATGAGATAAAAATTGAGCAAGTTATGACTTGCCCAAATTAGGAAATTTTTGGAAATTTCAAGATTGGTGCATTGAGAAAAATTGAACTTTTAAAGCAATGGCTTGTTTTCTTAGGCCTCCAACATCTTCCTAATATTATAAAGGACCTTTAATTTCACTATTGCCTTGCTTTGCATTTTTTAGCTATTCTATTCATATTTATTTTGTTTTTATTCACATAAATACAAGATAAATCATATAAAATAGCAAATGATTGGATCATGACCATTGGGCTTTTGTTTTGATTCAATTTCAGGCCCACAAATTCGTACAAAGAATGTATAGGTTCATTCATGCATGGAAAGGGCAAGATTTGCAAATATGGAAGCTTTTAAATTGGTTAGATTTTGACATGAAAACATAGCATTATGACTTGATTCTTTTCATGTTATGTTGTCTCTTCCATCTACACTATAAGAACAACACATTGGCAAGCCAAAGACACGAATACAGAACCTAGAGAACCCCTGTCGATTTTTCAAAAAAACTCAAAGTTATCAAACTCGGATTTCAAATTCTAACCTCCCTTGCTCCAAACCAAGGATTCTAATCCACTCCTGGAGATCCCCTGAATCATTTGCAGCCACTGTCAAGCCTGGAAGCATCACCTAACGCGTCCACCAGCATCCACAGTTTGCTTCATTTTCAAAATTCATTTTGCACAATTCATGTAATTTCCATGTGATTTAACCATGCATTTCTGGGTTACTAATCATTTGCAAGCTTCCCATATGTTTGGATTGAGTTTTTGATGCAGGAACTATGTGTTACCATTTATGGGGTTTAAAGCTTAGATTTGGGCGTTTTTATATTGACCAAAATTTGGCTTAAACAGGAGCACCATTATGCTCAGGAGATTGAGGTCAGTCGATTCATGGCCTTACACATAATTTCTATTGCGTATTTGGTTTATTTCAGGGTGCAAAGGTTGTAGTGACGGAGAAAAATCTGTCACTATAGGTATTTCTACCTAAGACGACTGAGGGAGGTAGGAGATGAATGCGTGGAAGACCCCTACTGGCTCATTCAAATCCGACGCGCGTTTTTATTTTTTTTAATACTTCTGAATAATTTTTTTATATAATATTATTTTGTTGATTGGATTAACGAATGGTCATGTAGCTCAAATGGTAAAGCAGCGCGCTTGAGAGGGAAGGGACCTGGGTTCGAATCCCAGGTCCAACATTTTCCATTTTTCTGATATTCCATACAAGATCCAGCGTTACACATGGCCAGAAGTGTATCATGGACCACCAATCTGAGCCATCAGATCACCACTGGATCCGGATCTAGCGCCTCCAATGTACAGACTACCATGCACCCCTTCAGCTTGGATGCACGGGATCTTTGACAAAGGTTATGGGTTCTGAGTTATTGGGCCTAGCGTTTTCAGATCAGCACCCCCTCTGTTTATTATTTAACCTCAGGCCCATTCATTTGTTTTAATTTTTTTTCCTTTTTTTATTTTTGCTTTCATTTTATTTAATTAACCATAAAAATCATAAAAAATAACCAAAAATATTAGATTAATATTTTTTAATTAAACTAATGTTGTAAATAATTTAGATAAATATTTTAACTATTTTCTTTAATTAAAAATAAAGTAGAATTTAGGATTTAATTAGATTTAATTATTTTCTTTTCATAATAAAGAAACAAAAAAACTTAGACTATTTTTCTTAATTAATTTTTATTTTTAAAATAGACTTTAGGATGTTTAATTTAATTATTTTTCTTAATTAAAACAAAAATCAAACAAATAAGTTTTTTTACTTAGACTTTTTTTTAGGTTTGTTAGACGCTTCTTTCCATTTTCACGCGCGTTTATCTTATTCTCGCATCTTTTATAATATTGTAACTGCTTACGGTTGTAATAGTTTAGGATTTAAATTTCCGTACTTTTAATTCCGCACTTTACTTTTCGTTCATTATTATGTATCTACACCAAAGCCATGTAATAGTGTAGGAACCTTTATTTCTCGCTTTTTTTACATTTTTGTATGCTTGTATATAATTACTAGTAAGTAGGAGTGCATGACAAGATAAATTAAATTAATCGTAGATCACTAACTTCAAGATAATATAATTGAAAAAAAACACACTTCTCACATTTGCATCCTTAGGGTATTCCTCACTTGGTTGCCTCGGAAATGGTCATGTCCCTCGAACGTAGGGACATCTTAGCAAAGACCCTCGGTATAAAAGTCATCATAAAAGATCATGGTCCCTAAACGTCCCTCGAGTTGCCTTTCGGTAAATGATCTTGTCCCTCGATGTTGCCTATATGATGACAGTCCTTTCGAACGCTAAGATATATTTACATGTTGCCTTCAATGATCATAGCGTCCCTTTTGATAGTCCCTCAACATTCGACGATAGGGCTACCTACTCACTAATAGTAGGATAGTACTATCTAAAGGAAAGGCGGAAAAGAATGTCCTTTTTAGAGTAGGTAGATAATTGTTAGGTACTTGCTCAAGAACAACTTTTTCACACGTATACATTTTTCAAAACTACTTTCAAAAAACGCTTTATCACAATCTTGAGGACTGATACAAGAGTTACCATAAAGCAAACAATTTTTTTTCCAAAACACACAAACACAAACAGTTTTCAAAAACGAGCAAGTACCTAAGAGCCCGTGGAAAACCACGGATGGAAAGGGTGTTGTTGTACCCCAAAATTTTCCCTCCCATATTCTTCAAAGTTTTGACAAGCATCATCTCAATTTGCTCAAGTCTACTCAAAGGTTGCATAGTTCAAACACCCTCATAAGCAAGTCAAATTAGGGTTTTGGTTCTTGCAAAGAAGTTGAGGTTTTCAAGGGCTCAATCAAGTCACATATGCCTATACACATTGTCAAGCATCCACATGTCAAGTTTCAAGACTCACAGCATCAAGTTGCACAGTCAAAAACCCTAATTGCTTCACAATCAACTACAGGGGCAAAATGGTCATTTGGCAGTCAAAAGTCAAAAATTTTGGTCAACATCTTATTTTGAAGCCACAATCATAATTTGATCAAGTCTTGATCATGATTCCACAAGAATGGCTCAAAAATTTATCAAGATGCAAAAGTTTCCATTTTGGGACAGTTGAAAAGTCAACTGTAACTTGACCAAGGCATAACTTTTTCATGGTTCATCAGAAAAATCCCATCCAATTCTCATTTTGAAGGGGATGACATTTCCTACAACTCATCTTCACATTCCAAGTCCAAGAAATGCTCTCACAAAAAGTTATCAATTTCAACATTATAGGTCATTTTCAAAAGTCAACAAAAAGGCATTTTAAGTCAAAGACCATAACTTGAGATTGGTAAATCAAAATGATATGGGACCAAAGGAATTGGTTAGAGGACTTCAAGACCTTTCCAAAATGTCCAAGAACATGTTCATATGATCAAAATTGAGCAAGATATGCATTGGAGAAATTGGAAAATTTTTGTGAAATGGCAAAAGTCAATTATCCTTGAAACTTCAATTTTTTGACAAAAGGGCCCACTTTTTCCACTTGATTCAGCCTTGTCATGCCACCCACGTGTCCCATGATTAATTTCAAGATTAAACATTAATTTTTTTCTATTTTTATTTAATTTTATTGATTTAATTCATTTTAAATCCATAAAATTCAAATAAAAATCAAAAAAATTAATTAAATGATATCTTGTGGTTTGAATGACTTTGATGCATCATAATACACCTACCAAATTCGTGTAAGGTCCATTTTAAGCATGAAAATTCAAATTTGAACAAAATTGGAAAATGCTTTAATGGTGGATATGAAGAAATCCAAAAACATCATTGCAATGGTTAAAGGCTCATCATGTGACTTGATTCTCATTCAAACATACATATACAAGCCTTGCAGACCTCAAGCACAACCTAAAACATTACACAAACGGCCAGAGCAAAATCCAAAAAGTGTCAAAAAAAGTGTGAGATCAAAAGGAGTGTTGCAAGCATTTTCAGGCCAAAAGGAGAACGTGACTCTCTTCTTTGCCATCCCCTGAAGCTAAAGCAACCCTTGCCACGTCCTAAGATCCATCATACCGCGCTGTAAGTTCTTCCCAGGTCCCCCAAAATTCCATGTCATTTTTTCTTATGTGTTTGTGTGCAGGATGCCCAGTGCGTTTCACCATGAACCTTCAGCGTTCCACATGCCAAGTGGCCATGATCATCAATCCGAGGGCCAAAAAGTGATGAACACTATATTCTCCAGTCAACGTGCTCCAGGCAATCTCCAAAAGTCAATAAGGCTGGTTAATGGGCCAGCAATTTCCAGGCTTCACACCTCCATTGGGCCATCAACACCCCCATTGGTTTCTATTTCTTTTTTTTTTCTATTTTCCTTTTCTTTTTATTTTCTTTTTTTAATTATTATCATTATTGTTAATTAACCTAACAAACTAATTTTTTCCCATAAAATTCAATAAAACCAAAAAAAAAACACATTTTATTATTTATTAACTTATTTTGTAAATAAATTTTAATATTAATTAATTAGTTGTGTAATTAGAACAATTTCAACATTTTTTTTAATAAGTAAAATTAATTTAGAATTAGAACTTTCAACTTTTAATTTCTTTTTTTTATTTTATTAAAAACATAAAAAACACAAAAATATTTTCCTTTTAATTAAATTAATTAATTAGTTATCAGTTTTAATTTCATTAATTACAAAAAAGGACAAAAATTCAATTCTTTCTTAAAGAAGGGTCAAAACCCTTAGGACGTTCCCGATTAAAATTCTATTTGCGCGTATTTATTTATTTTAATTATATTTATGTATCTGTACAGAGTATGTAATAGTTAATTAGGGATTTTACCGCTTTATTTAATTTCTCGTACTTATTTACCAAAACGGGTTTTTGTTTTTGGCGATGTATAGACCCGCGCCTTGTAATAGTTAGATTTATCTTTCCGCAATTTATTTTCCGCACTCCTAACTGTTAACAATGCATGAAAGAATGTATGTAAATAAAATTAATCCGTAGCTCACAAAATAACATATACCAGACAAACATTAACTGAAAAACAACACACAAAGCACATGCCACTTCTAGGGTACGCCTCACTGGTTGCCTCGACGTGGTCATCAAGTATAGGGTGTCTTAGAGGTCGCCCTCCTGTCCAAAGATCCAGTTGCCTCGAAACGATTGCCTCGGATAAAAGGATCTAGGACATTAGGGTTACTTCTAAGGTGTCCTACCGTTGCTTCGGTGACCACATTGTCCCGATAATCGAATTGACCCGAATACCTCCAACGACGGTGCTACCTACTTCTCAATAGTGGGATGGCACTGTTTAAAGGACTCTTACACAGCCTAATTCCTTAGAGTAGGTAGATTCTCATGGGTACTTGCTCTTTTCAAAAACAAACAAAAATACTTTTCACACCTACACTTTCTAAAGGTTTTCAAACAAATTTTTCATACACTCTTGAGGACAGATACAAGAGTTACTTACAAATCTTTCAAACGAAACTTTTTCAAAACCCACTCACACTTCAAAAGCAAACAATTTTTGAAAACATAAGAGCAAGTACCTAAGAGCCCGTGGATAACCACGGATAGAAAGGGTGCTAACACCTTCCCTTTCTATAATCTACCTCCCGAACCGAGAAACATCTCGAATAAGGAATTTTGTTGTGCTTTTGTCCTTTCCATATTGGAGAACATAAAATATGGTGGCAACTCTTGCTTACCGCGACATTTCGCGAACCAGCTTAAAAAACAGTCAGTTCTCATTTCCACTGATCACAGAACTGGCGACTCTGCTGGGGACATAATAAGTGGGGTGTACCTTATGAATAGTTCATCATCATGTTTTCAATTGCTTGATTTTCTTGATTTAATATTGTGGGCCTGTTTTGGGGAGTTTCATAGATCCTAACCCGGATCTGGGGGATACCTTTTAGAAAGTAGCAACAAACTGTGAGGGAACTGTGCGGGGTATACCGACACGGTTGAAGCAGTTTGCTACGTTGATGTGGCACTTTGGTGAGTACCGGTAACCCTTGAGTCAAGTCAAGGAGAGTACGGGGCCGCCGCGTGGTGTCATGAAGCATCAACTGACCTTAGGAACCTTACTTGACCATCCTGGCCTCTTTAGGGGTAGTGAGATGACCGACTTTGGTGCAGTCCGAAGTTGGTTGATACTCGATACTACACTCATTGAGGGTTGTTTTCTTGGAATATTTTGATCGCCAGTTCAGTGGCTAAATCAAAACAATGAACACAGAAAACAACCCAATGATATTGAGATCCTTAGAACCCGGTTACTTCTGATAGGACAGGTTTTGAGCCCACCAACTTCAAGAGGGTAGTACCCCAAACTTCATGCTGGCCTAAACTCTAAGGGTTGTCTTGTGTGACTTGTGTGCCTTCAAACTTGACTACTTGCATGCTTGTTATCTGACACTTGAGTTTCTTGCAAGTTTTGTTTACAGTCCTTAACAGGGGCTCATAACAGGGTTACTTACATCACTCCACGCATAGCATGACATCATACCATCATACCATTGCATACATCCTGCATAAGGACTAACCTATTTCAAGGATCTCAAGGGTCTGTGATGCAGGTCATGATGAACCAACATGTCTAGCAAGGGGCAAAGGGGATTTATTGTCCCCTAGCCAAGGTTGATGACTTGAGTCAGGGGATATGACCCACTCGATATGGTGAGCCTTGACTTTTAAAGAAGGACTCTCAACAACATGAAGTTCCTTTAATCAAGCTACCCAAATTCAAAATCTAACAAGTTTCTCTGTTTACCCCGCGAGATCCTTGAAAACATCGCATGCATACATACATATCATTGCATTACAGGTACTCTTTTCTACAAGTTGCTTAATCTTCTTCGCTGTTTATTTCAGCCATCATCATGAATCCTGAATAATCCAATGAACAAGCTATCAAGGCCCTCCAGGCCCAGAACGCCCAGTTCCAAGAGCTGGTCATGAGCTTAGCCCAGGGACAACATGAATTGAAGACTTTGCTTTTGAAGAAGAAGAAGAAAAGGACTGTCTTGTTCAACCCTAGACGCAGATCTGGGAATGGATCACAAAATGAGGCTGAGCTGACCACCCCATCTGCTGGGAGAGACATCCCACAAGGGAGAGAGGTTCCTAGTCTCGTGGTCTCCGACAACGAGACAGATTTCAATGATGAACAGTACCCTCCTGCTGAGGACAAGTACAAGCAACTAGAGGATCGTCTAAATGCCATGGAGATTCAACAGGTGCCCGAGTTGGACTTTGGAGACCTAGGCTTATCTTCTGGGGTGGTGATCCCTCACAAGTTCAAGGCACCTGCCTTTGCAAAATACGACGGGGCTTCTTGTCCTAAGTTGCACCTCCATTCATACGCAAGGAAGATCCAGCCCTACACGGCATACAAGAATCTATGGATCCATTTCTTCCAGGAAAGTCTCTCAGGGACTCAACTCGAATGGTTCTATCAGCTGGATGGAACCAGTATTCGTAACTGAGAGGACTTGGCAACTGCTTTTTATAAACAGTATCAGTATAATGCCGACCTCGCTCCTACGCGTACCCAACTCCAGGGTATGTCACTAGGAACGGGTGAAGGATTCAAGGAATATGCGCAAAAGTGGAGAGACCTTACTGGAAGGGTGCAACCACCTCTGACTGACCGAGAGCTCGTTGATATGTTCCTGGGGACCCTGTCTGGTCCTTTCTTCAACCATCTGATTGGGAATTCTTCTGCTGGGTTCACAGATCTGATCTTAACTGGTGAGAGGATAGAAGCTGGTATCAAGTTTGGGAAGATACAAAAGGGTGACTCCTTGAACACTGAGAAGAAACCATTCAAGAAAGAGTTCAATGCTGCGTACAGTCAGAAGGATCGTCGTGACCAACACGTAGGGGCAGTCATGATCTCAGGTTCTGCGTCACGCCGACAACCGCCAAAGGGAAATCAGCGAAGGCTAGACGAGTCTAAAAGAAAATTCACCAACATCAACATGCCATTCTCACAAGCATTGCAGCACATGTTGAAGATGAACCTGATTGTAGTGATCAACCCTCCTGCAAATCCTAAGACTTCTTCTCCAAGCTACAACCCGAATGCGAGGTGTGATTATCATTCCGGTAGCCCGGGGCACAATACTGAGGATTGTTGGGCGCTGAAATACAAGATCCAGAATATGATTGACGCCAAAGAGATCGAATTCGAGCCTGCCGAGACTCCCAACGTGATCGCTGCTCCCTTGCCAAAACATGGCTAGGATTGAGAGACTTTTGTTTCATTTAAATTCTGATATTGTATTTTTCTATGCTTATTCAAACAATTATCATGTCAAACTCTATTATTTCATTAATGCATTACACGTGTCTGTTTTGAAGTAATTGTGTTCTCTATATTCAAAATTGCTTTTATTTTTTCTTGATGTTCAACTCTCGATTGAAAATTCTAAGCCTCTTGAGGGAGGATGACGAAAACGATACCACAATCTACAATATGCTTTTGAACAGACCCCGCTGATGAGGTACAGACATTGTTTCAATTCCTAAACACTAGAGTTATAAGGATGATAATCCCTCGTCAACCCCTTTGAGCCAAAGAAGTAGGAGTTTTTCTTTTCGAAAATTAAAACCCTTAATCATAACCTGGGGCAGGGTAGTTCTCTCAGTTGATCCAAGTGCACAACGAATGGCATCAAAGGAGTCCTGTCAAAATCAAAGACAGTGATGGTTCCGAATAATCATAAAGACAGGCAGTCATTATCTCCCAAAAATAAAAGCCCAACAAGTCAAAACCTATGAAGGAGACTTACAAAAACTGGGGCATCCCGCTGACTGTAATCACAAAAAGGAACAGTTCAGGCAAAAAATAGGGATAACGAAATCAAAAAAGAAAGAGGTCCTACAAACCCTCAACAAAAAAGAAAGAAATGACTGCCTAGTCACAATAAACTGTCAACATCCGAACCATCACTAGAATATCAGAGCAAAGACTCAAACAAGGTCTAACGTACGATCAGCTGAGTTTAGGTTTGAAGAGCATCACGAAGAGCGGGTGGGTACGAATAAAATTTGAGCCTTTAGCCTTTGTTTCTTAAACCGTTGAACCAGGCCACGTTATAACCCTTAAAAGTCCTAGCTGAGGCATGGGTTAGTTCAAAAGCATACTGTTACAAAGGTATCCTGACTCCTTAAGGCTCGCTGTAAAATCCTGAGTTGACATCACATTTTACAAAATTTGCTTGTTTTACTGAAAAATACATTTTCAAAAAAAAAAACTTCGAAATAGACATAAGCTTTGCATTTTTAAAATAACATTGTTTGCATATGACTATTTGTTTGAACAGCATAGAAGTTTGCACGACGAATGTCTAATAAACAAAAGCTCCTCCAATCAAGGGGCATGGCATGATCATTGTCCATCATCTGGGGCAGTTAAGTCAAGATTCTGAGAATCTCTCAAAAGGCCAACCAACTTGGGGCAAATCTCCATCTGGATCACTTGGGGCATTGGACGATCAAACGAAGATCTTCTGGTAGTATGGAAACACAACACAATAACAGTGACAACTCCTTGCATCCTGAGAGCACGGACATAGTCGAAAAAACACTACGCATAAGCAAAGACCCGCTAGGTTGACACACCTAGGCAAAAATAAGGGATGAAATGAAAAAATCCATACACCCGGCAAGTCGAAAACCTGAAAAGGCGGCTTGGGCAAAAATGGGTATCCCGGTGGACTGAAAACCCGAAAGGGCGGTCCAGGCAAAAGTTAGGGATCAAAAGCGTACGACTATGTTCCGTCATCTCGTCACTTGCCTACCAGAAGAAGGTTTATCAACCGGCAGTCATCAAGCGCCTCCACAGGTATCTTCTCCCACAGAAACAGGGGCAATATGAGTTGTCTAAGCGATCTAGTTGCTCTGTCCACCAAGGTACTAAGGTAGGTTCAGCTGAGGAACGTGACCAAGATACCTTCACTCCCCGCGGAGTAAGATAAGATTCAGCAATACTCTTCCCCGAGCAAAGTTGGTCTCCCGTCAGCCCTGACAAGGTACAGTATCTCCAGCAAGTCAACAACGCTCTCCCCAAGCAGAGTTAGTCTACTGTCAGCCTTAAGGAAGTTGGGCATCCCCAGAAAATCTCAATATTCTCCAGCGGAGTATACAGATATTCCTAAGCAAGCATCCCCGGCAGTCTTGATATAAGATTGTTCCCCGGCGGAATACCAGACACCCCAGTGGAGCCACTTCCCCAGTACAGTTCAAAAGTCTCCCCAGGAGGGTTGAACCATCTCCCCAGTAGATTCTGGAAGCTTATCCCCAGTAGATTCTGGAAGCTTATCACCTGCAGAGTACGAACGCTTCTCCCCGACTCTATTTCAGAAGGTTATTCCCCACCAGCGCTTATAACTGGGTTATCCTCAGCTAATTGCCATGGAAAGATCGTCCTCGGAGAAGTTCTTCCTACCCCCAGTGGAGTTCATCAAAATTCCCCAACATAACTTATCAACGGAATCCCCAGCGGAGTTCTCATCAAAACCTCAGCGAAGTATCTCTTCCCACAGAGTAATTCCCCGCAGAGTAATCTCTTCGCCAAGTTTATTCCCCAATGGAGTCATCTTCTCCTACCGGTTTGTTCTTGAAATCATCATCCCCAGCGGAAACGAAGAACTCTCCTCTTCAAACATCAGCCCAGGATTCAACAAACTTCCCGGCGTCCGTCAAGGATTTATTTTCCCAGACGAGAATACATTCACAAACATCACATCTTCATACATTATAGCATGCATACGCATCATACAACATAAATCTCATTTATTTTTGAGAACATCTTAAAATCATGCAGTTCATGCATCATGACATTGCATACGACTAATACTTTGCCTTTTCAGGAAAAAAGTCAATCAAAAGATGATTACCATCTACCTTTACAGTTCCAGATCAACACCGGTAACAAGCCAGGAAAATTCTGTGGACGACAAATCATGGGTTAATATTCGAAACCAAACAGGACAATTATCTACTTGATCATCCTCAGGCAACCCCACACCGGTTCCTTTTCTTTCAGAAGAAGTCTTACACGGGCTCATCAACAGGCAACCCTACACCGGTTCCTCCTCAACCTCAGATGTAGTTTTACACGAACTCATTATCAGGCAACCCTACACTGGTTCCCTCTCAATTTTCAAGACGAAGTCTTACACGGACTTATCATCAAAGTAACCCTACACCGGTTCCCTCTCAATTTTCAAGACGAAGTCTTACACGGACTTAACATCAAAGTAACCCTACACCGGTTCCTTTTCTTTCAGAAGAAGTCTTACACGGACTTATCATCAAAGTAACCCTACACTGGTTCCTTTTCTTTCAAAAGAAGTCTTACACGGACTTATCCCGAAGTAACCTTACCCCGGTTCCTCCAGAAGTCTTACATGGACTTATCTCAAGATAACCTTACTCCGGTTCATCCATAAGTTTTACATGAACTTACCCTGCAGTAACCTTACCCCGGTTCCTCCAAAAGTCTTACACGGACTTATCTCAAGGTAACCCTACACCAGTTCCTCCCAAAGTCTTACATGGATTTATCCCAAGGTAACCTTACCCCGGTTCCTCCAAAAGTCTTACACGGACTTATCTCAAGATGACCTTACCCCGGTTCATCAAGAAGTTTTACACGAACTTACCCCGCAGTAACCTTACCCCGGTTCCTCCAGAAGTCTTACACGGACTTATCTCAAGGTAACCCTACACCGGTTCCTCCCAAAGTCTTACACGGATTTATCCCAAGGTAACCTTACCCTGGTTCCTCCAGAAGTTTTACACGAACTTATCCTGCAGTAACCTTACCCCGGTTCCTCCAGAAGTCTTACACGGACTTATCTCAAGATGACCTTACCCCGGTTCATCCAGAAGTTTTACACGAACTTATCCTGCAGTAACCTTACCCCGGTTCCTCCAGAAGTCTTACACGGACTTATCTCAAGATGACCTTACCCCGGTTCATCCAGAAGTTTTGCACGAACTTATCCTGCAGTAACCTTACCCTGGTTCCTCCAGAAGTCTTACACGGACTTATCTCAAGATGACCTTACCCCGGTTCATCCAGAAGTTTTACACGAACTTATCCTGCAGTAACCTTACCCCGGTTCCTCCAGAAGTCTTACACGGACTTATCTCAAGATGACCTTACCCCGGTTCCTCCAGAATTCTTACACGGACTTATCCCGAAGTAACCTTACCCTGGTTCCTCTGGAAGTTTTACACGAACTTATCCCGAAGAAACCCTACACAGGTTCTCTCTCTCCAGACGTAGTTTTACATGGGCTCGTCGTCAAAGAAACCCTACACAGGTTCTCTCTTTCCAAAGATGCAGTTTTACACGGACTCGTCATCAGAAACCCTACCCAGGTTTTACTTCTTCCAAGATGCAGTTTTACACGGGATCATCATCAAAGTAACCCCACACAGGTTCCCTTCTCAAACTCCAGACGTAGTTTTACACGGACTCGTCATCAAGAAACCCTACACAGGTTTCCTTCTCAACTCTAGATGCGGTTTTACACGGACTCGTCATCAAAGTAACCCTACACAGGTTCCTTCTCTATTTTAGATGCAGTCTTATACGGACTCATTATCAGTAAACCCTACACAGGTTCCCTTCCCTCAAAGATGCAGTTTTACACGAGCTCATCATCAGTTAACCCTACACAGGTGTCCTTCTTTCCAAGATGCAGTTTTACACGAGCTCATCATCAGGAAACCCTACACAGGTTCCCTCTTTCAACTTACAAAAATTACAATTCAACAGACAACCTCCAGATGGCATCTATAAGCCCATCCACCTACCAACAGTCTTCAAATGGCATCTATAAGCCCATTCTCGACAAGGTTCTGTCACATCTCCAGATGGCATCTATAAGCCCATCCTCCCATACCATCTTTCCAAATGGCATCTATAAGCCCATTCCCGACAAAGTTCTGTCACATCTCCAGATGGAATCTATAAGCCCATCCTCTTATCCACCATCTCTCCAAATGGCATCTGTAAGCCCATTCCCGCCATCACACTGCTGATACTCTACTATGTGAGTGCAAATTTCTGGGCACTTTAGTGTTCAATCATCTTCCACCTTCGGATCACGAAAGGCACACAAACCAATCTACATCCTCATGTCTAAGAAGATTGAACAGGGGCAACTGTTGTACCCCAAAATTTGCCCTCCCATATTCTTCAAAGTTTTGACAAGCATCATCTCAATTTGCTCAAGTCTACTCAAGGGTTGCACAGTTCAAACACCCTCCTAAGCCAGTCAAATTAGGGTTTTGGTTCTTGCAAAGAAGTTGAGGTTTTCAAGGGCTCAATCAAGTCACATATGCCTATACACATTGTCAAGCATCCACATGTCAAGTTTCAAGACTCACAGCATCAAGTTGCACAGTCAAAAACCTCAATTGCTTCACAATCAACTGCAAGGGCAAAATGGTCATTTGGCAGTCAAAAGTCAAATTTTTTGGTCAACATCTTATTTTGAAGCCACAATCATCATTTGATCAAGTCTTGATCATGATTCCATAAGAATGGCTCAAAAATCATCAAGATGCAAAAGTTTCCATTTTGGGACAGTTGAAAAGTCAACTGTAACTTGACCAAGGAATAACTTTTTCATGGTTCATCAGAAAAATCCCATCCAATGCTCATTTTGAAGGGGATGACATTTCCTACAACTCATCTTCACATTCCAAGTCCAAGAAATGCTCTCACAAAAAGTTATCAATTTCAACATTATAGGTCATTTTCAAAAGTCAACAAAAAGGCATTTTAAGTCAAAGACTATAACTTGAGATTGGTAAATCAAAATGACATGGGACCAAAGGCATTGGTTATAGGACTTCAAGACCTTTCCAAAATGTCCAAGAACATGTTCATATGATCAAAATTGAGCAAGATATGCATTAGAGAAATTGGGAAATTTTTGTGAAATGGCAAAAGTCAATTATCCTTGAAACTTCAATTTTTTGACAAAAGGGCCCACTTTTTACACTTGATTCAGCCTTGTCATGCCACCCACGTGTCCCATGATTAATTTCAAGATTAAACATTAATTTTTCTATTTTTATTTAATTTTATTGATTTAATTCATTTTAAATCCATAAAATTCAAATAAAAATCAAAAAAATTAATTAAATGATATCTTGTGGTTTGAATGACTTTGATGCATCATAATACACCTACCAAATTCGTGTAAGGTCCATTTTAAGCATGAAAATTCAAATTTGAACAAAATTGGAAAATGCTTTAATGGTGGTTATGAAGAAATCCAAAAACATCATTGCAATGGTTAAAGGCTCATCATGTGACTTGATTCTCATTCAAACATACATATACAAGCCTTGCAGACCTCAAGCACAACCTAGAACATTACACAAACGGCCAGAGCAAAATCCAAAAAGTGTCAAAAAAAGTGTGAGATCAAAAGGAGTATTGCAAGCATTTTCAGGCCAAAAGGAGAACGTGACTCTCTTCTTTGCCATCACCTGAAGCTAAAGCAACCCTTGTCACGTCCTAAGATCCATCATACCGCGCTGTAAGTTCTTCCCAGGTCCCCCAAAATTCCATATCATTTTTTCTTATGTGTTTGTGTGCAGGATGCCCAGTGCGTTTCACCATGAACCTTCAGCGTTCCACACGCCAAGTGGCCATGATCATCAATCCGAGGGCCAAAAAGTGATGAACACTATATTCTCCAGTCAACGTGCTCCAGGCAATCTCCAAAAGTCAATAAGGCTGGTTAATGGGCCAGCAATTTCCATGCTTCACACCTCCATTGGGCCATCAACACCCCCATTGGTTTCTATTTCTTTTTTTTCTATTTTCCTTTTCTTTTTATTTTCTTTTTTTAATTATTATCATTATTGTTAATTAACCTAACAAACTAATTTTTTCCCATAAAATTCAATAAAACCAAAAAAAACACATTTTATTATTTATTAACTTATTTTGTAAATAAATTTTAATATTAATTAATTAGTTGTGTAATTAGAACAATTTCAACATTTTTTTTAATAAGTAAAATTAATTTAGAATTAGAACTTTCAACTTTTAATTTCTTTTTTTTTATTTTATTAAAAACATAAAAAACACAAAAATATTTTCCTTTTAATTAAATTAATTAATTAGTTATCAGTTTTAATTTCATTAATTACAAAAAAGGACAAAAATTCAATTCTTTCTTAAAGAAGGGTCAAAACCCTTAGGACGTTCCCGATTAAATTTCTATTCGCGCGTATTTATTTATTTTGATTATATTTATGTATCTGTACAGAGTATGTAATAGTTAATTAGGGATTTTACCGCTTTATTTAATTTCTCGTACTTATTTACCAAAACAGGTTTTTGTTTTTGGCGATGTATAGACCCGCGCCTTGTAATAGTTAGATTTATCTTTCCGCAATTTATTTTCCGCACTCCTAACTGTTAACAATGCATGAAAGAATGTATGTAAATAAAATTAATCCGTAGCTCACAAAATAACATATACAAGACAAACATTAACTGAAAAACAACACACAAAGCACATGCCACTTCTAGGGTACGCCTCACTGGTTGCCTCGACGTGGTCATCAAGTATAGGGTGTCTTAGAGGTCGACCTCCTGTCCAAAGATCCAGTTGCCTCGAAACGGTTGCCTCGGATAAAAGGATCTAGGACATTAGGGTTACTTCTAAGGTGTCCTACCGTTGCTTCGGTGACCACACTGTCCCGATAATCAAATTGACCTGAATACCTCCAACGACGGTGCTACCTACTTCTCAATAGTGGGATGGCACTGTTTAAAGGACTCTTACACAACCTAATTCCTTAGAGTAGGTAGATTCTCATGGGTACTTGCTCTTTTCAAAAACAAACAAAAATACTTTTCACACCTACACTTTCTAAAGGTTTTCAAACAAATTTTTCATACACTCTTGAGGACAGATACAAGAGTTACTTAGAAATCTTTCAAATGAAACTTTTTCAAAACCCACTCACACTTGAAAAGCAAACAATTTTTGAAAACATAAGAGCAAGTACCTAAGAGCCCGTGGATAACCACGGATAGAAAGGGTGCTAACACCTTCCGTTTCTATAATCTACCCCCCGAACCGAGAAACATCTCGAATAAGGAATTTTGTTGTGCTTTTGTCCTTTCCATATTGGAGAACATAAAAGACGGTGGCGACTCTTGCTTACCGCGACATTTCGCGAACCAGCTTAAAAAACAGTCAGTTCTCATTTCCACCGATCACAGGTGCTAACACCTTCCCTTTCCATAATCTACCCCCCTTACTCAGAAAATCTCGAAAAAGGTCTTTTTTTGTTCTTTTCACCCTTTCCTTTGTTGGATAAAAGAAAAGTCAGTGGCAACTCTTGCTTACTGCGACATTTGCAAACAAAAAATGCAAACCATTATTAACAGTCAGTTCTGCCACCGTATCACAGAACTGACGACTCTACTGGGGACATATTATAAAGTGGGGTTTACCTTAGGGTCTAGATCATTTCCAATTTGTTTGCATGTTTTTTTGCTTTACTTTTAAGGGATTGTTTGGGTTACTATAGATCCTATACCCGGATCTGGGGAAACCTTTTAGGTAAGTAGCAATAGATCGTGGAAAATGTGTGGGGTATACCGACACGGTTAAAGCGGTGGCTAGGTTGATGCGACACTTTGGTTGGTACCGGTAGCCCTTGAGTTAATCAAGGAGAATACAGGGCCACTGCATGGTGTCATAAAGCGTCAACTGAACTTAGAACCTTTAAATGAATAACTTGGCAATTAGGACGTAGCGAGATGGTCGTCTTTAGTGTATTACCAAAGTCAGTAGATACTCGATGCTACACTCATTGAGACTTGACTCCTAAGTTTTGTTTGGTTGCGAGTCAGTCGCCTATCAGACGAAGCTTGTGGGAAAGGTCAGTGATATTGAGATCCCTTAGAACCCGGTTACTATTTATAGGACAGGTTGAACCAATCCAACTTCAAGAGGGTGTTACCTTAAAACCCATGCAAGCCTTAAACCCAAGGTCTTAGTGTGATTTTCTTGTGCTTGTTATATTTTTGATTTCTTAGCATAATCATGACATCATAATATGGCATATCATACTAACCATTTCAAGGATTTTATAGGGCTTATCTTTGTCTTGTTTTTTAGGACATGACATCCGCTCGCTGGAACACTATCCAAATCAACCTTGTGAAAGTACATCCTCAACTTAAGGAGTTAGCATCAAGGATTCCTGAAAGCTCCCCCTTCACTAAAAAACATGGTCGACTTCTCAACTTGGTCACGTCAACCCCTGATGAAGAAATGTTAAAGGTGCTCTTTTAGTTCTTTGATCCGTTACACCACTGCTTCACCTTCCCTGATTACCAGTTAGTGCCTACTATGGAGGAGTTTTCTCAGTTATTGGGGGTACCTATCCTTAATTATCCACCATTCAACGGTATGGAAAGAGATCCAAATCCTGAAGAGATTGCTCAAGCTCTATCTTTACAACGGTCTGATGTAGTGGCAAATTGGGAAACCAGAAGAAGTGTCCAAGGATTTCCAGCTAAGTTTTTATTTTAGAAAGCTCGCCATTTTGGGGATAGCCTGGATTTACAAGCTTTTGAAGAAGTGTTGGCCCTTATCATCTATGGGATGGTACTATTCCCTAACAAGGACCAACTCATAGATGTGAATGCGGTTAAGATTTTTCTGTCACATAATTTGATACCTACTTTACTTAGGGATATGCTACATTCCCTGCATACTCGCACTCTAAAGAGAAGAGGGACCCTTCTGTGTTGCACTCCTTTATTGGCTAGGTGGTTTATTTCGCACCTACCCCGATATATTTTGAAGAATGAGCAGGGTATGAGATGGTCTCATAGGCTGATGTCTCTTACACATTCAGATACTCATTGTTGTTCCCGATCCTTGGAGAGTATCACTATCATTGATCATTGTGGGCGAATTCCCTAATGTCCCTCTATTAGGCATTAGGGGAGGAATCACTTATAATCCTTGTTTGGTGTTGCGACAGTTTGGTTATGCTAGAAGGGATGGTCCTCACGACACACTCATCCAAGGAATCACATTTGGCTATGAGAATGATGTTCAGGGTTACCGCAAGAGGTTCATTCGAGCTTGAGGCATGATAAACAAAGTTGATAGAAAGACACTGAGGAAGAAGAATTCCATCCCTCTTGAGCCCTACCTCAAATGGGTGTGAGCTCGTGCTCAATGTCTTATGATGCCTTACCCTGCCATCTTGCCTGTGATTATGGAGCCAATTGATAAGGGAGACACTCCTTACATTGTGTTTCATCCTGACATGCCAACTGACCTTGAGGAGCTACATAAATCCTGGATCCAACTCAAAGAAGAACGGGATACTTTTGAAACCCAATTCTACGCCAGCGAGAAGAAGGTTTTAGAGCTCACCCGGTTACTTCACGAGGAGAGGAGCATCAATGCCTACATTGCACCAAAAAGGATGCGCCCGTGGGAAACTTGAATCTTCCTTCTGCTTGGAGAATTTTATTGTTGCTTTGTTCCCTTTGTAAGCCTGAGAGGCATTATTGTGATCAATAAAATATATTAACATTTGTTCTATTTCTGTTTAAGCAAATTTGAGTCTTAGAAATCCTTGAAAACATTGCATACATATATCATACATATCATTGCATAAGCAGGTTTCAAAGCAGGTTTCTCATCCTCTTCGCTGTTTATTTCAGCAATGGCTCTAGAACAAATAGTGAAGGATCTACAGACTCAGAATGCCCAGTTCCAACAGATGATCATGGCTCTGACCAAGGGGTAAGAAGAACTGAAAGCCCTACTTATTAAAGGAAAGAAGAAGCCAAAGAAGCCAACTGGGTTAGTGAATCTGGGAAGAAGGGTCAGAGGACCAGTGCAGCGAGCCTCTGAATTGGTAACGTCATTAAAGGAAGGAGAAAATCAAGAAGGGGAGACAAGAGAGGAAGACCCCAGTCCACAGGAATCTGATAATGAATTTGACTATGATGAGGAACAATATCCTCCTGTTGATGAAAAATACAAACAACTGGAGGATCGTTTGAATGCAATGGAGGTCTGAAAGGTACCGAGTCTGGAATTTGAAGAGCTGGGTTTGGTCTCTGGGGTTGTCATCCCACAAAAGTTCAAGGTTCCAGTGTTTGCCAAATATGATGGGGTTTCATGTCCCAAAATGCACCTCTGATCTTATGTGAGGAAGATCCAGCCTCACACTGCTGACAAGGACTTGTGGGTCCACTTTTTTCAGGAGACCTGGCTGCTGCTTTCTACAAGAAGTATCAGTATAATGCAGACCTTGCTCCCACCCGTACTCAACTCCAAAGTATGTCTATGGGTTCGAGCGAGGGCTTTAAGGACTATCCTCAGAAGTGGAGGGACTTAGCAGGAATAGTCCAACCTCCCCTGTCTGATAGGGAGCTAACATATATGTTTCCCGGTACCCTGTCAGGTCCATTCTTTAATCACCTGATTGGAAGCTCCTCAGCCGACTTTACCGAATTGATTTTGACAGGAGAAAGGGTGGAAGCTGGAATTAGGAGTGGTAAGATCCAAAGGGAAGCATCCTCTAGTGCCGTAAGGAAGCTATTTTCTTGGAAGAATGAGTTTAGTGTTGTGTACCATCAAAGAAATCAGGATAGAACTGAACACCGTCTAGCAGTAGGGGTTGTCATGATCTCTAAGCCTGAACCTACCCAACAAAGTAATAATCAACCGAGAACAGAAAGGTTGGTAAGACAGTTTACCTGGATAAACATGACTCTATCTCAAGTCTTGCCACATTTATTGAAGTCTAATCTAGTAACATTGAAGGAAGCTCCGAAGAATCCCAACATCGCCTCTCCTCACTTCAACCCTAATGCTCGTTGTGCTTACCATTCAGAAAGTCCAGGACATGATACCAACAACTGATGGGCTTTGAAAAACAAGGTGCAAGACCTTCTCGAGGCGAAGGAAATTGAATTTGACACCCCTGAGATCCACAATGTTATCACTGCTCCTATGCCCAAGCACGACCGTGGTGTTAACGTTGTTGAAGATGATGTGTTTGTTACTGTTGTTGATGAATTTGTTACTCCTCTCATGACCGTCAAGAGGAACCAGTTGAAGGCCGGTTTATTTACGGGCTGTGGCGAAGGTTGCCACTTTTTTTTATCTCTACCGGCTGGTTGTCATTTGTTGAAGGCAGGTGTTCAGCGCTTGATGGATGATAGAGATATTTTGTTTGAGAAGATTCTCGTTCCAACCATTCTGTGTAAGGATATTTCAATAATAACCATTTCTGCCAATCCTCCCAGGGTCTCCACCAAAATACCCGTTAGGATTACATCTGTTCCGAAGGGGACTCCGCTGATAATTACTATTCCAGGGCCAATCCCATACTCCTCGGACAAAACTGTTCCCTGGAACTATGGGGGTGACGTCTACTACCAGGGCGTCAAGCAAGACCTGCTGGCTGATGAAGAATAGGTTTCCGAGAAGGCTGATCCCGACATTGGCAACATTGTTGGAACCGAAAAAATAACCAGAAGTGGAAAAGTGTTCTCCCCTGAGATTTCTCCTCTGAAAGCTGTTATTGGTCTTGTGATCATTCCCACTCTTGTTCCTGTTGATACTACTACTACCATTCCTGTGATTACCCCTACTGACACCCCTATAACCGAGTCGGTCGAGACTCGAGGCAAAGACATATTAATTGAGCTTGTCCAGACAAAGACGCAGTCAGTATCTATCCCAGAGGCTTCCAAGAAGGAGGTGGAAGAAATTTTGAAAATTATCAAGAAAAACGACTACAACACGGTCGAACAGCTGGGGCAGACCCCTTCAAAGATTTCTATGCTAGCCTTACTGTTGTGCTTCGAAGCTCATGCGAAGGCTCTAGTGAAAATTTTTGACGGCCCATGTGCCACAAGAAACCTCTACTGACCAATTTGAAGATTGTGTGGCTAGTTTGACGGCTGACAATAATTTGGGTTTTTCTGATGCTGATCTAACACCCAGAGGGAGGAAACACGATGATGTGCTTCATGTTTCCGTTGAGTGAAGGGCACTAATTTGGCCCATGTTCTGGTAGATACTGGTTCATCATTGAACATGCTGCCTAAGAAAGCTCTGGATAGACTAGACTCTGAAGGTTTGACCTTGAAGCCCAGCAACATAGTGGTGAGGGATTTTGATGGTTCAAAGAGAATGGTGCATGGGGAGGTGGACATCCCCATCAAAGTCGGTTCTAAGAATTTTGACTCTACCTTCTACATGATGGATATCAGACCATTATATTCTTATTTATTAGGTCTCCCTTGGATCCATGGGGCGGGAGTTGTCACATCTACTCTGCATCAGATGATGAAGTACCCGGTAAAAGGAAAGATTGTCACGGTACACTGTGAAGAAGAATACATGGTCAGTCACCTGAACTCCTTCAGGTACGTAGAAATGGATGGCGAGTTCATCGAGACTCCGTGTCAGGATTTCGAAGAGGTGCCTCAGACTATGGCTGCAACTGAAACTGTCACCAATCTGCCAAATACCACCAGACCACCCTTGAGGATGGCTTCTCTCAAAGATGCAAAAGCAGTTATCGAAGAAGGTGGGTCTACCATCTGGGGCTAGCTCCCTGATATTCTGTACAAGTCTGATAAGTTTGGTTTGGGTTTCTCTTCAGGGGATCAAAGGGTCGTTCGACGTGCTCGTGCTGGAAGACCTCCCCTACGCATCAGCAATCATGGGTTCAACACTCTAGGAGACGGCGATGGTGACAATTACATGGACAGTTGGATCTTCCTTACTACCAATGGTGGACCCAATAACTGGACGGAAAAAGACTTTGTATCGATTACTTTAGTTCAGAAGTAATTTTCTTTCTTCTTTTTTGGATATGTAATAAACAATACAAACTTTATGGCCATGTGTCTTACCCAGGGCATAATGGTTTATTTGTGAGGGTTATCATGTTTAATCTAATATGGCATTAATAAAGCATTGGACGTTTATGCATACAAATTTTGCGCTCTTTGTTTTTCTTTTTTTTCTTTTACTTTGTCTATACATTTATGCTCTTACACACACTCACGTATCGACTGCAGATCTATATCCACTCTGGATCCCATTAAAAACAGTTCTGCTATTGCCGGTTATGACTTTAAAAATTCAATCAACCAAGCTGAGGACGAAGGTGAGGAAGATTGTGAGGTACCAAGAGAACTTGCCAGACTGTTACAACAGGAAGAAAGGGCTATACAGACTCGTGAAGAGCCAGTTGAGACAGTGAACTTAGGCACATAAGAGAACAGAAAAGAGGTCAATATAGGTGCAAATTTTGAGCCTAGTGTCAAAAATCATTTGATACAGATGTTGCATGATTATGTCGAGATCTTTTCCTGGTCATATAAAGACATGCCAGGACTAGACACGGATATTGTGATTCACCATCTGCCAACTAAAGAAGATTGCCCTCCGGTAAAGAAAAAGGTATGTCGTATGCGCCCTAAAATGTCAGAGAAGATCAAAGCAGAGGTTATGAAACAATTCAACGCTAGGTTCTTAGTTGTCACCTCTTATCCCCAATGGGTTGGTAACGTAGTCCCGATGCCTAAGAAGGACGGTAAGGTACAGATGTGTGTGGACTACCGAGATTTGAATAGGGTAAGCCCCAGGGATGATTTTCCGCTCCCCCATATTGACGTTCTGGTTGACAACACCGCGCAGCACAAGATCTTTTCCTTCATGGACGGTTTCTCTGGTTACAATCAGATCAAGATGGCACCCAAAGACATGGAGAATACAACCTTCATCACACAATGGGGAACTTTCTATTACAAAGTGATGTCATTTGGATTGAAGAACGTCGGGGCAACCTATCAGCGAGCCATGGTATCTTTGTTTCATGACATGATCTACCATGAAATAGAGGTTTATGTTGATGACATGATCTACCATGAAATAGAGGTTTATGTTGATGACATGATAGCCAGGTCTCAAACTAAAGAAGAGCACCTTGATCATCTACAAAAGTTGTTTGATAGGTTGAAGACGTACAAGCTGAGGTTAAATCCAAACAAGTGCACCTTTGGGGTAAGGTCTGGTAAACTCCTAGGCTTTATTGTCAGTGGCAAGGGTATTTAGGTACACCCTGCAAAGGTGAAGGCCATACAAGAGATGTCGGTTCCTCGCACCGAAAAGGAAGTCAGAGGCTTCTTGGGACGCCTAAATTACATTGCCAGGTTCATCTCCCATTTAACTGCTACTTGTGATCCAATCTTCAAACTCCTGAAGAAAGATCAAGTGGTAAAGTGGAATGAAAAATGCCAGACTGCCTTTGAAAGAACCAAGGAATACCTTCAAGAGCCTCCAATTCTGATCCCTCTGATTGAAGGAAGACCTTTGATAATGTACTTAACTGTGTTAGATAATTCAATGGGGTATGTGTTGGGGCAGCATGACGAGTCCGGTCGAAAAGAGCATGCAATATACTACCTTAGCAAAAAGTTTACCGACTGTGAAACAAGATACTCACTGCTCGAGAAAACTTGTTATGCTTTGGCATGGGCTGCTCACCGACTGAGACAGTATATGCTGACCTACACTACTTTGTTGATATCTAAGATGGATCCGATCAAGTACATCTTCGAGAAGCCCGTTCTCTCCAGAAGAATAGCAAGATGGCAAATGATCTTGACCGAATACGATATCCAATACACGACCCAGAAAGCAATCAAGGGAAGTGTACTAGCTGATCATTTAGCTCATCAGGCTGTGGATGACTACCAATCCATGAACTTTGAATTCCCGGATGAGAGCATTATGTTAATGACTGACTGTGAGGAACCTGGACCGAATGAAGAACCTGAGGAAGGATCTCGATGGGCTATGGTTTTTGATGGAGCCTCCAATGCACTCGGTAATTGCATCAGTGCCGTAATCATATCCCCCAAAGGTTGTTATACTCCTTTCACTGCTCGATTATGTTTTAACTGTACCAATAATATGGCAGAGTATGAAGCATGCATCATGGATCTCAAAGTTGTTATTGATCTGAGGATCAAGTTCTTGAGCATTTTCGAGGATTCAGGATTGGTAATAATTCAAATCAAAGGGGAGTGGGACACGAAACACCTGAATCTCATCCCTTATAAATAACATATGCTGACATTGCTTCCACACTTTGAAGAGGTCACCTTTGAACATTTTCCACGAGAAGAGAACCAGTTAGCGGACGCGCTAACTACCTTGTCATCTATGTTCAAGGTCAGATGGGACAACGAGGCTCCTCAGATCACTATTGAAAGGTTGGATGAACCAGCATACTGCTATGATATTGACACTGAAGAGGTAGCCGATAAACCTTGGTTCCATGAAGTGAAAAGGTATCTCGAGGCTTAAGAATATCCTGAAGGGGCATCTGTCAATGATAAGAAGTTTCTGAGAAGGTTCTCCGTAAAGTTCTTCCTCAATAATGGAATCCTCTATAAGCGCGACCGCGACTCTACTTTACTTCGGTGTGTAGACAAGAGCGAAGCAGAGAGGATTATGGCAGATTTACACGAAGGTACTTTTGGCACCCATTCTAGTGGACACACCATGGCTAAAAAGATCCTACGGGCAGGATACTATTGGTCCACTATGGAAGAAGACTGTTACCAACATTCTCGAACTTGTCACAAATGTCAGATCTATGCTGATAAAGTGCATGTACCTCCAGTTCTTTTAAACATATTGACGGCTCATTGACCCTTTGCAATGTGGGGCATTGACATGATCAGAGAGATTAGGCCTACCGCTTCCAATGGGCATCGCTTCATCCTAGTGGCCATTGATTATTTCCCGAAGTGGGTTGAGGCTGCCTCTTTTGCTACTGTTACTAAGAATGTTATGGCACAATTCATCAAGCATAACCTGATTTATCGGTATGGTGTGCCAGAGAGAATCATCACAAACAATGGTACAAATCTCAACAATACAATGATCACCGAACTCTGTAGACAATTCAATATCCAGCATCATAATTCTTCCCCTTACCGGCCTAAGATGAATGGCACTGTGGAGGTTGCTAACGAGAATATCATGAAAATCATACAAAAGATGATAGTGACATACAAAGACTGGCATGAGATGTTACCATTTTCTCTTCATGGTTACCGCACCTCAGCACGTACGTCAACAGGGGCAACACCTTATTCTCTGGTATATGGCATGGAGGTCGTTCTACCTATTGAGGTCCAGATTCCTTCTTTAAGGATCATGAAGGATGCGGGTTTGAACGAAGATGATTGGATCCAGACTCGACTTGATCAACTGAATATGATTGATGAGAAAAGGCTTATTGTTGTCTGTCATGGTCAAATGTATCAAAAGCAGATGATTAAGGCATTCAACAAAAAGGTCAGACGTCAAGTGTATCAAGTGGGTCATCTGATAATCAAGCGCATCATACTGCCACAAGGTGATCCTAGGGGAAAATGTACTTCCACGTAAGAAGGTTCATTTATAATCAAAAGCATATTTTCTGGTGGAGCCATGATTCTAACCACCATGGATGGTGACTAACTTTGTCACCCTGTTAATGTGGACATAGTGAAAAGATACTACGCATAAATAAAGACCCGCTAGGTTGACTGGCCTAGGCAAAAATAAGGGCATCCCGGCAAACCAAAAGGGTTCGGGCAAAAGCTAGGGATAAAAACAAAAGATCTGTACACCCGGAAAGTCGAAAACCTGAAAGGGAGGCTTGGGCAAAAACGGGTATCCCGGTGGACTGAAAACCTGAAAGGGCAGTCCAGGAAAAAGTTAGGGATTGGAAGTGTACAACTATGTCCCATTGGATCACCTTGCGACCAGACCTCAGTATCAACTATCAATCTCGAACGGTATTGATCAATCTAATCAGCTTCGGACAAGTATAAAAGTGATGAGACACTTGAAGACATAGGTAAATAGTAGCATTGAAACTCAATGGGATTGTTACGCATAGCTGTTTTCTCTTTGTACACTATTTTGTGTAATTTTCATTTCTTACGACGACGTTCTCCTACTAGAATGTCTGTCTCTTTGTACAAAATGCATGTTATAGGAAAACTTCAGAAATAAATATAAATCATTCCTTAAAAGTATAATATTTGTTTTTCTTTTCCTATTTTGTTTTGGAAAAAACGTTCAATGACTTATTTTTGACATATGCATTTAAATATGATTATTGTTCACAAATACTTGCATAAGAAACAGAAATACAGTTACTAATGACTTTAAGAAACACAGCAAAGTCTAAAAAAACAATTTGTAGTTCCGACAGTTACTCCGTCCAGCATGGTACATGGGCAGAAATGTCCTGATGCAAAGTCACCGCTACGTCCTCAGCATACGTCCCAGTAACGTCTATGTTTCCCAAAGGGTAGAAACAACCATACTTTTGATCTCTCCTTCCCCAAGCAGGAATTACCTCCTCCAGCAAAGTTCCTTCTCCAACGGCAACCTGTCTTCCCCAGCCGAATTTTGTAATTTTAAACAATTCATAAAACCTCCTCCCGGTAGAGTTTATTTCTCTAACTATGGAAATTTGTTCCCAACAAAGTTTATTTCTCTACATCGACAGAATCTTCCAACAAGCATCTCAATCCAGAGTTATTCTCAAGCTGAGCCAATTCCCGGCAGAATATCCTCAAACAGAAAGAGGAAATCCCCAGCGAATCATCTTTATTCACCATCCCCAGTGGGAATGAAGGATTCAGCTTCCTAATACTCTCCAGCAGCAGTCTAGGATTTATTTTCCTAGACTGAAATATCGCAATAGCATCCCATATTCATACATTATGGCATGCGCATACACATCGCATACAACATAATCTAATTTATTTTGAGAACACCATCACAATGCGTTTCATACATCATGACATTGCAACAACTAACTCTTTGCCTTTTTCAAGGAAAAGATCAAATCAACAAACACTGTTGACTACTTATATGACATGGTAGTCTTTTTAAAAGCTACATATAACGAAAGGCTATTTCAGCATTTTCCTCATAAAGACATTCGCAAAAGATCTTCTCTGGTTCATTCAGATCGCCACTAAGATCTCTCTGATTCTTATTCCAGTTGAAGATATTCCAAGGTTTCTGTCTGGTTCAGTTAAATCGATCCTAAGATTTTTCTGATTCTTATCCAGGCAAAGTTAATTAAAGACCTTTTGTCTGTTTCAGTTAAATCGATCCTAAGATTTTTCTGATTCTTATCCAGTCAAAGTTAATCCAAGACCTTCTCTGGTTTAGTCAAATCGACACTAAGATCTCTCTGATTCCTATCCCAGTTAAGATGTTCCAAGACTTTTGTCTAGTTCAGTTAAATTGATCCTAAGATTTTCTGATTCTTATCCAGTCAAAGTTAATCCAAGACCTTCTTTGGTTCAGTCAGATCGACACTAAGATCTCTCTGATTCCTATCCCAATTGAAGATGTTCCAAGACTTTTGTCTAGTTTAGTTAAATCGATCTTAAGATTTTTCTGATTCTTATCCAGTCAAAGTTAATTCAAGACCTTCTCTGGTTCAGTCAGATTGACGCTAAGATCTCTCTGATTCTTATTCCAGTTGAAGATATTCCAAGACTTTTGTCTGGTTCAGTTAAATCGATCCTAAGATTTTTCTGATGCTTATCCAATCAAAGTTAATTAAAGCCCTTTTGTCTGGTTCAGTTAAATCGATCATAAGATTTTTATGATTCTTATCCAGTCAAATTTAATCCAAGACCTTATCTGGTTCAGTCAGATCGACACTAAGATCTCTCTGATTCTTATTCCAGTTGAAGATATTCCAATAATTTTGTCTAGTTCAATTAAATCGATCCTAATATTTTTCTGATTCTTATCCAGTCAAAGTTAATTAGAGACCTTTTGTTTGGTTCAGTTAAATCGATCTTAAGATTTTTCTGATTTTTATCCAGTCAAAGTTAATCCAAGACCTTCTTTGGTTCAGACAGATCGACACTAAGATCTCTATGATTCTTATTCCAGTTGAAGATGTTCCAAGACTTTTGTCTGGTTCAGTTAAATCGATCCTAATATTTTTCTGATTCTTATCTAGTCAAAGTTAATTAAAGACCTTTTCCTGGTTCAGTTAAATCGACACTAAGATTTTCTAATTCTTATCCAGTCAAAGATAAACCAAGACCTCTGCTGGTTCAGTTCGAATCGACCATTGATTTGTTAATGATTCTTTTCTGGTAGATCCTTTCTGTGGTCCAGTCAAATCAACACTTTCTGACTTTTATCCCAGTTTGAGAAACTGTAAAGCCTAGAGTATAACCAGACAACAGTTTAATCTCATTTCCCCAATAAGTCACTGTGAAGCCTGGAATACGACCAGATAACGGTCAGCCTTATCATCCTCAGCAAGTCACTAAAGCCTGGATCCTGACCAGATAGCAGTTCACTTCCGTATCTTCAATCAAGAGATGACTCCCCAGTAGAGTAATGGACAACTGAAGCTCCTAGACTCCATTCCCCTAAAAAACATTCCCCAGTGGACTCCTCCTCGGATAGCAGGAACAAGAATCCCCACAAAGAGACTCCTTACGAAGTCAACATCTATTTTGGATGGCATCCTTAAGCCCATCTTCGACGACTCTTTGTCATACGCCTTGGATGGAATAGTTAAGCCCATCTCCGACAATCTTCTATCATCTTTTCCAAATTGCACGTGTAAGCCCATTCCCGATATCATTCACCAACAGTCTCACTTCATGCGAGTGCAAATTTCTGGGCACTCTAGTGTTCAATCATCTTCCACCTTCAGATCACGAAGGGCAGACAAACCAATCTACATCTTCAGGTTTAAGAAGAATGAACAGGGGCAGCTGTTGTACCCTAAAATTTTTCCTCCCATTTTCACATAAGACATACTCCTAGAGGTTCTCAATTGCTCAAAGGTTGACCAAGAATTAACCAGACAATTCTCCTCATAAGGAAATGAACCCCCAACTAGGGTCTCAAATGCATTCCATGGTCCTAATATGTCTTCAAGATCATCCATGCCAAGTTTCATGCCTTGCTCAATAAGATTGCTCAGTCAATTGCTCAAGTATTGGAAAATCAAATGTGCTAGGTCAAAAGTCAATTGTGGCCCATATACAGTCAAACTTCAAGATTTTTGGTCAACATCAACATTTTGAAGTGATATCCATCATTTGATCAAAGGTTGATCATGATTCCTCAAGAAATGCTTCTAACTCATCAAAAGTCAAAAATGGCAAATTAGGGTTTTTATAGGAAAAGTCAACCAAACTTTGACCAAGCATAACTTTCTCATACTTTGTCAAAAAATTTCCAACCAAAGCTTATTTTGAAGAGAATCCAATGCCCTACAACTTCTCTTCAGCCCTCAAGTTCAAGAAATGCACCATTTGAAAGATACAAGTTCATACATTACAGGTCATTTTTAGAAAGTCAATAAAAGCCACTTTTTGCCAAGACCTTTTACATAAATATAATATCTTCAAATGCAAAATTTATAAAAATAGGGATTGAAGTATACATCTTGGGCTTTCCAAAAAGTACAAGATCATCATCATGAGATAAAAAATTAGCAAGTTATGGCTTGCCCAAGTTGGGAAAAGTTTGGAAATTTCAAGATTGGTGCATTGAGCAAAATTAAACTTTTGAAGCAATGGCTTGTTTTCTTAGGCCTCAAACATCTTCTTAAGATTATAAAGGACCTCTAATTTCACTCTTGCCTTGCTTTGAATTTTTTAGCTATTTTATTCATATTTATTTTGTTTTTATTCACATAAATACAAGATAAATCATATAAAATAGCAAATGATTGGATCATGACCATTGGGCTTTTGTTTTGATTCAATTTCATACCCACAAATTCGTACAAAGACTGTCCAGGTTCATTCTCACATGGAAATGGCAAGATTTGCAAATATGGAAGCTTTTAAATTGGTTGAATTTTGACATGAAAACGTAGCATTATGACTTGATTCTTTCCATGTTATGTTATCTCTTCCATCTACACTCTAAGAACAACACATTGGCAAGCCAAATACACGAACACAGAACCTAGAGAACCCCTGTCCATTTTTATAAAAAAAACTCAAAGTTGTCAAACTCAGATTTCAAATTCCAGCCTCCCTTGCTCCTAACCAAGGATTCTAATCCACTCCTGGAGATCCCCTGAATCATTTGCAACCATTATCAAGCCTGAAAGCATCGCCTAACGCGTCCACCAACATCCATTATTTGCTTCATTTTCAAAATTCATTTTGCACAATTCATGTAATTTTCATGTGATTTAACCATGCATTTCTGGTTTACTAGTCATTTGCAAGCTTCCCATATGTTTAGATTGAGTTTTTGATGCATGAACTGTGCGTTACCACTTCTAGGGTTTAAAGCTTAGATTTGGGCGTTTTTACATTGACCAAAATTAGGCTTAAACAGGGGCACCATTATGCTCAGGAGAGTGAGGCCAGTCGATTCATGGCCTTACACATAATTTCTATTGCGTATCTAGTTTATTTCAGGGTGCAAAGGTTATAGCGACAGACAAAAATCGGTCACTATAGGTATTTCTACCTAAGACGACGGAGGGAGGTAGGAGATGAATGTGTGGCAGACACCTACTGGCTCATTCAAATCCGCCGCGCGTTTTTTTTTTAATACTTTTGAATAATTTTTGTATATAATATTAATTTATTGATTAGATTAACGAATGGTCATGTACCTCAAGTGGTGAAGCAGCACGCTTGTGAGGGGAAGGGACCTGGGTTCGAATCCCAGGTCCAACATTTTCCATTTTTCTAATATTCCATACTAGATCCAACGTTACACATGGCCAGAAGTGTATCATGGACCACCAATCTGAACCATCAGATCACCACTGGATCCGTATCTAGCGCATCCAATATACACACTACCATGCACCCCTTCAGCTTGGACGCACAGGATCTTTGACAAAGGTTGTGGGTTCTGAGTTATTGGGCCTAGCGTTTTCAGATCAACACCCCCTGTTTATAATTTAACTCTACCCATTCATTTGTTTTAATTTTTTTTTCCTTTTTTTATTTTTGCTTTCATTTTATTTAATTAACCATAAAAATCAGAAAAAATAACCAAAAATATTATATTAGTATTTTTAATTAAACTAATTTTGTAAATAATTTAGATAAATATTTTAACTATTTTCTTTAATTAAAAATGAAGTAGAATTTAGGATTTAATTAGATTTAATTATTTTCTTTTCATAATAAAGAAACAAAAAAAATTACACTATTTTATTTAATTAATTTTTATTTTTTAAAATAGACTTTATGATGTTTAATTTAACTATTTTTCTTAATTAAAACAAAAATCAAACAAATAAGTTTTTTTACTTAGACTTTTTTTTAGGTTTGTTAGATGCTTCATTTCCATTTTCACGCGCGTTTATCTTATTCTCGCATCTCTTATAATATTCTAACTGCTTACGTTTGTAATAGTTTAGGATTTAAATTTCAACACTTTTAATTTCGCACTTTACTTTTCGTTCATTATTATGTATCTACACCAAAGCCCTGTAATAGCGTAGGAACCTTTATTTCTCGCTTTTTTTTTTACATTTTTGTATGCTTGTATATAATTGTTAGTAAGTAGGAGTGCATGACAAGATAAATTAAATTAATTGTAGATCACTAACTTCAAGATAATATATCTGAAAAAAACACACTTCTCACACTTGCATCCTTAGGTATTCCTCACTCGGTTGCCTAGGAAATGGTCATGTCCCTCGAACGTAGGGATATCTTAGCAAAGACCTTTCGTATAAAAGTCATCATAAAAGATCATGGTCCTTAAACGTCCCTCGAGTTGCCTTTCGGTAAATGATCTTGTCCCTCAATGTTGCTTATATGATGACAATCCCTTCGAACGCTAAGATATCTTTACATGTTGCCTTCAATGACTATAGTGTCTCATTCGATAGTCCCTCAACATCCGACGATAGGGCTACCTACTCACTAATAGTATGATAGTACTATCTAAAGGAAAGGAGGAAAAGAACGTCCTTTTTCGAGTAGGTAGATAATTGTTAGGTACTTGCTCAAGAACAACTTTTTCACACTTATACACTTTTCAAAACTACTTTCAAAAAATGCTTTATCACACTCTTGAGGAATAATACAAGAGTTACCATAAAGCAAACAAAAAAAACTTTCAAAACACACAAACACAAACAATTTTCAAAAACGAGCAAGTACCTAAGAGCCTGTGGAGAATCACAGATGGAAAGGGTGCTAACACCTTCCCTTTCCATAATCTACCACCCTTACTCAGAAAATCTTGAAAAATGTCTTTTTCTGTTCTTTTCATCCTTTCCTTTGTTAGATAAAAGAAAATTCGGTGGTGACTCTTGCTTACCGCGACATTTGCGAACAAAAAATACAAACCAGTTTTAACAGTCGGTTCTGCCATCGTATCACAGGTCTGTATTGTATCAAACTTATAAAATTAATGTCTTTAAAGTCAATCACGATTAAATAACTTCTATGTTGAGTATTTAAATTGCTTGAATCAAGCAACTTGACTTATCCTCCTTGATTACGTCTTTGAAATCACCATTCATCAAGTAATATCGTTGTAATATTTTGGTTAGAAATCATATTGACGAGCTTCTAAGCTTCCTTCTTATTTTGTTTTTACTCCTGCCCATAAATCTTTGATTTTATTTCAAAAGTTATTGAAATTGTTTTAAAGGGGATCAATCTATTCAAATTCCCTTTGCTAGACCGTTTTTTATCCATGTCCTCAACTAAAAATTATATCCTACTATATTCTATATTTTGAGTGAGCCTAAAATTTTAGCGACCATAATATATCTTGATAGATTTGAGAAAAATCCAGTTGATTCATGTTCAACTATGTAAGCACTCGCCGCTTTAGGGGAGGGACTTTCGGCTCACACTTTGTTCTTTTGTTGAATTCTTCTTTCAACATCTCTTACAATTTTACTTAAACTAATTGAAATAAATTAGGGTAATGCTAACATGTACCCTAAGGATACATGTTAACAATTAAGTAAAGAAAGCTTTATCTAAAAAATTATGTACAGAATTTATTACAAATATATAATTAATATATTTTTATCATTTTTTTAAAATCAAACTTTTTAATTATAGGTTTCATAACATGTGTCCTTAGGGCACATGTTAGCATTACCCAATAAATTAACCTAAAAATTTAACTTTGTTATCACTTAAAACAACATAAGTCAACATCTCCTGACCAAAAAGTCATTAACGAATTTCAAACAAGAAACCGTCAATATTCCCACATAAATCGTCAATCATTTAGAATAAAAAATGCATCCCTCCGATTATCATGTAATTTATAATTTAAATGATAATTTAAAATGTAATAAGATATTATTATTTAAATTATATATTAAATATGAATACTTGGAATTCATAATTAGAGCATATTTAATATTATTCAAAGGCTTAAATATATTTTTGGTTCCTATAAAATTATTAAATTTTATTTTTGGTCCCTAATAAAAAATAGCATGTTTTGATCTCTACAAAATTATTATGCACGTAGTTTTAATTCCTCTTGTTAAACCAATGTGTATTTTTAAATGATTATTTTAGAAATATGTTTAGAACGTTATAAAAAGTTCCTCGAAAAAAAAAAGAATTAAAAAATTAATTTCTAAGTCGAGGTTTTCATTACTTTTATCATTATCTTTTAAAATTTAATAAATTTATATTTAATTATTCTCATTTTAAAAAATTCTAAAATTTGGTAAATAAATATTTTATAGTGTTCTAAACATGTATGAAAAGAATTATTCAAAAATTTAAAAGTTTAAGGATAATTAAATAATTTTCAAATTTTTTAAAAATAGTAGGGACTAAAACTGCATGCATAAAAATTTTGCAGGTACTAAAATATATATTTTTTATAAAGATTAAAATGAAGTTTGTGATATTTATAAGAAAAAAAAACATATTTAACTTTTTTTTTCAAATTAGTCAGAGTTAAGACAAATATATTTAGTATTGTTCAAATTAGCTAAAAACACAATTGACTCATATCTTTCTAAATATCCATTAAACTTAGAATTTTTAGTGGGTAGAAATTGATCTAACGGACAATTATTATTAGAAAAATTTACATACAATTTTTTAGGTATGGTTCTTACTATTTTTTAACGAAAATACAATAAATATGTCTAAATATCATTTAGAGAATGAAAATATGAAAAAATTGCATATGTGTAAAAGAAAATTATACACTTATCATATTTTCATTTGAAAATAATAAGAACAACGTTTAAAAAATTGTCTCTAAGTCTTCTCCTTATTATTAAACTAAAATAAATAAGTGGAGAGAAATATGATTTGAGAAAGAAAAAGAAACTATTTAAGAGTTAGGGTTAAAGATTTCTGTTTTTATGTTCCATCTTTTTTATTTTTCCTTTTTCTATTCAATGATTTGTATTTATTAAAAAAATAAAATACAATTAATATATCATTAATTTTTAAATTTGAAATTCAATTTAAAATATTAAAGAAATCCCACAACTAAATAACTCCCAACATACATTTCAATCATAACTAGTAAGAAATTTATACTATCGTACGTGTCTTGTCTGAATTCACATCACACGTCTATAAAACATCATTTATAAAGTTTGAATTCATTCTTTAATTGATTAACATTCACATAGTTACAAATATAGACTAATAATATGCACAAACTTTTAAGCATTGATCCGTATTTATAATAAACCAACAACTTTCTCTAACTTCAATTGTATAAAAACAACAATAAAAGAAAGATTTAAAAGATGAAAAATAAAATAAACATTCTACAGTTGATCTCATATATACGTTCACATCTACCCGTTGATCTCTCTCTACAAGGACCTTCATTACGATGAACAATCTACGATTGTTAAATTGAGAAATAAAATGAGAAATAAAAAACTCCTATATTAATATACTTGACCAAGAGAGTATTAAGTCTTTAATGTTAATCGGATTTTGTTAAAAAGATTCTACAATTTAGAAAAAAAATGAATTCTATAGTGAACTAATATAAAACATCAGTAAAAGAAATATTTAAAAGATGAACATTAAAATGAACTGTCTCCAGCTGATATCTCATAGATATGTTCACATATACTCGTGTATCTATACATTCAAGGACCTTCATTATGATGAACAATTTACTTTTTCCCGTTTATAAGAGACTTTCATTATGATGAACAATCTACAATATTTTTTCTGTATCGCACGGATTCCGTCTGTATTCACATTACACATCTCTCATTCTCATTTGTCAAAATTGAACTCATTCATTTAATAAGTTAACATTTACATAGTTTCAAATATAGACAAATAATATGCACTAACTTTTAAGCATTGATCCAATAGTATTTTCAAAAACAATGGAAATATAGCTCAATAAATTATGAGAATGTACTTAAACCATAAACCCTAAAGGAAATATGTTTTCTTGTTTATAAAAAATATTTATAACTTACTTCCGTTTATAAAAAATAAATGTATCAACAATATATTTTTTTCGCGTTTATAAAAATATTTGTAACTTATTCCCGGCTATAAATATAATTGTATCAACAATAGATTTTTCCCGTTTATAAAAATATTTATAACTTATTACCGTTTATAAATATAATGATATCAACAATAAACTTTGTTCCGTTTATAAAAATATTTATAACTTATTTCTGTTTATAAAAATAATCGTATCAACAATAAACTTTTTCTCACTTATAGAAATATTTGTAACTTATTACCGTCTATAAAAATATATGTATCAACAATAGACTTTTTCTCGTATACCAAAATATTTCTAACTTATTTTTGTTTATAAAAATAATTGAATCAACATTTGACTTTTTTCGTTTATAAAAATATTTGTAACTTATTTCCGTTTATAAAAATAAATGTATCAACGGTAGATTTTTTTTCCGTTTATAAAAATATTTGCAACTTATTTCTGTTATAAATATAATTGTATCAACTATAGACTTATCCCGTTTATAACAATATTTGTAACTTATGGCCGCTTATAAATATAATTGTATCAACAAATGATTTTTCCCATTTATACAAATATTTGCAACTTATTCCCATATATATATATATATATATATATATATATATATATATATATATATATATATATATATATATATATATATATATATATATATATATATATATATATATATATATATATATATATATATATATATATATATATATATATATATATATATATATATAAAGTAGACTTTTTAATACAACAGGAATCGAATTCAACAAACTGCATCTAGTCTAAAAATTAGCCGCCCTCGCAAGAGAGTGAACAACCATATTCGCTTGACGCTTTACAATCTTTACCTCAAAGTTCGGAAAAGATTGAAGTAAATTAGAAATAGACTTAATAACAATACTAAACTCAAAAGCAACTTTATTATTAGAGTATATAGCTTGTGTAACTCTTTGGCAATCACTCTAAAAAATAAAATAATTCAGGTTCAATGAGATAGCTTCAAGAATGGCCTTTTTAAGGGATAAGGCCTCCACTTCAATGACGGTAAGGGTCCTTGGATCCCAAACAATACCTGCATTAATGAAATTTATGAGATGATTATGCATATACCAACCTCTATTAGTAGTGTCATTGGTATTATTAAAAGTCGCGTCCACATTACATTTTATCCAGCCTATTGATGGAGGCATCCATTCAAATGCATGAGATGGTTAAGCGTTGTTATCGTTAACACCTTGAGATTGAAACCAATCATTCCACCTATGAAACACACATGAATCCAATTTATTCGCTTCTTCATGTTCATGCTGCCAAATATAATCATTTCTATTTTTCCATAATAAATCAATCATAACCTTAAATCTGCCTGCAACCTTTTTATCCTCCTTCTTAGAGATATCAAAGATGATGGACTTGCAATCATAGGAAAAATGATGACGAGATTCTATAAGATTAGACAAACCTAAAGATCTCCATCAAAGGTTGGTAGCATTGCAGCCTCAAAAAGATGCCATTCGTCCTCAGTGTGATGATCATAAAATGACACATTAACAGGCACATGGAAAAGTGTTGTCGGAGACGCGCACGAGTAGGAAGGCATCCCTTACAAATCCTCCATAAGAGATTCTTAACTCTAGGTGGAGCAATTATATTCCAAAGACTACAGCAATCCTCCCCTGCGGTGCCACTTTCCTGTCGCCTAAACTCATCACATCATATTCTGTACCCTGATCTCACACTATAAACATCATCTTGTTCTTCCTTCCAAATCATCGTATCTTCTTTTACATCCTCCAACAACGGTACCTATACAATTCTTTCCGTATCTACCTCATCAAAGAGATTACTTACAATGTCATAATCTCATTGCTTCTCATTAGGCATCATAAGATTATTAGCCGTAATAGCAGACATACCTTGTTGTTGAGGTCCACCCATGCAGCCTTCACTGCAGCCCCATAACCACGGCTCTTGCATAACCTCGATATTTCTACCATCTCCAACATTCCACCTACACTCCAAATTAAGAACCTCTCAAGATTTCCAAATACTCCTCCAAACAAAACTAGGATTGTAACCAAGTTTAGCATAAAAAAAAGAAGTATTAGGAAAGTACCTTGCTTTAAGAATCCTAGACACAAAAGCATGAGGTTTGGAGTGAATATTCCAACCATGTTTTGCAACCATAGCCATATTAAATGCCTTAAAATCCAGAAAACTCAATCCTCCCTCCTTCTTAGTACAAGTTAATATTTCCCACTCCATCCATCAAATACCTCTACTCGTATTCCCGCCTCCCCACCAAAAGGAATTTAACATTCTCTATATAATTGATAAACATATCCAGAAGAATGAAAATGATCATCACATAGGATAGAATATATTGGAGCACCAATTTGATCATAACTTCTTTGCTAGCTCTCGAGAGGGGTCTCCCTTTCCAAGAATGAATCTTATTCCAAATGCGATCTTTAATATAAGAGAAAGTTGCCTTTTTACTCCTCCTTATCAGAGATGGTAGCCCAAGATACTTTCTAGTACCCAAGACATGACGAACTTCCATTATACGCGCCAAATCCTCCTGAGCCAGTTTAGACAAATTTCGGTTGAAGAAGATTTTTGAATTAGGCAAATTAATCTCCTGTCCTGATGCCGCACCATAGGTATTGATCACTTTCATGATCACTCTAACTTCGATTAAATTTGCCCTTCAATATAAAAAAAATCGTCAGTGAAAAGTAAACGGGACACCTATGGAGCCCCTCTACATATTTGCATCCCGTGGACATCACCACTCGCAACTGCTTTCTTCATAATCTTGGACAACCCTTTTGTAATCACTATAAAAAGGTAAGGAAACAGTGGGTCTCCTTGCCTAAGCCCTCTTCTCGGTCTATTGGTCCCACACGTTCTGAGTTCACAAGAACGGTATAGTGTACCGAAGTAACACACATCATAATCCAATGGATCCATCTATCATCAAAACCCAACCGATATAACATTCCTCATAAAAAATTCCAATCCACTTTGTCATATGCCTTGCTAATATCCATTTAAGCGCCAAATTAGCCTTGTTGCCTCTAATTTTCCTTATCAATGCATGGATCACTTCCAGTGCTATCATGGCATTATCTAGAATTGATCTCCCTTCGACAAAAGCCGATTGTTCCTCCACAACACATTTTTCCAACAAAAATTTCATTCTATTAGCTAGAACTTTCGACACAATTTTATACCCCACATTACATAATGATATGGGTATGTACTCTATATTCTGCGGTTTATTACTTTTAGGAATCAAGCAAATATTTGGGTCGGTAATCGAAGGTGGGAAATATCCTCTCATTAACCATTCTGTAGCATCCTGCCAGATATCATCACCACAAAGATCCCAATTTTTTTTATAAAAGGCGAGGTTGAAACCATCGGGTCCTGGCGATTTATTCACATGCATTTCACAAAGAGTCGTGTGAAGCTCATCCTTGGAAACTGGGCGAAGCAATCTACTATTATCTTATGCAGAAACTACCAGGTGGATAAGAGATAACACAGGTTCGTGATTACTCCAAGTTGCTGTGAATAATCCTTCAAAGTACTGCCTAGCTATGCTACACAACCCCTCATGCTCTAGGATTTCCATACCATCTTCAGTTCTCAACATATCAATTTGCTTAAATTTACTCCTTGCTGATGCCGATTGGTGGAAGAAACAATTATTACGATATCCTTCTCACAACCAATGCATCTTCGCTCTCTGCTGCCAATACAAATCTTCCTTAAGAAGCCTCTTATTATACTCACTTTGTGCTTCGAAAAAACGCATCGATGACATTGGATCATGACAATTTCTGTAGGCTTCCATAACAGATTTATGCTTATCTATCTCCTCCTTCCTCCTCCTCTCCCTATTATTCCACCTTTCCAATTCTCCTGGACATGATTCAATACGGTACACCACATCTGAGTTTTCATTATGCTACCAGCCACTAGTAACAACCTCTTCAATGCCTTCCACCTTTAATCAATAGTTCTCAAAACAGAAAACATGATTACTACGACGCCGGCGACCCGACTCACAAGAAAGCAGAATTGGACTATGGTCCGAATGTGACGCTATAAGATTTGTCAACTTCATATTCAGAAACATTCCCATCCATTACGGAGTTGCTAAAGCACGGTCGAGCCTTTCCTATACTACATGATCAGTGCCTTTGCTCTTTATCCAAGTGAATTGATGTCCTTCTAACGGGATATCCACCAAGTCACAATCTGTTACCGCTTCTCTAAAACCATTGCATAACCAATTTGGATTTGGATGGATTCCTTATTTGTCTTGCTGTGATAACAAATCATTAAAGTCTCCTATAATGCACCATGAAGAGTCGGCATTGTTCGGATCTCACGCATCAAATCCCATGCAATCCTTCTTTTACCTCTTTCCGGATAGCCATAGTAACACGTTAAACACCAATATCCTTTAGTATCATCTTTAACAATTAAATTAATGAATTTTCGAGTATCTTTCTAGAGAGCCGCCAGGCCACCACTCATTCCTTTGACGTAAAATCCTAAACAAGTTGAAAACTTTAAGGATAATCTTATAGCTTCTAATTTGCTGGTTTTAGAAAGCGCCTCTGAGAGGAAAATAATGTCCGGCTGTTATTGTTCAGCAAGCTTGCGCAAATTTGGAATTGCTGTCGGGCTGCTTAGTCCCCGATAATTCCAACTGAGAATTTTCATAATTCCCGACAGTCCTGCCTGCCGGGACGTGCGGATGAAAAATGATGGCTTGTTGTATCTTACACTACAAAAAAAACACTCATTTGTGACGTGAATTTCACGTCACAACATGAGGAATCACATCACTACATAATACTTGCGACGTGTTCGTTCACGTGGCTGGGGAGGGGATGACAAAAAGTTTGCAACGTGATTTTCATGTCACAAACTTGTAACATGAAAATCACGTCGCAACAAAGTTTTATAGAAAACCCATATATGCAAGAGATAGGCGCAACAGGTATAAAGTTACTTTACTTGCAACGTGTTTTTCACGTCACAAATTAGTGACGTGAAAAACACGTCACTAAATAGTTTCAATTATGTGTTTTTTATAATAACGTCTACCATACACTTTTTTATTTATACAAAAAGTAACTTGCGACGTGATTTTCACGTCACAACTTGTGACGTGAAAATCACGTCACTGATATTTTTTTTTAATTTAATAACTAAATTTATTTATTTTTTATATATTCAATTTAATAAATTCAATATAATAAATTCAATATAATAAATTAAAATAATAAATTCAATATAATAAATTAAAATAATAAATTCAACATAAAATAAATTCAATATATAATAAATTCAATATATTAAATTTAATATAATAAAATTAATAAACTAAAATTATAAATTTAAGAATTAATTAGTATGGTATACAAATTCAAATTTGAAAGTAAAATAAAAAAAATTAAAGTTTACGGGTCATAATTATCAATATCAAAATTATCTTCGCTTTCGCCATCCTCCGGCTCTTGACCGTGAAAGTTTGGGTTTCCACCAAACCCTTGCATAAATTGTCTCATTTGTTGCTCCATATCAGCTTGCCTCTTTGCCATGGCCTCCATTTGTCGTTGTTGCTCTTGCCTCATTGCCTCCATTTGGGCTTTCATTGTCGCCTCACATTGCGCTGACTCGTGTCTCGCCTCATTTAACGCCAAATGTCTTACGGTTTCAAGTTGTTCTGGTGTCAAATTTGGTTGACGTGACCCCCATTTCCCATCTCTAACTCTTTAAAATAGAGTTCTATCCCCACTTCTCAAGGTGTCCTCCAAATTTCCACCACCAAAAAAACAACCGTTAGGGCCTTTTCCGCCAATGACTTGATCCCAAATATAAAAGTCCACATTTGGATGAAGCGGCTCTCCCTCTCCCAGGGTATATTGAGGATTATGACTCAGAAAATTTGCGAGCAATGTCTGATAATCCTCCTATACATTCAATAAAAAATAAAAAAATAAAGTTAAATATTTAATAAATTAAATTAAATTAAATTAAATTAAATTATATTTAAAAAGTTGCCACGTGATTTTCACGTCACGACTTCTCAATTGCCACGTGATTTTCTCGTCACAGTTTCTCAGTTGCCACGTGAAAATCATGACACAAAATTGTCATTAAATAAAAAAATATAAACAACATCATAAATTAAATAACTTACGAAAGCTTTTAGAGTGCGTTTGTCAACAAAATCCTCGGTTTTCTTTGTCCGATTCTTTTTAACCAACTCAATCATCAATGGAGGTCTCCCTAAATTCTTGGTCTAAATAATAAAAAAAAGTTAAAATTAATTAATAAAATATGAATCAAAATGTAACTTAAAAAAATGGTAATATTTACCATGCATCGAACATGTTCTATGGTACTTATACTTCCAACTGCATTAGCGCAACCCCTTTTTTCACATGCCCTCATCTTCTTAAAATTTTCAGATTTAGCCCAAAATTCGCGTGACTCCCAATATTTAAGAAGTTCCTCAAAAACCTCTTTCCATATCCAATTGGGACAGATACCCTGAAGTTCCCAACGCTCTCTAACATGACGCATTATGTCAGAAAGACGTCTTGAGGTTCTGCCATAGTAATTTTTTTTATCATCTTCTCGTTCAATGGGTCCCACACACATTTTTCATGCAATATTGTATGACATTAAAATAAATAGTTAGATAATTATAATGAAATAGTCATTTAAATAACAATAATTAAAAAATAAATTAATTATACCTTAAATTTGTTAAACCAAGCTTCTTTATTTTTGACATCTTTGAAGGCCTTCCAAAATTGTTTATACATCTGTTGAATTATATAATTTATAACCTTGGCAGCAGTCCGACTCGGCGAGAAACTAAACAACAATAATTTGAATTAGTTATATTAAATATAAATTTATATTAAAAATGAAAATGCATTATCTTAAATAAAAATTTATAAATAAGAAACTTACGAGTTTCCTTCGGGTCAAATCCAAAATCTCCCGTCAATGACATGAATCTCACTCGGATCATCATTCCCTCGAAGATCATTTCCATCCAACACATCATCATCCCCATCCACATGATCATCATCATCATCATCATCCGGCTGCGCATGATCATCCTCACGTGCATATACATATGTGGGATATGGGGTGCGTGATCCTCCAGTCTGTGTGGGATGTGGGGTGCTGGATCCTCCAGTCTGCTGGAAGGATAAGGGCATCTGTGTGAGATGTGGGGTGTTGGATCATTCAGTCTGCTGAAAAGATAAGGGCATTTGTATGGGATGTGGAGTGCTAGATCCTCCAATATACTGGAAGGATGAGGGCATCTGTGTGGGATGTGGAAAACTGGATCCTCCAATATGCTGGAAGGATGAGGGCATCTGGGTCTGCGGGAAAAGAAAACCAGGTGGCCTAACAAAAGATGGTACCCCATACGGGCTAGTAAAAGAAGAAGTCCCATATGAGAATTACATATTCTGAGAGGAGAGTAATGGCACAAAATGGTGAGTACTGGCCATGGACATAGGATCGACCTGACTCTGCGGGGGAGGGCACGTGGCCGACTGAGGTGCCCCATATGTTACTAACCTCGGGCGTTGGTACTTTTTACCAATATCCTTACTCTTATCAATTCGAGGTGTAATTTTACCTATTTATATACAATACACAATATATATATATATATATATATATATATATATATATATATATATATATATATATATATATATATATATATATATATATATATATATATATATATATATATATATATATATATATATATATATATATTCATCAACAAAAATACTAAATTTGAAAAATACATTCTCTTCAATACATATTTATTAACATATTTAATATATGATTCTTTATACTCATCAATACATATTCATTAACACATTCAATAAATATTCATTAACACATTCAATAAATATTTCATTATTCTAAATCTTCATGCTCGTCATCCATATCATTCTCATCGTCTGATGTGATGTTGTCCTCGGATCCAAACTCTTCATCATGCTCTTCGTCCATATTATTATCAACCAACAATATAGACGCATCAACTTGATGTCCCTCAACCATTGTATCAGACAAACTTGTAATTTGTTCATCTGCAATTACATCATTAATTTTCTCAACTTCATCAACTTGGTAAGCAACATCTTCCACTAGATTGCCAGTTTTAATATGACCCAGGGGTTTTGTTTTTATTGTAACACACCATCCTTGTTTACGTGGTACAAATGAAGGATAAGGAACATAATAAACTTGCCTAACAATATATGACATTATGAAAGGGTCATACTCTTTGTATCTCTGATCCATTTGAATCTCAACAGTACCATATGACTTATCTATTTTTGTTCCTCTAGTTGGATCATACCATTCACAATAAAACAAGACAACTTTATTTTTCGAGTCCAAGTAATTGTATACCAACTCATAAATATGTTTAACAAAGCCATATAAGTCATCTTCACCGCCATCTATAACTCCTTTTACAAATACACCACTGTTTATGGTTTTTTCCCTTCAGTCCATGTCTCAGTGTGAAATTTATATTCGTTCACGAAGTATGTGTGCCATTCATTTGTGGTTTGAAAAAGGCCTTCAAACAAGTTTCTCAAATGGAGTATTTCTGGAGTCAATGCAACAATGCTAGACAATCTCTCCTTAAACCATGTTGGAAATTGAGCATGAATGACACCAGATGTTGATTGTACACCGACACTATGAAAATAGGAGATGTTAAATTTCCTAAAAAGGAAACACACTATAAGTTTCAAGATAATAAGTTTTATATTAACATTTCAAATAAAATTAAACAGTTGGGGTATACTTACTCAAGATATGGTTTAACTTCAACGCAATTGATCAAGACATGGACATGTGCAGATTTCATTTCTTTTTGGGTCACCAATGCACACCCTTCTTTCCAGAGGGACGACCTGAACGCCCGAAGACTGATAAGGTGAATTGACTTCTCTCGTTGACATTTATAGGATTCCGTATGATTCTAGGAGTTAACATCAAGTGATTAAAATAATGACTGTAAAAATGTGATGTTTCCCGATGCAAGTAATGTGCACATATAGATCCTTCAACTCTAGCTTTATTTTTCACTGATCGCTTTGAATCACCCATGAACCTTTCAAACGGATACATCCACCTATATTGAACAGGTCCACCAAGATAAGCTTCATATGCAATATGTACAGGTAGATGTTCCATGGAGTCAAAAAAATCAGGCGGAAATACTTATTCCAACTTACAGAGAATGAGTGGAATGTTTAGGTCCAACTTAATGATGTCATCCACTCTTAAAGTGGGCGTACAAATATCTCTAAAAAATTGATTAATTTCAGTTAGTGGATTAAGCACATATTTGGGTAGTGAACCAAATTCAATTGGTAGCAATTGTTCCATAAAAACGTGGCAATCATGACTTCTCATACCATGCAACTTCCCAGTGTTAGCATCGGCACACCTTGCTAAATTTGAAGAATACCCATCCGGCATTCTCAAATCTTTTAACCAATCGACAAACCGCTTTAGCTTCTTGAGAAGTCAGACTAAAGCAAGCTCTGGGTTTTAATAATTTTCCATTCGGTTGAGGCTTCAACTCCAACTCTTTCCGGTTACACCAAATTTTCATGTCCTGTCTAGCCTTCTCATTATCTTTTTTTTTGTCTTTAACATCCATCACTGTGTTAAATACGTTATCAAAAAAATTCTTCTCAATATGCATAACATCAAGATTATGGCACAACAAATTATCTTTCCAATATGGGAGGTCCCAAAATATACTTCTTTTTGTCCAATTGTGTCTGACTCCATATCCTTCAATTCTACATGCTTTGCCAGTATCTGTAAATTTTGGTAGTTCACAAACTTGGTTCCATATATCACCCGGTGACAATCGAGGCGGAGGCAGATCTGATACTTGTTCGTCTTTTTTAATATTTGTCTTGTTTCTTCTATAGGGATGAGTTGTTGGTAGGAATCTGCGGTGACAGTCAAACCACGAGCGTTTCCCCCCTTTATCCAATATAAACGCTTTGGTGTATGCCATGCAATTCGGAAACCTATTTTGCCATGCGTACCCCAACCAGATAACATGCCATATGCTGGAAAGTCATTAATGGTCCATATCAAGGCAACTCACAAAGTAAAGTTTTGTTTACGGGATATATCATAAGTCCATTCTCCAATCCACAACCTCTTCAAATCATCAATTAAAGGTTGTAAGTACACGTCAATTCCAGCTTTTGGACTGGACGGACCTGGAATGACGCACGTAAAAAACATGTATGGTTTTGTCATGCACATCTCAGGAGGGAGGTTGTAAGGAGTTACAATAACTTGCCAACAAGAATACGCACTTCCCGACGCTTGCACATATGGGGAAAAACCATCAGAGCATAATCCAAGCCTGACATTTCTAGGTTTTGCAGCAAAATTAGGATATGTCTGATCAAAGTGCTTCCATGCCTCGCCATCAGATGGATGTCGCATAGTGCCTGAACTTGTTTGGTTTATATGATGCCATGTCATTTGACTTGCATTGTGCATTGAAGCAAACATTCTTTTTTAACCTTGGTATTATCGAAAGATAAAATATAGACTTTACTGCTACACGTTTTTGCTTGCTATTAATGGCTCTACTGCGAACTTGATATCTTGGACTCTTACAAAACTTGCATTCCTCCAACAATCCATCTTGAGAACCAAACTCGTTGTCATAAAATAACATGCAACCACTAATGCAACAATCAATCTTTCTTACTTTTAAACCTAACTTCGACACCCACTTCTTTGCATCATAAAAACTTGTAGGCAAGTTATATTTTTTACGGTGGAATCCAACATCATTTTTGCAAAATGTTCCAAACACTGATCAAGAACATTCCAATTTTACTTGGCAGCTAATAATCTCACACACATTGATAACTTTGAATCTGATGACCCCTCGAACAATGGTGTATTCATATCATTCAACAATTGATAAAATCTCTGCGCTTCCTCATTTGAAAACTCTTCCCCATCAAAATCTTCAGTTTGATCATATGTCACGTCACGTTCACACCAAAAGCATCCTCAACCATCTCACCGATCAGATTAAGGTTTTCCTCATATTTCATAGACGGTCGACTACTTGAAGCATGCGTGTTGCTAGTATCTGGTACGTTACTCGGCAGTTCTTCACCATTATATGTCAAAACCCAATAATTTTCAATGAAACCCCTTCTATGCAAATGACGTGCTACTTCTTCCGGGTCACTAATTATTGGTCTACATTCATATTTAAGACAGGGACACCTAACTCCTCATTCGCTTCGACAACATTCCTGAGCAAACGCCCACGTGATAAACTCATTAACTCCTTCTATAAAATGAGGTTTAAGTGCACGTCTTCCTGAATACAATCTATAAATTGTTTTTATTTTTAAAATATATTGTTAAAAATATTTACTACATTACATTTTTTTTTATATTCTGTTTTAAAAAATATATATATTTATTAACTTATTTTTCTATATTCTTTATTATATTTAATATATTGTAAAAAATCAATACTTTAATATATATATATATATATATATATATATATATATATATATATATATATATATATATATATATATATATATATATATATATATATATATATATATATATATATATATATATATATATATATATATATATATATAAAATAAATTCAAAATATAAATAAATAACATAAATACCAATTCCTAAAACTCCTTCAACTTCTTGTACAAACCTTGAATCTTCCTTTTAATCTCTTCAATTTCTTGACAAAAAAAATCCAGTCAATCATAAAACATAATTAACCTAAAATGAAAATATTAAAAATAAATTGAATAAATATTATACCTTTGTTACAAAATAAAATTGGAATTGATGATGGAATTGAGATTTGATAATGGAACAATGGAAGAATAGAGAAGAGGGAAAGAAGAACAGAAGAGAGAAAGAAGAAGAAAGTGGAGGAAGAAGGAAGAAACACAATGGTTTCTGAAAAGAGAGCGTACAAGTATAATAGCCAATCAGCAACGTGAATATCACGTCGCAACCTTGCCACGTGATATTCACGTCGCAACCCCAACGTTATAATTTTAAAATAAACCAATCAGCGACGCGAATATCACGTTGCAACCTTGCCACGTGATATTCAACTCCTCCAACGATTATTTTTTTAATCTTAATCTGCACATTTCAGAATGGTTCAAAATGACATCTTTTCAAAGTTCCCTCTAAATTAGTTGCGACGTGTTTAACACGTCACAACATATTTTTTTGAAATATTTAAACTTCTCTCTTCAAAACGCCTGCAGCTTTATATATAGATTGGCGCAGACTATGCATTACTTTTATTATTTAATTTATAAAATATTGTAGTGACATTATTATCACGTCACAACTACTAAATTTTAGTGATATGATAATCACGTCGCTGGGGAGTATATTTCTTGTAGTGTTAACTCCATCCTTGGAATTATCATCCCTTCTTCTATTCTTGTCAACTTGATCATGCATTTCATAGATGATATGATTTTGAAGTTGGTTTAACTCAGCAAAAGAAGTATGACTTAAAGCCTGGGAACTATGTTCCTGTAAGCTTCTGTTCAAGTTTATTTGTTTTTTGCCAATATGTGTAGCTTTAGGGTGAGAATTTTTGGACTTGAATTTGAATGGTTTAGGGTTAAGTTTAAGAAATGATGATGTGTTGTTTGGATTTGTATCACGAATGGATTATTGTGGAATTTTTTGTGCCGAAAATTGCTTCATACCAATATTAGTATTTTGTTCGATACCTGAAGTATGTTGCATGGGTGAGGGCTTTTGTGGTTGGATAACAGTGACAGAGTTGTGTTCCCCAGGTGGGGTCGGTAACAATATTTGGCTTGCTGACATGGCTGGGATAGTGGGAGTATTGTGGGCCCGAAAAGAATGAGGAATTACAATCTGATTGGTGGACATATGTCGGACATGGTCCAGGATAACAATTACGATGTTTTTAGGTTTTGTCGGGGGCTTATGTTGAAACAATTGGATATGGGAATTTTTTCTCAAAATGCCACACCCCTGAAACAGAAATCCTAAAATGCCACACCCTGAAAATTATTTCTCAAAATGCCACACCCAGGAGAGGTTCACGCCATTTGAGATGGCGCGAAGGTGAGCAGGAAGGGCTCACGCCATTTCAAATGGCGTGAAGGGGTTTTATATTTTTTTTTCTTCGTTTTTCTGAATTTTTAATTATTTATTTTAATAACTTTTATTATTTAATATTTATATTAATTAAAAAAATACTTTTTATTAAATAAACTTTATTATATAATGTTTATATTAATTACAAATACTTTTTATTAAATAAAATGTATTATTTAATGTTTATATTAATTACAAATATTTTTTATTAAATAAATTTTATTATTTTTATGTTTATACCTTTAACAATTAAATATGAAAATAAATTAATACTTCGAATAAATATTTAACAATTACAAAATGATAATAAATTTTTTTTATTAAATAAATAAAATATGCCAATTACAATCAAAATGCAAAATAAAATAAAACTGTTAAACATTCACAATTATACTATTTAATGCTGATGATTCGGTCCTAAGCGAGTACCGGTAAAACAATGACGCGGTCACGGAGCACGATGACCAAAACCATATTGTTCTTCGGTCTCTGTTGTTGGAGGATTTTGTTGTGTTGCATCTGATGTTGGAGGATTATCTTGAGTAGGAGCGGTAGCTTGTGGAGGAGACCAAATACTTTGCAGTAAATCATAATCACTGACGTTAAGATCCTCGCCCAAATTATATTGCGGCTGTTGTGGGGGACACATGGTTGGAAAATATGGCGGGTTATGTTAGGAGGAGGAGGAATCGAAGTTTGGTCGCATGATGGGTGTGAATTGTGTAGTTGGCCTATTATAAAATTGTGGTTGTTGGGATTCATAAATGTAATTTGGTTGGGAGTGAGATTGCGGGTATTGGGTGTTAAAGGTTTGATTTTGGTAAAAATAAGGGGTGGGAGTTTGTAGTTGAGATAAATGTGGGTTAAAAGTTTGTTGTTCAGGATAATGGGGGATGGGTGTTTGATGTTGGGAAAAGTGAGGAGTTTGTTGTTGGAAGGATTGGGGTTGGGGAGGCTGAGAATGTTGTGAGTGGTGAGTTTGTTGAGAGCCACTTGCCTGAGTAGAGGCATATTGATTTTGGCGAGGGTCGGTGAGAAATTGTTCGTACGATGCATATCTATGTGGAAGTGAGTGATACCATTGCATGTACTCTTTTGACGGTTTCTCCTCTGTTTGTAATTGATCTCCATCCAACGTAAACAATTCTCGATGCAACCAACAATTTTGTTCATCAGAGTATAATGTGGTATATGCATGTCGACGCGCTTTTAATGTTGTCATTTTATGGTGTTCAGCCAAGCATCGAGCTTCTTCAGGTATCCCTTGTAAATGGCCAAATTGTAGTTTGACCCTATCAGCTTGATGCATTTCTACAATATGAAAGCATATCATATACGTAGTTGAACTCCATATCAAGCTGTCCTCGTGCCTTTGGGGCGCTAATCCAAGATACGGCCTCCAAATAAACTGAGAAGTTGTAGATAAAATATTTTAGTTTAACCAAAATAAAATTTAAAAATTTATAAGAAATATTAAGGTGAAGACAAAAAAACCTGATCTTCAAGCATGTGATCAATCCTGAATCGGTATCCTTGAAGATGGTGGCGCGGGTTGTTTTGGTAGTCAAGTTTCTTGATGCACCATCTAAAAAGAATTCAAAATAAAATTTTATTTTAGAGTATCCTAACAATATTAATTATAATTTTAAATTTAAAATAAAATATTACCTTCTTGCGTATGGATATGGAGATTGAAGCGGAGCCACCGGAGATATTATAGGCATGCGTGTAAAAGCCCAAGCTTGAAGAAGTAAAACGCATCCTGACAGCTCTGTTACTTTTATGTCTACCGCCTTGCATATTTCCCTATATAGATTCGCTAAAACGGCGGAACCCCAACTAAATTTTCCACAATCTTCTAAATCAACAACAAATTGTGTCCATTTTGAGTGTATAGTGTTTCCGCTTTTGTTGGGAAACAAAACTTGCCCGATAAGGAGTAAAATATAAATACGAGCATGTTTAATTTTATACTCCTCGGGTGACTCCTCGGTTGGTGGTTCATGTTGGTACATGTCTTTAAGCCATGTCAACCTCGCCGTCATTCCTTTATCACTTTGTGGCGGTTCATCCCCTAAAATAGAACTCCATGCACCATCACCCATCTCAGATTGACCATTTACCGCTTTTCCATCAATAGGAAGACCCAGTAACATACTCACATCTTCCAACGTAATTGTGCATTCACCGTTTGGAAGATGAAATGTATGAGTTTCGGGTCTCCACCGTTCCAGTAAGGCTATAACTAACCTTGAATCGATATGTGTTGACCCTATAGTAGATACATGGTAGAACCCAGATTGATGAAGGTACGGGATTATGGCTCCATGTGGCTTCAGAGGTTTGTGAGCACGGATTCTCCATTTTGAAACATAATTATCATCAATCTGTAATAGAAATAAATAATATAGAAAAATATCTCTTGTCTGTTACATTTCAACGGTAATATTTTTACCGATGAAATTATTGGAGTGGTATTTCAAAATACAGATACAAATATTTTAAAAATTCATCGAAATAGTGATTTAGCTCAGTTGACGGAAAAAATAGAAGAAACTTTACGACAACATGTAACTTCTATTTTTTATCGATTTCCAGTAGTTAATCCAGTTGATCACAATGTCACATACAACACTGCAAAAATCGAAGACGATGAAGATGTCCGTTCAATGCTTCAATGTCACTCAAGGTTTTGCAGTCAACAAGAAATGGAGTTGTATATTTGTTTTCAACAAATGCATGAAGTATTTCCAACACAATCATCACAAACTCATGCATATCAACAAAGTCAGGTCTCCCAACAAGAAGAGTCTGTCGAAGTACAACATAACGAGCCAATATTTCCGGAAGAGGAAGTGGGTGATGATACTGACTCCGACGATGCTAGACAAATTAATTTGTTTAGTGGATCCAGTGATGAGTCAGGTGACGATGATAGGCTGGAGGCAGAACCGGCTCCTATACTTGATCTGTATAACCCACCCTATCACTTGAGAAACGTTTCATTTGAATGTGTGGAACCAATTTCAGTCTTCGAATCCGTACACGAACGTGAGTCATGTGATGACTTAAAGGTTGGTATGACTTTTGAAAACAAAGAAGCATGTCTCCTTGCAATATCTGAGTATCACATAAAAAATTCTCATACATTTAAGGTTTGTAAGTCTGATCCGACACGATATTTAATTAAGTGTAAAAAGGAGGAATGCAACTTCACATGTAGGGCTTCGTTAAGGGAGGGGTGTGGTAAATGGGTTATTGGAAGAATTGGAGGGCCACACACTTGCATGTCGACTGCTATATCTCAAGATCACAAAAAGCTTACCTCAAAGATGATCGCCCATAACATCAGACCTCTTGTTGACAGCGACGCGGCAATCAAGGTTAGACATATTATTGCTCATATTCGTACGACTTATGGCTACACCGTGTCTTACAAAAAGGCATGGATTGCAAAGAACAAAGCAATCGAAGATATTTATGGTAATTGGGAGGCCTCTTACAACAATCTTCCGCAGTGGTTGCTAGTCATGCAACAATTTCTCCCAGGTACCATCATAGATCTTGAAACACTTCCTGTATATTCAAATGAAGGAACACAAATTGGTGGTGCAAGAATTTTCCATCGCCTTTTTTGGGCATTTCAACCTTGTATTAGGGGTTTCGCACATTGTAAACCTATAGTGCAGGTAGATGGTACATGGCTGTATGGAAAATATAGGGGAACATTGCTCCTGGCTGTTGCACAAGATGGGAATGGTAACATTTCCCAATCACATATTGTTGTACCCCAAAATTTTCCCTCCCATTTCCTCAACATTTTCTCATCACAAGACCCTTGAAGATCAAGATCCAGTTAGGGTTTCCTCTGCTCAAGACTTCTCCTTGCACTGTCGACCCAAATTAGGGTTTGTGATTGCACAAAGTTATTTTGACCTAAAATGCCTAAGATGACTTTCATGCTTCATGTTGGACTCCCAAGTTTATCCATACCAATTTTCAAGTCTTGATTCCAAATTTTGCCCAGTCAATTGGACAGTTGACCTAGAAATCAACTGTGGCCAATTGACAGTCAAATCTCATGAAAATTGACCCACATCAACATTATGAACTCACATGGACCATTTGATCAAGTTTGGATCACAACTCCACAAGAAATTTGATCAGATCATCAAAAGGGTAAAATGGTCATTTTTAGGGTTTTGACTGCACAAAGGCAATTTTTTACTGTTTGACCTAGCCAATGGAAAACCAAGCTCACATATGGACTCAAGGACCCCATGGAATTATCTTGACATGCTCAACAAGTTCAAAAGATCCCAAATACACAAGATTGACAGTTGAATTTCTCAGTCAATTGATCAATTTTGACTGTATACTGAAAAGTCAAACTTTGACTTTTTGGTCAAAATCAAGGGTCAAGATTAATTTTTCATCAAAGCATGCCAAATCATGAAACTTGTTCACCAAGAAATCAAGAAATGCAAATTAGGGTTTGAAATGAGAATTTTTCATAACTTAGAATTTTTCTAAGTTATGAAAAACCCTAATTTTTTCCCAACTTTGCCCCACTTTCTCACCAAGATTCATTTGGATTCAAGCAAAAGTCAAAATATGAAAGTTGTAGCCTATTGCATAATCTACAACTTTGATTCACAAAGTTTTCCCAAAAGAGGCTTGTATCTCAAGTTACAATTTTTGGAACAAGGGTACCAAACCATTCTTAACTTAGTGAAAATTTGACTTATTTTAGGCAAGTTTTTTACCTAACTTCAAGACCATTTTCCATACACTTCCACTTGGAATTTAAATTTTCACTTCAAAGATGGATTGTAGTACACATTCCAAGCTTTCCAAAATGTCTAAGAACTCATCAAACAACCTCATGACTTGAGAGAATCGAATTTTGCAATATGGCAAAAAGTCACTTTTGTTCTTAACCAAGACATGTTCATACACATTGCCATTTTCAAGTCAGCTTGGTTTATGCTACATTACAGGCCTCTAAACCATCCAACACTCAATAATTTAATGCATACTCATTGTGCCAAAGCCTTATTTTGTGTATCTAAGCATTGTGAATTTTTTTTATTAATAACCATGTATTAAAAAAATATTTCGCAAATAACCGGGTTTCGGAAAAAATTACGCAAATAACCATGTTTGAGATGGCTCCATAAAGGAGGAGCCATCTCATTTGGCGCATCCTCCTATATTTATAAGGGAGGCGCCATCTCATTTGGCGCCTAAGGGCAAATGGCAAGCCCTAAGCCAAATGAGATGGCGCCTAAGTGCAAAATTAGGTCAAAAAAAAAATTTTTTTTTCCCTTCCCTGCGCGTTGCGTATTAGACAGAGATAACCAAAATTGATTTTTTATTTGAAAAAAAATAATTACATTCAACTGTTTTACATTTAAATAACAGTAAAAAAATAGATACAAAAAATACTGGAAAAAAAAAGATACATCAATGATCCCCAGGAACCCGGTAATGACCCCCAGTTCCGCATCCCCGTCCTCGCCTTTCTCTTGCTGGGTGCCGTCTCGTTTCCTGTTGCGGCAAGGTCGATGGCCCAGCGAAGTCAATGCGATCCGAATCCATAAAATCAGTAAGATCTCCATATCTCGAAGATCCGCTCTGGTACAGTCGGTTACCCATGCCCTCGAAGTTTGGTCGTGTTGGCGGTGGGTGGGGTTCCATGGTTGGTCGGTAGCATTGGTCGTCTGAGTATGGGGGGTAGAAAGGAAATGGATCTTGGGGTGTTTGGTACTGTGGATGTTGGGTTGTTTGGTGATATGGTGGTTGATGGTAGGTTTGGTCGGGTTGGTCGTAATCTTCTGACATTCCCATATCAGGGCTAAGGCTGGATGTTGAGGGCCCCATATTGGGATATGTGGAAGACTGAAATTGTGTATGGGGTATGTGGGTTTGCTGGTATTGGGGTTGGTATTGTGGTTGGGTTTGAGGCATATCTGGGTATTGGTAGTTTGGCGGTGATTGTGGTTGGTAGTACGGCATTTGGTTGTAGTTGTGTTGTGGTGGGGAATGTGGTTGTGTGTTTGTTGGTCTGTTTCTTCTTGGGGGTGGGTTTGAGGTTGATGGATTTTGGGTTTGTTGGTGGGGAATCGAGGGTTGTGCCCATTGTGTGCGTGGGTCAACCAAGTACCTAGGATGAGACACGTGCATATCTGGGTTACTAACCGACCTGTACCACGACATATATTGATCGGTGTGTCGCATGTTACCTTGAGTAAGGAAAACAGGGGATTGCAAGATGTAACGGTGACGCCTTTGCCACATTTTACACCATTCTGGAGCAAAGTCTTTCCAGTTGGTTAGATTCCACTGGGCGTCGACCCTTTTTAGATGCCAGGGGGACAAATCTGTTGGGTCAGTTGGTATCTCTTGGATCATTCCGAACTGCATCTTCACACGGTCGCTGTGGTGCATCTCCACAATGTTGAACCGAATGAGTGCAGTCTTTGCAGTCCAAGTTGCTGCATCCTCTGGATTTGGAGAATGGTCCAAACCCAAATATGGTCTCCAGACGAACTGCGATAAAATTTAAATCAGGTAAGCGCAAAAGTAATGTATAAATAAATAAAATGAACAAAAGTTAAAAGCTACGACTTACGTCATCTGGGCCTAGGTGATCCAACAGATTCCGGTAGAGTGCGACATTGAATCTAGGATTCTTGCCGTAATCCATACCCCTCACGCAGTACCTATAGGAAATGAGAAACATGTTATTTTTAGCATATATTTTGGAAAGAGAAGAATAGTTATAAATGCTATAACTTAATGACTTACTTTGTTGCGTAAGGGAAACCAAAAGTGTTGTTGTTGATGGGGTTTAAGGACTCCATCCTCCACCAACCCCAGGCTTGTAGTAAAAATGCGCACCCATAAAACGTACATTTTTCCTTGACTGCGTTTTTGCACAAGGAACTGTACAGGTGGGCTAATACTGCAGAACCCCAACTAAATTTTCTAGTTTTATCAAAATTGGTTAGTAAATGTAAGTACATGAAATTTACACTATTTCCCGTACTTTCGGGAAATAAAAAAGTACCAAAAAGTATCATAATATACGTTCGGGCTTTTACTACTCGGTCATTTTCTGAGGAATTTTCATTTAATTCCATACTTGCATAATGCTGTTTCAGGTCAGTGAGTAGTATTCCCTGCCCTCTTGCTCCACCACCTTCTACCATGTCCCTACCCAACAGTTCTTCACATTGTGAGTTTGGTTGCTGAACCGACCCGTTCACCGCTTTACCGTCAATAGGGAGGCCCAGTAGCATGTAGACATCTTCGAGAGTGATGGTACATTCACCTATTGGTAGGTGAAATGTATGGGTCTCCGGTCTCCACCTCTCCAACATTGCAAGGATGAATTTGGAGTCAATGGTGCAGTTGGAGATCTTTATCACGTGTCCAAAACCTGCATATTCCAGATAAGGGACGATAAAAGGGTCGGGGGCCAGGTATTTGTGCGAACGGATTCTGAATCTTTGTGTATCCTGAGATCATAATTAAACAAGAGTAAGATTAATTAAGATAAACAACACGTTTTTTAAAGTATGAAAAATGTATAACCAAAGAAGAGACTTACAAATGCAGCAATGTTTTCCCTTGTGCCTCTGTGAGTATCTCCCATTGTTAGAAGGGCCATTCTTCAGAACGCTTGAGTGAATGAAAGACTTAGGAAGAAATAAGGAGTATGATAGACTTAAGAAATATTTCGTAGCAGAGAGTGAGAGAGTGAGAGTTGTGTGGGTGTGAGACATGTTTCATAAGGTATGTATTTATAGGCAAATAATTCTGATGTAGTGGTTGCATGCCTGCGAGGTGTCACATTTGCATGCTTAGGGAGTTACACATATACATGCATGCATTTACAAATAATGTAAGGTGTCAATCTTGCAGGCTAGGTGGCAGCATAAGCCCATGCATGTATCACGATTGGACAGTAAGGGAGGCGCCATCTCACTTGGAGAAATAGTACAAAAATGAATGTTGTCGCCACCCCATTTGGCGAATAAGAGGTGTCACGTTTTACAGCATTGTCTCAGGCTACGTGACAGCCTTTGGGATTCCTTTCTCTGTTGCATGCAGGGCCATTGGAGCTGATGGGTGGCAGGCTTAGACAAAACTTTTATGTGTGAAGAATAGGGCCAGGCTAGGTGGCAGCATAAGCCCATGCATGTATCACGATTGGACAGTAAGGGAGGCGCCATCTCACTTGGCGAAATAGTACAAAAATGAATGTTGTCGCCACCCCATTTGGCGAATAAGAGGTGTCACGTTTTACAGCATTGTCTCAGGCTACGTGACAGCCTTTGGGATTCCTTTCTCTGTTGCATGCAGGGCCATTGGAGCTGATGGGTGGCAGGCTTAGACAAAACTTTTATGTGTGAAGAATAGGGCCAGGCTAGGTGGCAGCATAAGCCCATGCATGTATCACGATTGGACAGTAAGGGAGGCGCCATCTCACTTGGCGAAATAGTACAAAAATGAATGTTGTCGCCACCCCATTTGGCGAATAAGAGGTGTCACGTTTTACAGCATTGTCTCAGGCTACGTGACAGCCTTTGGGATTCCTTTCTCTGTTGCATGCAGGGCCATTGGAGCTGATGGGTGGCAGGCTTAGACAAAACTTTTATGTGTGAAGAATAGGGCCAGGCTAGGTGGCAGCATAAGCCCATGCATGTATCACGATTGGACAGTAAGGGAGGCGCCATCTCACTTGGCGAAATAGTACAAAAATGAATGTTGTCGCCACCCCATTTGGCGAATAAGAGGTGTCACGTTTTACAGCATTGTCTCAGGCTACGTGACAGCCTTTGGGATTCCTTTCTCTGTTGCATGCAGGGCCATTGGAGCTGATGGGTGGCAGGCTTAGACAAAACTTTTATGTGTGAAGAATAGGGCCAGGCTAGGTGGCAGCATAAGCCCATGCATGTAATATTATTGGCAGCCTTGGGGGGTTGCATCACTTACTTAATTGAAATATTTTGCCTTAGGTTGAACATAACATTCATTCACTTAAACTGTAAAATTTTCCAACCTTCGAATCAGTCATCTAACCTTCAAACATTCCAGCATTCTTACCTTCATATAATCAATAAACCCAAAACATTCCCACCTTCATACCTAAAACAATTCTACACAATGGCCTCTTCACCACAATTTGTTGTCAAAGCACATTTCAACGGTGAGACATACATGTGTCCCACAGTTGGGTTTTTGTTTAGAAACACCGACAATGTCCGATTTCTCTTAAACGGGAAAGCAAATTTCACCTACTTTAAGAAAAGATTGGAGGCCAAACTTGAACGAGGCCCGGTATCGCAAATATTTTATCAGAGTCCAGTCTTTTTTGGAAACAACCAAGTCATATTTTATAAGGTTGCAATTCAAGATGACGAGGATTTCCAGAACATGATTTCCAGCCATGTCTATTCTGGAAACGACTCTATTGAGTTGTACGTTCTGTTTCAAGAGCCTCCGGTGACACAGGAGGTAGAGCCTCCGGTGACACAGGAGGTTGATCCTTTGGAGAATGAGCAAGCCGAGGTGGATGCAGTTGATGATGAAGAAGAAGATAACGAGTTAGAGTTCGATGAAATGGTGAACGACGATTCTGACGATGATGGCATCCCAAGTATTCCTACCGACAAAATCTACACACCACCTACGCACATGACAAACTTCAACATGGGCGGAGATGAACCTTCTACGGACTTGTTTTTCCAACCGTATATGCAATCAGATGAAAATTTAAAAGAGAAGGACAAGTTTCGTAATAGAGAGGAATGCATAAGGGCCATCAAAAAATTTCACATGCTCAACTCGGTTGATTATAAGGTGGATCGTGTAAACCTGGAAAGGTACAAGATCAAGTGTGTCCACCCTGACTGCATGTTCAAGCTGACCGCTTCATACAGACTAAGGGGTGACTGCTGGGTCATAGGTTCCATGACAACCCATACTTGTGTAAGTTCCACTCAATCACAAGACCACCGAAAACTCAACCATGATCTAATCTGTCAAGAAATCCTACCCCTGGTGAGCAACGACCCTTCTTTGAAGGTGAAAACAATCATCTCCCACATCACCACGGTTTTTAACTACACTCCGTCTTACCGTAAGGCGTGGTTAGCAAAGACTAAGGCGATTGAAAGGGTGTATGGAAACTGGGAGGAGTCATACCGAGAACTTCCCCGCTACCTCAATGCACTAAAGACATATTCTCCAGGTAGTGTTTATGTTCTGGAAACATTGCCCGCGTACGCCCAAGATGGTAGTGTTCTACATGGCAACGGAATATTCAGTCGCGTCTTTTGGGCATTTCAACCATGCATCACAGGGTTTGCATCATGTAAACCAATTCTACAAATAGACGGGACTTGGTTGTATGGCAAGTACAAAGGCACTCTTTTGATGGCAGTTGCACAAGATGGCAACAATAACATTTTCCCCATTGCGTTTGCCCTTGTCGAGGGGGAGACCGGTGGTGCTTGGAGCTTTTTCCTGAAAAATCTTCGTACACACGTGGCTCCTCAACCGGATCTATGTTTGATCTCGGACAGACATGCCTCCATTGAAAGTGCCTATAATAATCCGGCAAATGGTTGGCATGACCCTCCTTCTACGCATGTCTATTGCATCAGGCATATCGTCCAGAATTTCTCGAGGGAGGTCAAGGACAAAATTTTGAGGAAAGCGGTGATGAATGCGGGATACGCACTGACACAGCCCACATTCAAATATTACCGCAACGAGATCCGTTTGTCTAACCCAGAAGCCGGTACGTGGATCGACAACATACCGGTCGAAAAGTGGACTAGGTCATACGACAATGGCCAAAGATGGGGGCATATGACAACAAATCTCATTGAATCAATGAATGGGGTATTCAAGGGCATACGAAACCTCCCCATCACTGCCTTGGTGAAATCCACGTATTTTAGGATGGCTGCGTTATTTGCCAAAAGAGGTGAAATGTGGTATTCGGTCTTGCAATCAGGACAACTATGGAGTGAAAGCTGTATGAAATACATTAAGGCTGAAAGTGCTAAAGCCAACACTCACATGGTTACACGGTTTGACCGCCATAGCCACAACTTCATTGTGAAAGAGACAATTGACCACAATGAAGGCCTGGCAAGACAGGAATACAGGGTCATTTTACCTTCTCAATGGTGCGATTGTGGTAGGTTTCAAGCTTTTCGTATGCCTTGCTCTCATGTCATTGCCGCTTGTGCGCATACCCATCAAGATGCGCTTCAACTGCTCTCAAACGTTTATAAATCTGAAACGTTGCTCACTGTTTACAACAACAACTTTCCTTTGGTGGCAAAACCAGACTATTGGCCTGAATACAGCGGTGATATAGTTTGGCACAATGACCAAATGCGAAGGAACAAGAAGGGTCGTCCCAAAAGCAGGCGCATAACAACAGAAATGGACGATCTTGACAGGTTGGAAAGAAAGTGTGGTTTATGCCGTCAGGTCGGACACAATCGCAAAAACTGTCCGAATCGGGCGTCTGGCTCGACCACATAAATTTTGTAATACAATAAATCTTTTCAATATTTGTGTTGTAAACATTATGGGTTTTCCGTTAATAAAACTGTTCACACAATTTAAGAAATTCAATATAGGAAATTACATTAGGGTTTTTGCGTACAACAATGATTAACGATAATCAATCTAGGAAATTACAACTGTTAACACAATTTCATCTGACCCATGCATCATCATCATTACATCACTGTCTGTTTTGACTTCCTCCAACCACACATTAGGTCTTCCTGTCGCATACGAGGTTGTTGTTCGTTTTCGCTGGATCCTTCGAATTTTTTCCCCCTCCAACGATGTCTCCATCTAGCCACCGCATCAACTCCCGCTTCAGACGCTCCATGGAGTGAATGTGCCAGAATTTCATTTTCATCGCAGGTTTCGTGGCGGAGAATATAACGTAACCATCTCTGCTAAAAATCATAGGCGACGTCATTACGTAAATAAGGGAGTACAAAATAAAAATACAGTGCGAGAAAGTGTGAGAAATTTCAAAGAAACGGACGAATTATTTATAAAACAGCAAAAAACCCTAGTTTTGCCCTAGGCGCCAAGTGAGATGGCGCCTCCTCTCCTTTTTAAGGAGCATGCGCCATCTCACTTGGCTAAAAGCCAATGGAGGCGCCAAGTGAGATGGCGCCTAGGGCAAAACCCTAGGTGCATGCGCCAAATGACTTGGCTCCTCCTTTGTGGAGCCATCTCAAACATGGTTATTTGCGTAATTTTTTTCGAAACCCGGTTATTTGCGAAATATTTTTTTAATACATGGTTATTAATAAAAAAAATTCAAGCATTGTATGCAAGATTAGGCCATAAATGGAAAAAGTGAAATAGCCATTTTTGCAAAAGCAAGCTTTATGTCATAATGCAAATCCAAGAAGTACAGATCAAATCCCCTTGGCACAAGTTTAGGGACTAATCACACTGATCAATGCCAAGGTTTGCAGCATGTTTAGGGGTCCTCTACCTGTCTAGAACACAACTTGACCATTGTTTGCTTAAAGTTCAAGAAACACATCATAACATATACCAACTTTCATCTCAGCACAAGCAAGCCTAAAAAAGGTTATCAAACATATCCTAAACATCAAACACAAGCTAGAACACGAGCCAACCTTCCCCAACACCCTCTCATTCCCAGAATCACCTTCAAACTGTCCAAACAGAGCAACCTTTGCAGATTGAGTTCCAACTCTCATCCCTTTCATGCTTTCTTGCTAAAAGCTCATCAAACACATTCCCTAGCATCACTTGAAGCTAATCCAAACATAAAACACGACCTGTAACTCCTCTAACCAGTTCCACCATTTTCATTTTCTTGTTTTGCAGTTGAAGTTCCATAGCACGATTCAAAACGTTTTAAGACAAAGTAAAGCTTGGAATAGCATCCCTGGACCTCAAGGAAGCTATACAAATCATCACCTTGCACTGAAAGCTTCTCCATTGCCAGATACAACTTCAACTGAACAGGTAAGTTCATGAACTCGTATCTCTCTTATTAGGCATTGTTAGCTTTAGGTTTGTGAAGAGAATATGTCACATTCATAGCCCTGAACATGCCCATGTAATTAGATTTCATTTATATTATGTGTGCTGCAAGAATTTAAGGTCTGAACATTGATGAAAAACTAGGTCAGGAATTGGGGGAGAAGAAATTCTCCCTCATCTTAAAGAGTTAAGACAAGTTCTTTATATCCCTGGATTCGTCTTCTCATGCTCTACATTTTTCATGTTGAAAGTTTTGCTTAAAAGTCCAGGAATTGGGAGATAGGAAACGCGTGCTTGCTTGAACAAAGTTTGTTCTGAGGTTGAAGATGACTGGTTATGGGCTGGGCCTGGAATGTTTTTCTTGTTTGCACCATACATTTACTTCTGAACCCCCTAAGCCCATTTTGTTCATTTTAATGATTTTTTGACTTTTCTTTTTTTGGTTTGACTTATTTATTTTTCCTCATAACATAAAAAATATAAAAATAATTTTTTACACCATTTTTGAATTTATTAGGTATTTGTTTGTTTAGATTAGTTTTTTATGCATAAATAAATAAATAGATACATTTTATTAAAGAATACTAAAAATATGCAAAAACATTTTTATTTTCACTTTTATTTTGTCTTATCTTCTGAAAATATTTTATATAAAAAAATACTTTTTTTTTATAAATATTAAATATTATTATTTTTGTATATATATATATATATATATATATATATATATATATATATATATATATATATATATATATATATATATATATATATATATATATATATATATATATATATATATATATATATATATATATATATATATATATATATATATATATATATATATATATATATATATATATATATATATATATATATATATATATATATATATATATATATATATATATATATATATATATATATATATATATATATATATTTATTAGAATATTTAGGTTAAAATACAAAATATACACATTTTTATTTTTTTTATTAATATTTAATATAAAAATACCCTTTTCACAAATATACTTCATTTTTTTTATTTTATTTTTTGTAATAAATAAACATTTGTACATAATAAATAAATAATACATTTTATTTAATAAAATTAGGGTTTTGCCCTAAACATGAAAAAACTCAAAAAAATAATAATTTTATTTTTGTTTATTTTGACATATAAAAATACCTTTTTTCCATACATACAAAAAACTATTTTTTGCATCTTACATATTTATTCTTATTTTATTTAATTTATGCAATTAAATTATCTCGTAAATAATTCAATATTGATGTAATAGTTTAGGTTTAAATTCCTTGTTAAAATCCCCATTTGAACATTTGTACCCCCCTTCCCATATATGGTGTTGTAATAGCTTAGTAAATTTATTTTTCGCATTTTATTGCTTTCTAATTATACCATGTTAGAATTAGAGTTTGTATGCGAAAAACAATGAAAATAGTTTGACCTAATTTCAAGATAAACAAGCATGAAAATGGACACACAAATCACACTTGCACCCCATAGGGTATTCCACTTGTTGCCTTCAATAAATGGGCCATATTGCATGTTAGGTCTCTTTGGGCAAAACAAACACAAATCAAATGATCATAGTCCCACGATGACGCTTTCAAAAAAGTTGCCTAAACAAATGATCAAGTCCCTTACAGAAAATTGCCCAAAGATACTTGGCACCATTGCAATTATGGTCTAAACGATGACCCGCGCCCGTCCCTTTCACATCCTAACATGAGATTGTCCACCAAATACAATGGTGGAACAAACTTGTTAAAAGGGTTAAAACATAGCAATAAACTTTGAGAAATTTAGGAGTAGATAACCTCTTAGTTACTTGAATCAAACTTGCAAAAACAAAACACTTGCCTATTTTCTAAAACCACGCCTCACAACACTTTCAAAACAAACTTTCAAAAAACAAATGAAAACCTTTTCAAAAGACATACATCTTTGTATACATCCCAACATGGATCATTACAAAGGTTTCCACCACATTGGCTTCTTTTCAAAACATTTTCAAACCCACACACACAAAGCACCATTTCAAACAATTGAAATATAAGGCAAGTTGATCTAAGCAAGTAACTAAGAGCCCATGGATAACCATGGATAGAAAGGGTGCTAATACCTTCCCTTTCTATAATCTACTCCCCGAACTCAAGAAAACATCTCAAAGGTTTTTGCTGTGCTTTTTAACCTTTCCTTAGGATAAAATAAAAAGTCGGTGGCGACTCTTGCTCAACCGAAACATTTGCGAAAACAAACGCAAAACTCACAGTCAGTTCTCCCACCGTATCACAGAACTGGCGACTCTGCTGGGGACATAAATTTAAAAGTGGAGTAACCTTAGGGCTTAGGTCACCTTTGTTTTCAATTGTTTGCCTTGTTTGCTTTTATATTTGTGGGTTTTTGCATCGGAGTTTCATAGATCCTAACCCGGATCTGGGGAATACCCTTTTTAGGTAGCATAATCTGTGAGGGACCTGTCCGGCGTAGATCGAGATGGGTGAAGCAGTGGCTACGTTGGTGTGGCACCTTGGTCTGTACCTATATCCCTTGTGTTGCAATGAGGAGAATATAGGTCTTCTAAGGAGTCATTAAACACCAACCGACCTTAGAACCTTAAACTGACCAAACTTGACCATTAGGACAGTAGCAGTATGCTACACTCATTGAGGCTAAACTCTCGCGATGGTTCTGGCCGCAAGAAAAGATTGCGATACTGGAGTTATGACCGATTGAGATGCTGGAAGAATTTTCTTATTTGCTTGGGATCCCTGTCTTAGAGCAAACTCCATTCACTGGTTTGGAAAAGACTCCTAGGCCTGAAGAGGTTGCTGCAGTTCTCCCCTTGACCAAAGAAGAGGTATTGGCTAACTGGGAAACTAGAAGTGGAGTTAAGGGCTTTTTGGTCAAATTTCTGGTTGGCAAAGCTAATGATTTCTGGAATGACTTGGACTTCAAGGCGTACGAAGATATTCTGGCCCTTTTGATCTATGGTCTGGTATTGTTTCCCAATCCTGACACCTTTATCAGTATCCATGCCATAAGGATCTTCATGTCTCGGAATCCTGTACCCACTCTTTTGGGTGATATCCTGCAACAACTCTATGCTCGTACTGCTCGAAAACGGGGAACTCCGTGGTGTTGTGCTCCTTTGCTAGTGAGGTGGTTTATTTCGCACCTTCCTAAGTTCGTGCTGAAGAATGAAGAAGGAAAGGGTTGGGCTCGGAAGTTAATGTCTCTCACTGATAATGACATCACTTGGACTCTCAGAGGTTTGGATGAGGTAGCTGTTATTGATCGTTGCGGAGAATACCCTAATGTTCCGTTGATTGGTATCCAAGGAGGAATCTCTTATAATCCATGCTTAGCTCTCCGCCAGTTTGGAAGAGCCAGAAGAGTTGGGCCTCATGAAATGTTGGTTCCTCACTTCCATTTTGAGTTTCAGGCAGACAGTGACAAACTACGCCATGGATTCATTAAAGCTTGGGACAGAATTCACAAAGCTGACCCGCATGAGTTGGGACCCAAGACTTCTCTACCAATGGAACCCTATTGCAGATGGGTCCGCATCCGTGCTCAGAAGTTAGGTATGCCGTACGAAGCTGTCAGACCTATCATTCTTGAATCTCCTGATGAAGATGGGGTTCCTCCAACTGTCCTCCCTCCTCAGATACTCACTGATTTTGACACAATGAAGAGATCTTGGGCGCAGCTAAAGGAAGAACGGGATTTCTATCGGGAAAAGTTCAACGAGCAGGAACGGAAGATCCAGAGGCTGACTAAGCAATTGGAGGAAGAGCGGGTCCTGAATAACTACATCAACACTGAAAAAAGGAGGCCATGGGAGCACTAATGAGCTTTGGATATTTCCTTCTACAGTTTTTTATTTCCTTTTCAGTATTTTTCATTCCTGTAATGCCCAAGGGCAAGTTGTTGAACAATTAAAATTTTAATCTAATGAAGTGTGTTTCCCTTTTGTCTACAAAGTTGAATCTTGTTTGTCTTTGAAAACATGAAACATATGCATCTCATTGCATCATGTGCATAGCAGGTACTCTATTTCACAGGTTGCTTAATCTTCTTCGTTGTTTATTTGAACAGTCATCATGAATCCAGACTCATCCAGTGAGCAAGCAATCAAGGCCCTTCAGGCCCAAAGTGCCCAGTTTCAAGAAATGGTCCTGAGCCTGGCCCAAGGTCAGCAAGAGTTGAAGACCCTACTCCTGAAGAAGAAGAAGAAAAAGAGGACTGCGTTATTCAACACTGGACGCAGATTTGGGAACACACTCCTGTTGGCTCCTAAATTCGACACCTTTGTTTTGCTTGATAACAGCCATTAAAAGCTGAAAGATGCTTTCGACTGGCTAAGCCTGTCGAAGTGCCCGTCGAAAGATGGCAAAATACTTAGAAGATTTCTTCCAAGGGAGAAGGCTGATTGCCTTCGACGTCGAAGGAGTTTTTGTCGAAGACGTCTCTTGACGAACGTGTTCGATGGTCCAGAGTGGAGCAGTTTGAAATTCAAAGCTTTGGAGGGAAAACGGTTTCCAGCAGTTACTACGTGCGAACGTGCAAGGATCTGGAGCGTCGAGCATGGAGAACGTGACAAGTGGCTTGATCTCGAAGCAGTGTAACTGCCCGACGGTTACTTGGAATGTTTTTGTATAAATAGGAGTAGGCGTGTAGTTTCTCGCGGGTGTTCACAATAGATACATAGTCACTCATTTAGATTCAAGTACCCAGTGTGAGCGAACGAATTGTTGAGAAATGTATGTGTGAAACACCAATTTATCAATTCAAGTCATTTACTTTTCCAGTATTTTACATGCTTTTTCCTTTTAAGATTCCTGTCGAACCTTTACATTCAAGCCTTGTTATTTTACCAAGCCTTTTCCTTTATGCAATTTACTTTAAACAATTTACTTAAAGCCTTATCCACATTAATTAAACTTCAAAATCAACCTATGTCCATAGGATCAATCTGATCGATCCTGCGAGTAACCAAATAAGTAACCATTTGGAGGATCAGCGGTTGTTTACCAAATCCCAAGGTAAACAAATTGGCACACCTGATGGGACTGTGTGTTGATTGTTGAAAAAATCTCATCTTTTCGAGTTGTATGTTATTGAGGAGTGGCAGAATATACACCAACGATAGCAATACTGCCAGAAGAAGAGAAGAGATGGCGAATCCGCCAAACAATAATGAAATTCCACCACCAAGTGTGGGAGCAACGTTTAATATGACCGTTAGTGAAGCGACGAATGTTGGTTCGATGCCAGCAGTGTCAGTCACAACCACGGGGCCAATAACTTCGTTAACAGGCCCCAGAATGCCTTTGGGAACCCCCCCTCCAAGGGGAAATACTGGCCCAAGGCCAGTGGTTCCCCCAGGATTTATTCCATTCTATGGTATGCCAACTTCTGAATTGGCAAGCCTGACGAATGCTGCGTCCACTTATTCAGAACCTTTCGTGAGTGCCACTTCGCCACTCCAAGGCTCTGGAGTAGGCATGGCGAATAGAAATAGGACCCAACTCTTAGGAGGAACGTCCCAAGTAGCCCATGGCCTTACAAATGCCTCGACAGCAGTCTTGAGGCAACAGATGGACGAAAGCAACCATGATATGGTGCAAATGTTGGCACAAACTTTGAGTACAGTGCTAAATCCTCTAATACAAAATACTACTCAGTCGAATCAGCAAGTTACAGCGCAAATGACGCGTTTGGCTGACTTCTTTGGAGTACCCCCACCTATTCGACAGCCCCAAAGGGCGCAAATAAGAGGAAATCAGGGGATATTTGTAGAGGAAGAAACCACCATCAATCAGGCCCAACAGCCTGTAGAACAACCTGTCGAAGATCCTAGGGTAATAGCCCCAGAGGTTAGGTTAGTTAACAGAAACCAAAATGCTGACGAAGTGGTTCAGCATATCCAACACCAAAACATGGGGTTGGAAAACAATCTGGCAACCATGATCGAAAGGATCATGACTCAGAATGGGATGAACATGGGCTTCCGAAGGCCCAACTTTACTTCTCCTTTGTCAGAATATGTGTTACAAACTGACTTACCCCCTAGAACCAAAGTTCCCAAATTTACTAAATTCTCTGGGGACACGACAGAATCTACTGTCGAACATGTGGCAAGGTATTTGATCGAAGCAGGAGACATTTCAAATAATGAAAACCTAAGGATCAAATACTTCCCAAGTTCCTTAACCAAGAACGCTTTTACTTGGTTTACAACTCTACCCCCCAATTCGATCCACCATTGGACCCAATTGGAAAGATTGTTCCATGAACAATTTTATATGGGGCAAACCAAGATAAGCCTGAAAGAACTGGCGAGTGTGAAGAGACGTTTCACTGAACCTATAGACGAATATCTGAATAGGTTTAGGTTGCTTAAGGCGAGATGTTTTACACAAGTGCCAGAACATGAGCTGGTCGAAATGGCCGCAGGCGGTCTAGACTATTCCATCAGGAAGATGCTAGATACCCAGTACCTAAGAGACATGGCCCAACTGGCCGATAGAGTTCGACAAGTCGAACGCCTCAAAGCTGAAAAAGCTAAGGCAACGAAAACTCACAAGAGAGAGAGAATAGCTTACGTTGAGATGGATGACGAAGAGCTAGAATCCTTCGACGATACTTTAGCTGTCGAAGAAGGAGAAGTCGATTTAGCAGAACTAAAACAAGGGCCTCCATACTCTTGTAAACAGTTAGTCCCCTCAAATGGGAAAAATCCCATTGGTCCAGATAAGACCAATGATAGGTTCCAAAAAAAGACTTATAGTTTTGACATCACAAAATGTGATGAAATATTCGACTTACTAGTTAAAGATGGCCAAATGATAGTACCCCCTGGGGTAAAAGTGCCTCCTCTTGATCAAAGAAAGAAGAGAGGTTTTTGCAAATATCACAATTTTCTGGGCCATAAAACTTCTCAATGTTTTCTTTTCAGGAATCTTGTCCAGGACGCTATTGAGGAAGGGAGATTAAAGTTTGCTGACAAATCCCCCATGGCTGTCGACTCCAATCCAATGAAGGCTGAAGCCCACTATGCAGAACCCTCTGAGGTGAACATGATAGAGGCTACCAAGATCCAGTCGAAGAAGCCAGGCATTAACATGGTCGAAGTCTCTAAGGATCACATCAACATGCCAATCTTTGGCAGTTTTTCTGGAAACTTATCCAGGAAGACGATTGAGGCTGTCCAGAAAGCGGTCGAAGACCCAAAGTCGAAGACTGCTGAAGCACAAAAAACTGGACCAAAGCCCAGTTCCCAATTGGCCACTGTACAAGGCCAGACAGAGAATCTGGAGACACAAATGAAACAACTCACTCTTGCTACTAAGGATACCATGAACATCAACATGGTTGAACTTTCTGACCCTAAAGCTTCAGAAGAAGCCATAAGGCAAGAGCAGGCAAATAAGACGGCTTTCCCTAAGGAAAACGAAAACTTGGCAGATTTTTTACAAAGATGCCAAAAGAAGAAATCAGAGGTTATGCTGTGTCCAAGATGCAGTTCTATCTTTGATAAAAAAGCTGCTGAACACATACAAGGAGTGAGAGTAGCAAACAAGAGAAGGGAGAATTCTGACCTTCGACATGATCCCAGAAGGGGTTCTAATCAAGACAAGAGGCCTTCGACCTTTAGGCCTCCAACAAATGTACCAGTAGACACTTGGTACAAAACATCTGGCCGGAAAAGGCCAAGTGAAGAGAAATGGCATTCTTTCGAAGTGCCAAGAGGTTCCTCTTTAATTCAGAAGAAAGATCCTCAAGTTGCTGCACCCAAGGTTGCTCAAGTGTCCAGCAACTACAAGGGAAAAAATCCTATGTCGAGATCCCAATGGAGGAGGTATCAAAGAAGGCGAAAAGCTGAAAGAGAGGCTGCCAACGAACCTAAGGCTGAAACTAGTTCGAATGTGCCTCAAAGGAAACAAAGAAAGCCTCTTGAGAGAGAACCAGTTACCAACAGGCTAGTTTGGCCTAACCAGAGCGAAGTCGAAGACGAAGATGATGCTGAGTCTGACGATACTCTGGATATAATGGTGAACGTTGTTTCAATGCTGCCTAGGGAATTCAATCGACAAGTAGAAGTCGAAACCAGTGACTGGGAGATGGAACAAGAAATGGCCAGACACAGGCCAGTGTGCTATTTTGTCATGGACAATGGCACCACAGAAGAACAAAATGGCTTCTTCGAGCCACCCACAGAGGCGATGAAGAATCACCTCAAACCTTTGTTCATAAGGGCCAAGCTCGAAGAGACCACTGTGAACAAGATATTGGTCGACTGTGGGGCCACTATCAATATTATCCCTCATTCTGTGCTAATAAAGATTGGCAAAAGGGATGAAGAAATTAAACCTCACAATATGGTCCTATCCAACTATGAGGGAGGCATTGGGACCACCATGGGAGTGATCCAGCTCGACATAAAAGTTGGGTCGATCCTTCGACCAACAATGTTCATGGTCATTTCGGCCAAACCTAACTACAACCTTTTGTTAGGCCGTGAGTGGATACATGGTGTAGGTGCTGTGCCTTCATCGATGCATCAAAGACTGCTTCTATGGCGCCCAGATGGGTTGGTCGAAAACATAGAGGCTGATCAGAGTTACTACCTTGGCGAAGTAAACCACTTGGGTGTAACAGATTTCGACAAAAACTTGGCTCACATAGGGCCATGTCCAGCTCCTGACTTCGACATGGCGCCAGCGCCAAACACCTTTTGTTCCCTATACCTGCATCCTGAGCATGGTTTCCAATGGGACAGAGAGGACGTGTCCCACATAGAATTCAGTGGGCTAACTGGTATCCAACCAACTGGTTGGGGAAGTGAATTCAGTGATAATGACTGAGTCACAATCTCTGAAGCGAATTTCGGCCTATGTGGCTGAAACCAAGATGATAACGGCTCTCGAAGCCGAAGTAAAGTACATGGCCACACAGGCCAATGATCAACAATTATCTGCTGTTGGCCCAGGAAAGGATTTCGATCCAAGACCTCCTGATATCATGCCAGACGAAATGCAGGAACAGAGGCTCGACGCCATCTATGACGATGAGCCTTTGGGCTTCGAAAAGGATCCCTTGGCGAACAACATTAAGATGTTAGCACAAGACCCTTTAGAAGAAATCAACTTGGGCGAAGGATCAGAGAATAGGCCAACTTACATCAGCGCCAAAATTGATCCAGAACTTAGGTTGGAAGTAATCCAATTGCTGAAGGAGTTTAAAGACTGTTTTGCATGGGATTATGACGAAATGCCTGGTCTCGACAGAGGATTGGTAGAACTTCAGTTGCCAATCAAACCTGGAAAGAAGCCAATCAAGCAAAATCCAAGACGCTTCGCTCCAGAAATTTTGTCGAAGATCAAAACGGAGGTCGAAAGACTTCTGAAATGCAAATTCATCCGTGTTACAAGGTATGTCGAATGGATTGCAAATATTGTGCCAGTCATTAAGAAAAATGGCACATTAAGGGTGTGCATAGATTTCAGAGATCTGAATGCTGCCACCCCCAAAGATGAATATCCAATGCCTGTGGCGGAAATGCTAGTCGATTCTGCCGCTGGCTACGAATACCTGAGTATGCTCGATGGTTATTCAGGATATAATCAAATATTCATTGCTGAAGAGGATGTGTCGAAAACAGCTTTTCGATGCCCTGGGGCCTTAGGCACTTACGAATGGGTCGTGATGCCTTTTGGCCTGAAGAACGCTGGGGCAACGTACCAGCGAGCAATGAATACTATCTTCCATGATTTTATTAACACGTTTATGCAAGTTTATATTGATGATATTGTTATAAAATCTGTTTCCAGGAAGAGTCACATTGACCACCTTCGACAATCATTCGAAAGAATGAGAGAACATGGTCTGAAGATGAACCCTTTGAAGTGTGCGTTCTGTGTAAAAGCTGGAGATTTCTTGGGTTTCGTTGTCCACAAGAAAGGAATCGAAATAAATCAGAACAAGACGAAGGCAATTTTGGAAGCGAAAGCGCCATCGAATAAGAAGGAATTGCAATCTCTCTTAGGCAAGATAAATTTCTTGAGAAGGTTTATATCTAACCTAAGTGGGAAAGCTCAGGCCTTTTCACCCTTACTTCGACTGAATAAGGAGGGGTTCGAATGGGGGCAAGAGCAACAAGAAGCTTTCGACAAAATCAAAGGGTACCTCACTAAGCCACCTATTTTGGTGCCTCCTTGTAGCAATAGGAGTATGAGATTGTACATAGCTGCATCTGACAAAACTCTGGGAAGTATGTTAGCCCAAGAGGATGAGAATGGAGTCGAAAGACCCATTTATTATCTCAGTCGAGTCTTGAATGATGCAGAAACTAGATATAGCGAAGTTGAAAAATTGTGTCTATGTCTGTATTTCTCTTGTACAAAGCTCAAACAATATATAAAACCAGTTGATGTTTATGTTTCGTCTCATTTTGATGTTTTCAAATATATGTTGTCGAAACCTATCTTGCATAGTCGAATTGGCAAGTGGGCATTAGCATTGACTGAATACTCCTTGACCTTTATGCCTCTTAAGGCAGTAAAAGGACAAGTGGTTGCAGATTTCATAGTCGACCACTCTATTCAAGTCGAGGATATTAACTATGTGGAGATAGAACCTTGGAAATTCTACTTCGATGGTTCCAGCCATAAAAATGGAACAGGAGTAGGAGTCTTACTTATTTCTCCAGATAAAATTCCAACAACATTCAAGTACCAAATCGAAGGTTCTTGTTCGAACAATGAGGCTGAGTATGAAGCTCTAATTACTGGCCTTGAAATATTGTTGGAATTGGGGGCAACTCGAGTCGAAATAATGGGAGACTCAGAGTTAGTCATCAAGCAAGTCACAAAGGAATATAAATGCATAAGAGAAAATCTCATTATGTACTTTGTGATAGAAAATCGTTTGTTGAAAAAATTTGAAAGTGTCAATATTCGACACATACCCAGAGTCGAAAATCAAATAGCCAATGACTTGGCACAGATTGCATCTGGGTATAAAATTTCAAAAACGAGATTACAAAGAGCAATCGAAGTTCGAGAGAAGATAAGAGCAACTTGTCTATCACCAACAGACTTGGAATCAACAAGGTTAGGATATGCTGATCACTCAAACTTCGAGATTTCGTTCATTGATAATTTGTCAGACCAGGATTGGAGGAAACCCATTGTGGACTATCTTCAAAATCCAGGAGCTCCGACAGAACGAAAAACGAAATACAGGGCGTTGAGTTTTGTACTCATGGGTAATGAGTTATTCAAGAAGACGCCTGAAGGGGTGTTGCTGAAATGTTTAAGTGAAACTGAAGCATACATAGCCCTTTCGACTACACATGCTGGGGCATGTGGGGCTCACCAAGCAGGCCATAAGATGAAATGGTTGTTGTTTCGACAAGGACTATATTGGCCCACTATGCTGAAAGATTGTGTTGAGTTCGCCAAAGGTTGCCAAGAGTGTCAAGTTCATACAGGCATCCAGCATGTACCAGCAAGCGAACTTCACTCGATAGTGAAGCCTTGGCCCTTTCGAGGATGGGCGTTGGATCTTATTGGAGAGATTCGACCAGCATCATCAAAGAGTCAGAAATACATATTGGTAGGCATTGATTATTTTACTAAGTGGATCGAAGCTGTCCCTTTAGTCAATGTAGACCAAGAAAATGTCATTGAATTTATTCAAAAGAACATTATATTTAGGTATGGAATCCCTGAGACAATAACAACTGATCAAGGTTCAGTTTTCACTGGTCGAAAGATGCAGGAATTTGCTCAGGAAACAGGTTTCAAACTCCTAACATCCACGCCTTACTATGCACAGGCGAATGGTCAAGTCGAAGCAGCTAACAAAGTGGTAATTGGCTTGATAAAGAAACATGTTGGGAAGAAACCAAAAAATTGGCATAAGACGTTAGACCAGATTTTATGGGCTTGTCGAACGTCCCCAAAAGAGGCCACCGGTACAACACCATATAGGCTAACTTTTGGTCATGATGCAGTATTGCCAGCAGAAATTTGTCTTCAATCTGCAAGAGTTCAGAGGCATTATGATATTCCTTCTGAGGTTTATTGGAATATGATGTTAGATGAACTGGTGGATTTAGACGAAGAGAGATTACACGCTCTCGACTTACTCAGGCTTCAGAAGAAAAGAGTCGAAGACTCTTACAATAGAAAGGTAAAACCTAAGGTATTTTTGCCTGAAGATTTAGTTTGGAAGGTAATTCTTCCCATGGATCGACGGGATCGAAGCATGGGGAAATGGTCACCCAAATGGGAAGGACCCTTCAGAGTTATCCAAACTTTTTCTGGTGGAGCCTATGAGGTCGAAGAGATAAGTGGTGATAAAAGACTCTTGAGAGTAAATGGTAAATATTTGAAAAAATATAAGCCTATACTTCAAGAGATAAAAATAAAACAGTAAAAGAACAAACTAAATTAACCATAGAAATGCCAAAATGGAAATTTTTATTAATTTCTGCCAAAATGGCAATTGTCGTCGAAAGCGATTACAGAAGATGGTTACAAAAGAGAATTAAAAAGAAAGAGAATTCTTCAGTCGAAGATACTTGGCATGCTGTAAGTCCAACCTCTTCTTGCACCAAGATTTTTCTTGCTCCAGTTTGGCAATTTGAGCGTCGAGGCTTTGGGCCTTCTCAGCGAACTCCAGGCCTTGCTTGATCTCAGTCTGGCTCTCAGCGTCTGAGATGGTCGAAAGAATTTCCTCCTGGAGCACAGCGTTGGCGTTTATCTTCGCCTCTATCTCTGCAATTTGTGCTCGGAAGGAAACATTCTCTCGCTCAATAGCATCGAACCTTTCCTGTGCAGACGCTTTCTGTTTCGAAAACTCGGCAATTCGAGAAGTCGAACTTGAGACGGCAGTCCATGCAGATAAGCTCTTGCCATGCAGCGTTTCGAGCTGACTGTTAAAAGTTCGTTGGCGCCGGTAATCCGCTGAGACTTGGTCAATCATAGAATGTAATTCCATGATTAAGTCTGAGATTTCTGGGGCTACAGCATCGAAATCAACAGCATTCAAAACCCCTTTTAAGCAAGATGGAGCAGTGGGGTCCCCCTCTAAAGCCTTCATTAAATCTCTCTTGAAGAACTGGGCCTTGACCTTCGCCAACGCATCATCAAGAGGAGAAGTCTCAGTAGATTTCCCCGACAGAGTAGGAATTTCCTGACTAGTGTCAGAAGAACTCTTACTCTCGACGATTGCATTGAGGTAGCTGACAGGGTCAGTTTGTTTCAAGATTTCCAAATCTTCTTTCGACCTACGCTTTGAGGAGGTGACCTTTGCCACAGTATTATCTTGGGATGGAGGCTGTTGAATGTTGAGTGCCTTGTTTGGTTGCTCTTCGACTTGAACTGAGGCGGTACTAGCGTCGACATGTGGTTCTTCGTTGACATCACCTTGGGGTCTTTCGCCAGCGTCATTCTGTGGTTCTTCGCTGGCGTCATCCTGGTGTTCTTCGCCAGTACCACCTTCATGCTCTTCGTCAATAGCATCTTGATTCTCTTCGCCATTGCCTTGGTCTCTTCCTTCAGGATTCTCTTCTGACGACAAGACCACCACAGGAACCGTTTCTGGCTGTGTTTCCTCTGCCATAGGTTCTTCAGTTGTCTTCTCCACTGTTTCAGCATTGGCCTCATGCTCAGTGTGGGCTTCGTCATTGCCCAAATCTTGCACCTGAGGCCTGCTAAGGTCAGCAGATTCCAGAGTTTCTGAAGTCCTTGGTGGGGAACTTCCAGTAGTTTCCTGAAAAAGAAGAAGAAGACAAATCTTCAGATGTCGAAAGAGATATAATCAAATACTGGTATTTATGCCTAAGTTATAAGAGGGGTCCAATAGATTACCTGTGGATTGGCTTCAGCCCCAGGGCTGGAATTATCACTTTCGACAGGCTTGTTAACTAGAGCGTTCAGTTCCTCCTCAGTTGGTTCTTCGATGACCACTGCAGGTGGCTTAGGCTTTCTTGCACCAACCTTTATTCTGACAGTTCGACTTTCAGGAGCTGGAGTAGGAACAGAAGCGTCCTTCGTTAACTTTCTCCTCTTTAAGGGAGTAGGAGGGGCATCGCTGTCGTCGTCACTCCCCGATTCGATCACCAAGGCTGCCCTTTTCTTGGGCGAAGGGGCCTGGAAAACCAATAGGAATTCGATTGAATAATTACGTCGAAAATAAATAATCGAAAGCCAGAATGAAAGTGAAGAAAATCTGGTTACCGATGCAGGAGTCCTCCTCGAAGAGCCTTCCCCCTGTTGGTTGCCCGTTGTCTTCGCCGGCGCTATAGTCTTCGCCGGCGGTGGAGGTTTGGTCGAAGGGACTCCTCCTTGTGGGCCTCCTGTAGCCTTCTTGACCAAGGGTTTTCGAACAACTGGAAGCGAAAAGGAAGGTTAACAAGCTAACAGTCGAAGAAAAAGATAAAAAGCAATGTGAGAGTGTGAACTTACATTTCTTTACTTTGTCCAACACAAGGACAAAAGACTTCTGCAACTCTGCTATGAAGTCCTTCTCGTCGAAGAAGTACTCAGCGTAATAGCTTCTCCACCATTCTTCAAAAGATGGCGAACAAAGGAAGTTAAGCTGGTAGTTGAACAGCGAGAGGATGGTTCGACCAGCATATCTTCCGATATGCCTGGTGGCAGCTTCTTCTGTATAATCGTTGCAGAAGTACAACATTGACTTCTCTCTTGGGAAAATGGGAGAAGGCAGGGTTTGGATGATACCAAACTGGCGAGATACCAGGTTTGGTTGATAGGCAAGCAGACTCAGATGAGTCTTAGAACTCTTAAATCGAAGAGGCATAATCCTTGGGGTAAGGAATGCCTCCCAAAGTATAGAGTGCTCATCGACATTGGGACCACTCGACTCCTTGGGATGTGGCCTTGTAAACCATGCTGGCCCCACCTTTCGTTGTGCAAAGGGAGCCATAGTTGAAACGAATTCCTTCCTTCGAGCGAACATCAGGACGAAGTTAGTGAAGGTTTGTTGGAACTCTAGCCCATCTTCCACAGGTGTCAGTAGAGCCAGCCTAATTCCTTCGATACGTCTATTAGCTATCGCTGGGGCTTGTTCATTTATCTGAGTCTTCTTGGGTATGAAAGACTCGAAAGTGGCATTAAGCCACAGTTGAAGTAGCCAGAAAGGCCCAGCGAGTAACAGACTGTTCCTATCTTCGATATGCTTCAAAAGAGTAACCCCATTGCTGATTGAGTCATAAAGACTGGCCAGAATCAGTTCTGCCAGACAGATGTTCTGGCGGTGATGCAATTGGGTGGCCAGAGTGACCATCTTTTTGGTCACTTGCAGAGACTTCGAACAGAACACGAAGCGAGTTAGCCATAAGGCTAGAAACGCTATATGTTCAACGTCGGACACTGCATCTGTCGACTGGTCATGGTAATGGTTGATAAAGGTGGTGAATGTTGGCTTCGTCTCAGAAAAGCCAATTTGGTCCTCCGACATCTCTTCCGGGTCGAAGTAATCTCCGGTTGGTCGAAGGCCAGTGATGGCTGCTACGTCGAAGAGTGTGGGGGTTAACATCCCACATGGAAGGTGAAAGGTGAAGTGGGAGTTATCCCAGAACAACATCGAAGCTATAAGCATCTCTGGGGAGTAGTTTAAGCCTGTCTTCGACAGCATTATTAGGTCAAAGATTCCCATTTCCTTCCAGACTGGAGTTTGATGTTTTTCCAGCTTTGTTAGCCAAGCAACGTAGTCCTGGGTCAGATTAGGGCAAGACCTAAAAACTCTAACACTTTTGTTGAAGAAACGAAGGTCGATCTTCTCGTGTGTGGGGTCTTCGTTGTCTTCTGGATCCTTTTTAGCACAGGCTACTGGCTTAAGTTTCTCAACAATGGGGAAGTAGCTCTTGATCTTCAGAGCTTCAGAGATGCTGGGGTTCATGGGTCCAGCCATTGCGAAGATTTGGTTGGAGTATCCAACCGGAATCATCAAGTGACGCGAGTAAGCATCACGGACGGAGATGTCAGATGGTTCAGGGACCCTTCGTTTCCCTGTAGCGTTCACTACCGGAGCAGTTACAAAGACCTTGGGTTTAGCAAGTTGTTCAGTTGGTGCGTTAGTCTTGGGGGCAGTTGAAGCAGAAGCCATTGTTGAGGATGAAGATGAAGTTGGAAAAGGAAGAGTTTTTCTGCAAAGAGAACAAGTTTGCAAGAAAGCAAGGAAGTTTGAGAGATGGTTTGCGTGAAAAGTCCCACAATGGGATATTCACTACTATTTATAGTAGTGGGAGAAATTCCCAATAACGAGGGCATTAAATGTCATTTAATGCTGCAGGGAGTAGTGGGACGCGTGGCAGCATCCTGTTGTTTTGGCCGTTTCTGCAGAAACAGAGAGACGCAGCGTGCGTCCTCGTTTTTTGAATTTGTCATAATGACAAATTATGAAGTGATGTTTTGGTTCTGCACGCCGTACTGACAGTGACGTCCTAGGATCAAATCAATGATGGTTTCTTGGGATTGCCAATAGTTGGTAAAAAGCAACAAAAAGTGCACAAGTTAACTTGTGACTAAGCGTGGAAAAATAGGTGTCGAATGGCGTTTTCAAAGAATGCCTTTTTCTTTCAGAGTCGAAATAAGGCATTCTTGGGGGGCAATTTGTTGGCTCCTAAATTCGACACCTTTGTTTTGCTTGATAACAGCCATTAAAAGCTGAAAGATGCTTTCGACTGGCTAAGCCTGTCGAAGTGCCCGTCGAAAGATGGCAAAATACTTAGAAGATTTCTTCCAAGGGAGAAGGCTGATTGCCTTCGACGTCGAAGGAGTTTTTGTCGAAGACGTCTCTTGACGAACGTGTTCGATGGTCCAGAGTGGAGCAGTTTGAAATTCAAAGCTTTGGAGGGAAAACGGTTTCCAGCAGTTACTACGTGCGAACGTGCAAGGATCTGGAGCGTCGAGCATGGATAACGTGACAAGTGGCTTGATCTCGAAGCAGTGTAACTGCCCGACGGTTACTTGGAATGTTTTTGTATAAATAGGAGTAGGCGTGTAGTTTCTCGCGGGTGTTCACAATAGATACATAGTCACTCATTTAGATTCAAGTACCCAGTGTGAGCGAACGAATTGTTGAGAAATGTATGTGTGAAACACCAATTTATCAATTCAAGTCATTTACTTTTCCAGTATTTTACATGCTTTTTCCTTTTAAGATTCCTGTCGAACCTTTACATTCAAGCCTTGTTATTTTACCAAGCCTTTTCCTTTATGCAATTTACTTTAAACAATTTACTTAAAGCCTTATCCACATTAATTAAACTTCAAAATCAACCTATGTCCATAGGATCAATCTGATCGATCCTGCGAGTAACCAAATAAGTAACCATTTGGAGGATCAGCGGTTGTTTACCAAATCCCAAGGTAAACAACTCCATAATGAGGCTGATCCAACTACTTCTTCTGCTGAGAAAAACAGTCCCCAAGGGGGAGGAGCTCCTAGTCCTGCAGTCTCTGACAACGAGACAGACTACAATGACGAACAATACCCACCTGCTGCTGACAGATACAAGCAATTGGAGGACCGCTTGAGCGCCATGGAGAATCAGAATGTGCCGGGGCTGGATTTCGGAGATTTGGGGTTATCTTCTGGGGTAGTAATTCCACACAAGTTTAAGGCGCCTGCCTTTGCCAAATATGACGGGGTTTCCTGTCCAAAGCTGCATCTGAGGTCGTACGTAAGGAAGATCCAACCTTACACGGCAGATAAGAACCTTTGGATTCACTTCTTCCAAGACAGCCTTTCGGGGTCACAGCTTGAGTGGTTCTATCAACTAGATGGAACTAGCATCCGGCACTGGGAAGATTTGGCAACCGCATTCTACAGACAATATCAATACAATTATGATCTCGCTCCTACACGTACCCAACTCCAGGGTATGTCTCTAGGAACGGGCGAAGGGTTCAAAGAATATGCACAAAAATGGAGAGATTTGGCCGGCAGGGTGCAGCCTCCATTGACTGATCGTGAGCTGGTTGATATGTTTCTAGGGACTTTGTCTGGTCCATTTTTCAATCATTTGGTTGGTAACTCCTCCGCTGGGTTTACGGATTTGATTCTGACAGGAGAAAGAATTGAAGCTGGCATCAGGTCAGGAAAGATACAAAAAGCTGCCTCCCCAAGTACTGAGAAGAGACCGTTTAAGAAAGAAGCAAGTGCCGTCTATGGTCCTAGAAGACAAGTCAAGCCAGAAAGTCGCCAAGCCGTCAATGCCTTGGTCATTTCAAAGCCTGTTGCTGCTCCTCAGCAGTACAATCAACAAAGAGGTGAAAGGCCCAAGAGACAGTATACTCGGTTGAGTATGACCTTATCTCAAATTTTACCACAACTGTTATCAACCAACTTGGTGACCATCAAAGAAGCTCCTAAGGTCGTTAATACTGCATCTCCTAAGTATAACCCAAATGCCCGTTGTGCTTATCATTCCGATAGCCCCGGGCATACTACTGATGATTGCTGGGCCTTGAAAAATAAAGTGCAAGATCTTATCGACGCAAAGGAAATTCAGTTTGAGGCGCCTGAGAGGCCAAATGTTGTAACTGCTCCTATGCCCCAGCATAGAGTAAATGCCATTGAGGAAGATTTATATGTTGTTTTGGTGAATGATGTTGCTACCCCTCTTTTGACTGTTAAGAGGAACTTACTACTAGCCGGTTTATTTCCGGGTTGTAGCAAGGGTTGCCTCCTGTGTGCTGTTATCCCTACCGGTTGTCCGCTGCTGAAATCAGGCATCCAAAGCCTGATGGACAGCAAAGAGATTCTGTTCAAGAAAACTGTTGTTCCGTTTGTTTCCGATGAAGAAATATCTATTGTCACAATTTACAATCCTACCAAAGCTCCCCCGAGGAAGCCAGTCCAAATTATGTCAGTTGCACCCATTACTATTACTGTTCTGGGGCCTCTCCCATATGAGTCTGATAAAGCTGTTCCATGGCATTATGGGGCCGACGTGTATGTGCTTGGAGTGAAGCAGGAGTTCAACACTGGTACCAGTATCAGTAACATCACTGGTCCCACCAAGATTACCCGCAGTGGCAGGCTCTTCTCGCCTGACATTGCACCGCCAGTTATCTGAAAACCTCTTACCATCACACCCGCAAGTGTGCATGTTCCGAATCAAGTTCCTGTGTCTACTACGGCCGCCGAGTCCTCTGATACTCGGGGCAAAGAAGTTGCTACCGATTTGCCTGCCAGGACGGAGGCACCAAAAAAGACTGTTGTTGAAGCCTCCCAACAAGAAATGGAGGAAATCCTTAAAATCATCAAAAAGAGTGACTTCAATGTTGTTGAACAGTTGGGGCATACCCCCTCCAAATCTCTATGCTATCATTGCTGCTATGCTCAGAGGCCCATGCAAAAGCCCTGATTTCATTTCTGAAAACGGCCCATGTGCCGCAGGAGACCTCTGCAGATCAATTCACTGACTGTGTGGCTAATTTGACAGCCGACAATGGCTTGGGGTTCTCGGATGCTGACCTTACCGCCAAAGGGAAAAATCACAATGATGCCCTGCACGTCTCTATAGAGTGCAGGGGCACTACTCTCACACACGTGTTGGTGGATACCGGTTCTTCCCTGAATGTTTTGCCCAAGAAGGAATTGGATCGCTTGGATCGTGAGGGTCTGGAATTGAAGCCTAGTAACATCATTGTTATAGCCTTTGACGGTTCTAAGAGGATGGTGCACGGTGAAGTAGACATTCCTATTTGTGTGGGTTCCCAAGTCTTCGACTCAACGTTCTATGTAATGGATATTCGTCCATCTTATTCCTGCTTGTTGGGTCGACCCTGGATTCACAAGGCTGGGGCAGTAACATCCACTCTACACCAAAAGCTCAAATACCCTGTCAAAGGGAAGATTGTTACTGTGCAGGGTGAGGAGGAATACATGGTTAGTCACTTGAATTCATTTCGGTATATCGAGATGGACGGGGAATTTATTGAAACCCCCTTTCAGCATTTTGAGGAAGTACCTCCAACTTTGGCATCAGCTGAAACAGTGGTTGAAGAAGACTTTCCGTTGAAAATGGCGTCCTTGAAGGATGCCCGGGCTGTAATCAAGAAAGGCAATTGTGCAAACTGGGGTCAGCTTCCTGACTTCACTCAAAAGAACGACAAGTTTGGGCTGGGCTTTACTGCAGAGGCTCAGAGGGCAGTGCGCAAGGACAAGATCAGAAAGGCTCCGGTGTTTATCTCCAACCCAAGGGTGAATGCTATCGAGGAGGACGTAGAGGAAGCAGAGTTTGACAGTTGGATCTATCCAACCACCAGCAACGGACCAAGCAACTGGACGGCAAAGGATTTTACACCTATCAAATTTGTCACGCAGTAATTAATTCTTTTGATTTTCAATTTGTAACAAACAATATGTTAAAACTTTGTTGGCTCGGTGTCCTACCCGAGGCATCGTAGCTCCATTTGTGAGGGCTTTTTGTATGACATTTCCATATATCATCAATCAAAACATTGGACGTTTGTTGCATTTCAAATCTTGTGCTCTTTTTTCTTTGTGTTATATATTGCAAAACAGCTATATTTACACACACTCACTTATACAGGTTTCAATCCACTCTGGATCTCACTGGTAACAGCTCTGCTACCACCAGTTATGACTTCGAGAATCCGATCAACTTGGCCGAAGACGAAGGTGAAGATGATTGCGAAGTGCCTGGTGAACTCGCAAGACTGCTACTCCAAGAAGAGAGGGCTATTCAACCACATGAAGAGTCGGTGGAAACAGTTAACCTGGGTACTGAGACAGATAGGAAAGAGGTCAAGATTGGGGCTAATCTAGAGCTCAGCGTGAAGCAACGATTGATCCAGATGCTACATGATTACATGGAGATCTTTGCTTGGTCCTATGAAGACATGCCTGGTTTGGATGCCGACATTGTAGTTCATCACCTGCCAACCAAGGAAGACTGCCCTCCGGTAAAGCAAAAGGTTTGCCGTATGCGCCCAGAGATGTCCGAAAAGATCAAGGCTGAGGTTATGAAGCAATTCGATGCCGGGTTTCTAGCAGTAACTTCTTACCCTCAGTGGGTTGCCAATGTGGTGCCAGTGCCGAAGAAGGACGGAAAAGTCAGGATGTGTGTCGACTACAGGGATCTAAACAGGGCAAGCCCCAAGGATGACTTCCCCTTACCTCACATCGACGTTCTTGTTGACAATACTGCTCAACACAAGGTGTTCTCCTTCATGGATGGTTTTTCAGGATATAATCAGATTAAGATGGCTCCGGAAGATATGGAGAAGACTACCTTTGTGACTCAGTGGGGCACCTTCTGCTATAAGGTCATGCCATTCAGGTTGAAAAATGCTGGGGCAACCTATCAACGTGCCATGGTTGCTTTATTTCATGATATGATCCATCATGAGATTGAAGTATATGTTGATGACATGATTGCAAGGTTCCAAACTGAGGAGGAGCACCTTGATCATCTGAGGAAGCTGTTTGACCGACTCAAGTTATACAAGCTGAGGTTGAATCCCAACAAATGCACCTTTGGGGTGAGGTCCGGAAAATTGCTAGGTTTCATTGTAAGTGATAAAGGTATTCAGGTGGACCCTGCCAAGGTAAAATCCATACAAGAGATGCCGACTCCAAAGACAGAGAAAGAAGTCAGAGGCTTCCTGGGACGACTGAATTACATTGCCCGATTCATCTCACATCTGACTGCTACTTGTGAGCCAATCTTCAAATTACTGAAGAAAGATCAAGTAGTACGCTGGAACGATGAATGTCAGGCTGCCTTTGAAAAGATAAAAGAGTATCTCCAAGAGCCACCCATTCTTATGCCACCAGTGGAAGGAAGACCCCTGATACTATACTTGACAGTACTTGATAACTCAATGGGGTGTGTGCTGGGGCAGCATGACGAGTCTGGCCGAAAAGAGCACACTATTTATTACCTGAGCAAAAAGTTTACCGACTGTGAGTCTCATTACTCACTGCTTGAGAAAACTTGCTGCGCTCTGGTATGGGCTGCTCGCCGGCTGAGACAGTATATGCTGACTCACACCACTTTGTTGATTTCAAAGATGGATCCCATTAAGTACATATTCAAAAAGCCTGCTCTGTCTGGAAGAATAGCAAGATGGCAAATGATCTTGACAGAATATGACATCCAGTATACAACTCAGAAAGCAATCAAAGGAAGTGTACTGGCAGATCATTTGGCACACCAACCTATGGATGATTACCAATCATTGAACTTTGATTTTCCGGACGAAGACATCATGGTGGTAACTGATTGTGAAGTGCCTGGACCGGATGAAGGACCTGAGGAAGGATCCCGATGGTCTATGCATTTTGATGGAGCCTCTAACACTTTGGGTAACAGCGTCGGCGCTGTAATCATATCTCCCAAAGGAACTCATACTCCACTCACCGCCCGATTATGTTTCAACTGCACCAACAACATGGCAGAATATGAGGCATGTATCATGGGTCTACAAGCTGCAATCGACTTAAGGATCAAATTTCTGAGTGTCTTCGGATATTCCGCTCTCGTGATCAATCAGATCAAAGGCGAGTGGGATACGAAACACTCAAATCTTATTCCTTACAAGGAGTATGTGTTGACCTTGCTTCCCCACTTTGAAGAGATAACTTTTGAGCACTTCCCAAGAGAGGAGAATCAGCTAGCGGACGCACTAGCTACGATGTCTTCAATGTTCAAAGTTAAATGGGACAATGAGGCTCCCCGGATCATTATCTGGAAGTTGGACGAACCGGCATACTGCTGCGATCTTGAGGCCGAAAAGGTGACTGAAAAACCCTGGTATCATGAGGTGAAGAGGTACTTGGAAGCTCAGGAATACCCTGAAGGTGCATCTGTCAATGACAAGAAGTTCATGAGAAGGTTTGCGGCAAAATTCTTCCTCAGCAACGGCATTCTCTACAAACGGAATCATGATTCAACTCTACTGCGTTGTGTGGATAAGGCTGAAGCAGAGAAGATCATGATAGAACTGCATGAAGGTACATTTGGGACACATTCCAGTGGACATACCATCGCGAAGAAAATCCTTAGGGCAGGATATTTCTGGTCCACAATGGAAGCTGATTGTTACCAACACTCTCGAACTTGTCATAAATGCCAGATCTATGCTGACAAGGTGCACATTCCTCCAGTTCCTCTGAACGTCCTGACGGAACCTTGGCCTTTTGCAATGTGGGGCATTGATATGATCGGTGAGATCCGACCGACGGCATCCAATGGGCATCCCTTCATCTTGGTGGCAATCGATTACTTCACGAAGTGGGTTGAGGCAGCTTCCTACGCAACGGTAACCAAGAGCGTCGTGGCACGTTTCATCCGGCATAATCTGATCTGTCGGTACGGCGTCCCGGAAAGAATCATTACGGACAACGGTACCAATCTCAATAACAAAATGATCACTGAGCTCTGCGAACAATTCAAAATACAACACCATAACTCTTCTCCTTACCGGCCGAAGATGAATGGGGCTGTAGAGGCAGCTAATAAGAATATCAAGAAAATTGTGCAGAAGATGACAGTGACCTATAAAGATTGGCACGAGATGTCACCGTTCGCTCTTCATGGGTACCGTACCTCAGCAAGGACGTCAACCGGGGCAACTCCTTTCTCCTTGGTCTATGGCATGGAGGCAGTCTTGCCAATTGAAGTCCAGATACCCTCTCTCCGGATAATGAAGGATGCATACTTGAGTGAAGATGACTGGATCCAGACTCGACTTGATCAATTAAACCTGATTGACGAAAAGAGGCTCACCGCTATCTGTCATGGTCAGACGTATCAAAAACGGATGATCAGGGCATTTAACAAGAAAGTCAGACCACAAGAGTATCAAGTTGGGGACCTGGTAATCAAACGCATCATCCTTCCTCAAAGTGATCCCCGGGGCAAATAGACCCCTACATACGAAGGGCCATTTGTGGTTAAACATGTGTTCTCAGGAGGAGCCATGATTCTAACCACCATGGATGGTGACGACCTTCCTCACCCCGCCAATGCAGACATAGTGAAAAGATACTACGCATGAATAAAAGACCCGCTAGGTTGACATACCTAGGCAAAAATAAGGGCTTCCCGGCGAACCAAAAGGGTTCGGGCAAAAATAAGGGATGAAATGAAAAAAAATATGTACACCCGGCAAGTCGAAAACCTGAAAAGGCGGCTTGGGCAAAAATGGGTATCCCGGTGGACTGAAAACCCGAAAGGGAGGTCCAGGCAAAAGTTAGGGATAAAGCGTAACACTATGTCTCATTGGATCACTTTGCATCCGGAATTCGGCATCAACTATCTAGTTCAGATCTCGGCATCGATCAATCAGCTTCATCTTCAACCAAGCAGCAAAGTGATGAGACGCTTGAAGACATAAAGGCGATATCAGAGTTGGAACCCAGTGGGATTGTTCACATAGCTGTTTTGTTTCCTTTTCAAAATTGTAAATTCTATGTTATTCGGCGGCATTCTC